>OY998248.1:34196898-34796898 GCA_963922005.1 Cornus suecica
TGACCATACTGTGATAATTGTAGTAGTTAAGAGACCGTACTGATTTACAATATATAATTATATGTTTGTTCTAAATTCTTATCTTAGATGGAATGAATATATTATTTTGCACAATTATGATTATTCACTATGGGCTGGAACTCGGATGCTTAATCATGGTTTTCTACACAATGGTAGTAATAAAACTTAAAACCTTAGGTTGACATAGGCCATGCCTTGGCGATTTAATATAGATATGCTTTAGTTTATTTTCATGCATTATGAGTAGATTAGAGTAATATAATTGGCATGTACTAGTTAGGTCAGTCATGAGACGGGTTGTCGCAATCCAGTTGATGGTACTCCTTTTTGGGGTCGTATTTAGCTATTTGCGGTACGACCTAATTCACAGCTATGGATCGTCCTCGTGCAATTGATACAGTAAGGAACTATATTATGCGGTTAGTGGTGGAGTGATGAAAACCCTAGTTGTCTCTCTCATTTGAATCACAACCAATTTAATTTACTTTATAGATAATTTTAGTTAAAGTAGATAATTTAGTCTTCGACTACCCAAACAAAAAATTTTTAGAAAGTATAATTCAGTGTTTTATAACTATTAAAGTGAACAATCTTAGTCTCTATGGGATCGATATCCCTTACTCATGCCATTTGTTATTCTACAATTGATACGTGCGCTTGCGTGGGGTAAAACCTAGAGTCGTTAAAGTGTTATTTTTAACCACAAATTTTTATACACCTGACATCGCATCAAGTTTTTGGCACCGTTGTTGGGGACTAAGCATTGTTCAATAGCTTTAGTAGTTTATTTGCATTGCGTTATTATAGTTGTAGCTAAAGTTAAATTTTGGTGTGATTGACAGGTACTTTGAAGAGCATAAAAGGGAAAAGCGGAGCTTCAAAAGTTGCGTCTGAAACTTTTGTGAGTTTTAGTTACCTAGATTTTCGCATATTAATTCTTACTTTATTTTCTATAATTTAAAAATAGTTAATTTAGATTAGATTTTATTTCATAAAAATAAAAATATATATATATAGTTGTTTGAATAGCGTATGACCGATAGACTGACCTGTTCTAATTTAAACACTGCGTTAGTCGAGTACGATCCTGAGATCGAAAAGACTCTCCATCATTTACGTCGATCTATTGAAGAGCGTCATCTTCTGCAAGAAGAAATGATGGCTAACTAAAGAGCCTACCAACAAAGAGCACCAGAGACATCACTAAAAGAATATTACGCACCCGATGCGTACTACTCCTATGCTGATTTTCCGGAGGAAGAAGGAGTGAAGCACTTCGAGATTAAGACAAGCATGATTAATATGCTTTTAAAAATTTTAGGCCTTAGAATAAAGGACCCATACCAGCACATCAATGATTTCCTAGAGGTAGCATCTACTGTTAAGTATGATAATTTGCCCAAAAATGACTTGCGAGTGAGATTATTTCCTTGGTCATTGAAAGAAAGAGCTAAAAGATCGTACATCAAATTAGCAAAAGAAATTAAAACTAATTAGGAAGCCCTTAAGAGAGAATTCATAGAAAATCATTATCCCATAGGAAAAACCTCAGAAGCACAAGATGCAATCAAAAGCTTTAGGCAGTTACCTGGTGAACATTTTCATGATGCTTGGGAAAGATATAATGAAATTTTGTATAAATGTCCCCATCATAGGTTTTCTGAACAAGATATTGCTAAACATTTCTACATGGGACTTGGAGAGGCGCATAAGACTTTGATAGATGCAGCAACACAATGTCAGTTTATCTTGAAGTCAGCTAAAAAACTTTTGGAGATATTCGATAATATCAGTGAAAACATAATTCAATATTAATCTAAGTTGAAGTCTAGAGGTGGACAACAGGATAGGAGATCTGAGAAATCTTATGTTGTAGAGCATGATGATATGAGAGATACTATGACATCGTTTGGAGAGAAATTAGAGAGAATTGAAAAGTTTATGCAGCGAAGGCATTCCCCTCCTAGAGAGACTTTTGAAGTCAAAGCTGAGTATTCCCAAAATGAGTGTCAAGAGATAATGGTTGTTGATGCCAACACATCGTGGAAATATTCCAATAATGGTCCTTTCACTAATTCATACACCTTCAATGCCAAAAATCATCCGCTCATGTCTTATAAATCGAACAATGTAGATAATCCACCACCAAAGTTCCAACAGGGGCAACCATCCAATCAACAACCAAAATTCACAAACAGACAGCAGTCATATAACCCACAACCAAGGTTCACTGAGAGACAATAATCATATAACCAACAACCAAGGTTCCAACAGAGTCAACAATCATTCGACTCACAACCAACAATCATGGTTAGAAATTCTCAGTCCAATTACCAACCCAGAACATCCAATAATTCCCAATCTCTCCAATCATTCAATAATTCCCAACATCTTTAGCCATTCAATAACAATCAAATTATGCAACCATATAATTACCAAACCCAGCCTCCAAGAAGCCAAACTCCTCCACCCGGTTTCCAGACTAATAAGTTAGAGCAAGTTATACTGGACATTCATAACAAGCTAGGTCTTCATACCCAATCATTGGAACAACTACATATGCAGATGGGTCAAATGGCTAATAAGAGGAATGTAAAAGAACCAAGAAGATTACCTAGTGAGTCGGTTGCTAACCCAAGGCCACAACAAGCACTAGTGCTCGGATCATTTGTCAATGAACCTAATAAAACGGTTCAAGCAATCACGACTCTAGGAAGTGGTAGGGAAGTATAGTTGAAGAGGAACATGAAGAGAGGTTGCGGAAAAGAAAGGAGGAAGAACAATAACAAAGGAAAAAAGCTAAAGAAGAGCAGAGGAAAGAGGCTGAAAGAATAGAGAAAGACCAACCATCAGTAAAAGACAATGTCAATCAGATATTACTTGAAGAGCTAGACAAGGAAAATTACGAGGAGGCAACGCCATTTCCTCAGCGTCTTAGAGAGCTGGAAAAGTACGGAAAGTTGAAAGAATCTAATATGTTGGAAACATTCGGACAAATCAAGATCAATTTACCTCTCTTAGATGTAATCTCCTAAATACCGCCTTACGCTAAATTTTTCAAGGATCTTTGCACCCAGAAGCGAAAAAGCAGAGCGAAGAATCCAACAAAAATACTATTGACTGAGCAAGTGAATTCATTGATTTTAAGCAATACTCCACCTAAGAGGAAAGATCCCAGTGCTCCCACTATCCCATGTATCACTGGTGATCAGGAAATTGCTAGTGCGAGTATTAACTTGCTTCTTTATTCAGTCTACCAACAACTAGGGTTGGGTGAGCTCAGTCCCACTGAGGTTGTACTGCAATTCACCGATCGATCAGTCAAACGGGCAAGAGGAGTGCTTGAAGATGTCATTCTTCAAGTGGGCAAGTTTTATTTTCTGGTTGATTTTGTAGTCCTGGATACAGAACATGTCCCTGACTCAAAGAAGCACATTCCAGTGATACTGGGAAGACCATTCTTAGCTACGCCAAATGCATGCATCAATTGCAGAACCGGAGCCATGGATTTGACCTTTGGAAATATGAAGGTCAGGATGAATGTGTTAGAATGAAACCACCAATTGCCTAAATCTTGGGAATGTTTCCAGATTAATGAGTGCGATGAACTAAATGATATCATAGTATATTTTTCAACTCAAATCCTGGAGAAAGATGAGCTAGAGTCATTTATGACTAGAGAATGGCCAGATGAGGAAGTTACTGATTGGGAGACATATTGGAAGCTGTAAAATAAAGAGCTGGATGCAATGGAGACTGCTTTATATGCTCGACCATGGTGGGAGCCAGTTGAACCGCTCCCGATAGTTTCAAATATTCCACAAATTCCCTCCTTAACTACTCCTCCTACCTTGGAACTCAAAGAACTGCCTGAAAATTTGAAATATGTTTTCTTAGGACCCAGTGAAACTCTTCCTGTGATTATATCTTCAAAATTAACAGAAAAATAGGAATCAAATCTAGTCACAGTTCTGAGTGAGAACAAAGAGGTAATAGGATAGAGCGTTACTGATTTGAAAGGGATAGACCCCTCGATTTGGATGTATCGCATACATCTTGAGGAGGATGCAAAGCCATCAAGAAAAATGTAACGAAGGCTGAATACAAATATGAAAGAGGTGGTGATGAAAAAAGTGGTAAAATTACTAGATGCGGGTATTATCTACCCCATCTCTGATAACACATGGGTAAGTCCAACTCAGGTGGTGCCGAAGAAGTCGGGCATCACAGTGGTGCCAAATTTGAAAGGTGAGCTAATTCCACAACGCATGACCACAGGGTGGCGTGTGTGTATTGATTACAGAAAGCTCAATCTGAACACCAGGAAGGATCATTTTCTGTTACCTTTTATTGATCAAATCCTAGAGAGGTTAGCCGGGCATAGCTATTACTACTTTTTGGATGGGTATTCCAACTACAATCAGGTGGCGATTGATCTTGTTGATCAGGAGAAAACCATTTTTACTTGTCCATATGGTACGTTTGCTCATAGACGGATGTCGTTTGGTTTGTGTAATGCTCCAACAATATTCCAACGGTGTATGATGTCTATTTTCTTTGACATGGTAGAGAAATTTCTTGAAGTGTTCATGGATGACTTCTCAGTTTTTGGGGAAATCTTTGAAGACTGTTTAAAACATTTAGAATTGGTACTTAAGAGATGCAAGGAGATGAATCTGATCCTAAGTTAGGAAAATAGCCATTTTATGGTTCAAGAGGGGATAATACTGGGTCATATTGTATCTAAGTGAGGGATAGAGGTAGATAAAAAAAAAGTTGAATTAATTTTAAAACTGCCTCATCCCACATCTATTAAGCAGATACGCTATTTTCTCGGCCACGTCGGGTCTTACCGAAGGTTTATTAAATATTTCAGCAAAATTGCCTAACCGTTATGCAACTTATTGGCTAAGGACACAACTTTTATCTTTGACAAAGAGTGCCTTCATACCTTTGAGGAACTGCGTACTCAACTTTCATCAGCCCCGATTATTCGTCCATTAGATTGGTCTCTACCATTTGAGCTCATGTGTGACGCTTCTAACTATGCCATAGGAGCTGTGTTGGGTCAGAGAAAAGATAAGCTGCCGTATATCATTTATTATGCCAGTAGGACTCTGAATGAAGCTCAGATGAACTACACAACTACCGAGAAGGAGTTGCTAGCAGTTGTTTTCATCTTGGATAAATTTCAATCTTATCTATTGGGCACCAAGGTTGTTGTTTACTCGGATCATGCCGCTCTGAGGAATTTGCTGATGAAGAAAGACTCTAAGCCCTAACTGATTCGGTGGATTCTGTTGCTACAAGAATTCGACCTGGAAATCAAAGATAAAAAAGGTTCGTAGAATGTTGTTGCGGATCATTTGTCGAGGATCATTGTCGAATCCATAAAGGAAATTACTCCTCTTAAGGATTCTTTCCCGGATGAACATCTGTTCAATGTGGTTGTGGTGGAACAAATACCATGGTATGCTGATATTTTCAATCATAAAGCTACAGGTCGAATCCCAAAATGATGGACTAAGAATGAGAAATATCGATTCTTCAGCCAAGTTAAATTATATATCTGGGATAATCCACATTTATACAAGTATTGCTCTGATCAGATTATTAAAAAATGCGTCCCAGAGAGTGAGGTGCAGAGCATACTGACATTTTGTCACACGTTGAAGTGTGGAGGGCATTTCGGAGCTCAGAAGATAGCCCGCAAGGTGTTGCAGAGTGGATTTTATTGGCCTTCCATATTCAAGGATGCTTTTGAGTTCTGCAAGGCATGTATGGGATTTCAAAAGCTTGGATCTATATCTCGACAAGACATAATGCCTTTAACCCCAATTCTGATCATAGAATTATTTGATGTGTGGGGTATTGATTTCATGGGACCATTTCCAAAATCATATAAGAAGGAGTATATACTTGTGGGGGTTGATTATGTTTCGAAATGGGTAGAAGCTATAGCCACCAAATGTGTTGACCATGATGTGGTGGAATAATTTGTAAAGTCAAACATTTTTTCACGATTTGGTATGCCAAGAGTTTTGATCAGTGATAGTGGAAGCCATTTTGACAACCAGTTTCTTCCTACTCCGTGTGAGAATTACGGTGTCACTCATAGAATTGGTACGCCGTATCACCCTCAATCACAAGGTCAAGTGGAGGTTTCTAATAGGGAGATTAAAAATATTTTGGAAAAGACTGTGCGTCTGGATTTGAAGGATTGGCCACGAAGGCTAAATGAAGCACTTTGGGCGTACATGACTGCATTTAAGACACCAATTGGTATGTCACCATATTGTCTTGTGTATGGTAAAGCGTGTTATCTCCCTGTAGAGCTAGAACACCGAGCATATTGGGTTGTTCAAAGATTGAATTTCAATATAAAGAAAGTTGGTGTGTAGCGGAAACTCCAACTTCAAGAGCTTGAGAAGTTGAGAAATAATGCGTATGAAAACTCTCAGATTTACAAGGCTTGAACAAAAGCGTTTCATGATAAACATATTAGAAAGAAAGTTTTTGAGCCGGGCCAAAAGGTTTGACTATTTAATTCAAGACTCGAGTTGTTTCCTGGTAAGCTCCAATCCATATGGGATGGGCTATACAAGATTACAAAGGTTTTTCCCCATGGAGCCGTGGAGCTCAATGATCCTGACATTGGAAAGAATTTTGTCGTGAATGAACAAAGATTGAAGCATTATGTAGAGGTGCAACCAGCTGAGTGTGTGGTAGAAACGATCAATCTAATTGAACCACCACCCAAGCTGGATAAGCTTGATCCAGAGTATTGAGAAGCAACAACGTCGTACCAATGACGTTAAATATTGGTACTAGGTGAAGAAGAGTAGCTTTTAAACCTAGTTTGTAATTGTAGATAGTAATTTAGTCATTTCGGTATTTAAGATCGAGTCTATAAAAACAAGTCGCGAGGCCATCATCATTTGAGTAGGAAGTGTAAATTGAGCCTAGGAAGAATTGAGAATGGATGGGGTTGAATATAGAATTTGAAGATGAAAGAAAAAAAAAATTCGGCCATGGAGCGTAGGTCCAGCTACGCTTCAAGCGTAGCTGCGGGCCTATTATAAAACAAACTCGTCAGGTAGTTTCCCCCATAATTTCACTCAAACTTCTCTCTCTCCCTCAATTCTCCACCAATCCTTATGAGGTTTGTTTATACCATTTATTCATCTGATTCCTCATCATTCCTAGCCAACGGATCGTCATATTAGTTGGTGGTTCGTTCGGATTCGCGTGAAGAACTCGAAAAGTCTCCGAAACTTCATTTTTGGAAAATCATCGTTTCTCTTGATTCGGTGAGTTTTGTTCCATTATTTTGATTTCATATGACTTTTTTAACTATTCTAAACTAGAATTGATGAATGAGTCCGATCAGAATTGTGTTTTGGTCCATTTTCTAAAAAGTTGAGTTTTTCGACTTCGAAAACGGATTAAATCTCAAATTTTTGGGACGATGGCTTGTTTAATCGTCATATTGGGTATATTTAGATATAGTTTGAGTTTGATTTGGTGTCTGGTTCCTTATCACTTACTTTTCAAAAATTCCCTATTGTAGGTAAGGCGTGGACCAAGTTATCGACGAGACGAGTGGCTCAGGCTGCAGTTGCAGCTGATCCACAGGTGCGACAGAGGTCGAGGTCATCATCTCTTATGTCATCCCCTATTTGCTGCCAGAGTACACGCGTCAGGAGACCACAGTATGTCGACTCGGCATCCTCGCCTTCCTCATCTTTTGAGGCTGTGGTGCCAGAGAACTCTACACAAGGACGCGACATCATTTTGACACATGGTCGACTTATTGTGGACCTAGTTGCTCCACAGGCACCATCACCGCCACATGTTCCTGAGTCACAGGCTGAGGAGATGGAGGAGGATACCGAGAGTGATAGTATGAGGCAGGGGGATGATGTGGAGCAGGAGGATGACGCCGATCAGGACGATGATTGGGCGGATGATGGGGTATCCAAGCCACCTATGGAGGGTGACCCCGGAGTTTTGACTACATTCTTACATGTTCCCTGGACACCATCGGTAGAGGATTTACTAGACCAGACGATCCAAAAGGGGTATCATCAAAAGCATACATACTTATTATAGATATTTTAGGGATTACAACCTGTCCCTGCCTAGATGATCGGCCGATTGAGGACTCGATGTTTATTACCTATTCTTGCTCCGGCTACTCTGCATATTTGCGAGAATATGATTTGGGAGTTTTGGCTACACATGTGTCATTTTAGCAGGGGGATGAGACTACGGACAGTGGTCCGAGGTACTGAGATTGAGATTACTCCTCAGACTATTACTAAGGTGTAGGGTATTCCAGATGAGTGTCCACCCGAGCTAGCTACTAAGTTCCCACCTATGCCCGAGATACTCCCATATATTTCTGAGCTTGTTGTACTTCAAATTGCTGGGCAGTGGGCTGATACGCATCTGAACTACACGAAGAAGACGAATTATCACCCAATTATTTGGTTTTGGGATGTGATAGTCCGATCCCAGATTCTGCCGCACAACCATACTACCATCTGTTATGCATAATTTCCGACCCTCCACTATGCTTTCAAGTTTGGGCAGTGGATTTCTATCCCACGTATTTTATGGGAGGGCCTATATACACATTATATCTATCTGCACAAAGAGACCAAGGTTGGTCAGCGTATATTCCTTATTCGATTCCCATGCTTAGTGATGAAGCTTATGATGGACGTCGGGATTGAGATGGATGCGGGTGAGCGAAATAGATTCAGAGAGGGTACCCCGTATGCTAGAGGGATGTGGACTAGTGTTTGGACCCGGTTGCATGGAGATGCTATTAGGAGGTAGAGATCGGGGTTTAGTATATTACCAGCCCCAAATGCACAGGCCCAGGAACAGGCTAATGACGCTGGTCAGACCGACACGGGTATGGCTCAGGATGCTGAGGCTGTTAATGATACTGAGATGCCACAAATGTCGGCTGCGGAGGAGGAGGTTATGTTTCCAGAGACACCTGCGGATGGTACTGTTACTTTGTCCTAGGCACAGTTTCATGCTCTTATAGCACAGATGTAGGGGCTAGAGCAGACATTGGCAGAGGAGAGACAGGCTCGGTAGTAAGAGACAGTGCACCGATGGCGAGATTAGAGGCAGTTATTTCATAGGTTTGACGGTATGAGTCATCATATGGGGGTGCAGATTCCACCCACACCACCGACCTCTGATGATGAGGCTTAGTATAGTTTTAGTTAGGTTTTTGTTTTATTTTTATTTCATTTTTTATATACATTGGAGATAAATTGTCGAGCGGATAGTTTTGTATAAGGCTTTATGTGACTGCTTGGACGATTATTTTCTAAATGTCTTTGTTATTTTCATAGCTTATAAAATAGTAGTTTTTATGATCAATAGTATTGAGTTGGATATATCCTTGGATTTTTACGCTTATTTTATATATGATGATAGTTTGAATTCTTTCAAAATTTTATATCGCACTATGCGGACATTTATGTGTTTAAGTTTGGGGGTGTATATGTGTTGGATTGATTGGAAGAGTGTTATTTGAAAAAAAAAAAATTTGTTCAGACCAAGCCTACGCTTGAAGCATAGGCTACTCTACGCTTGAAGCGTAGGGTATCACGAGGTAATATTTTGAATTTTGAAAATTTAAACCATTTGCAGGGTGTGTTGGCCTGGTTTATATATGTATTTGTATTAGGATTTGTTTAAGGTATTTTTAGGAATTTTTGTAGCAGTTTTAGAATAATCCTAATCTGACAAGGAAAATGAATAGAAGAACAAGTTGGAGTTGAATTATTCATTGCTTCCACTTTCCTAGTCAACCAAGGGTTTTAAATCTTTTTTTTATTTGATTCTACTACATCCATCTATAAATACATCCATAGAGTAGACACAATTCACAATTCACAATTCTCAAGAGTTGAGCATTAAAGTTAGATAGTCTTCTTCTATTTTTATTTTATTCTTTATATCTCGAGGGTGTTAGTATGGATAATGCTATTGAAGATTATTCTAACCCGAAGAAATTCATAGAAGTTACAGAACCATATGTGGATATGAAGAGCTCGAATGAATGAGCTACAAGTCGGAATGGAAGCCGAACCACACTGAAATCGTTTCTGTAGTGCACATTGCAATTTAAAGAAATATTTCATCCAGAGAGGATGAACCGAGTATTAATTGCACCCGGGAGGAAAATCCTTAAGGAACGAGGATTGAAAAGTTTGGAGAAACCGGTAGGAGAAAAGGTGTATCCAGGCTTGGTCCGAAAATTCTATAAAAATATGATGATTTTAGGACGGACAGGATTTGAGGTTATGTCGGGTAAAATGACTCAGTGGGGTGCTCCTATTGTGATAGGAAGGAAAAGTATTGCCAATGCGTAGAATATACCAATTGGTACTTCGACAAACTTCCAAGGAATATTGAAGGAACATCCTCAAGTATGGCCACATACGGATGAGGAGATGGTTCGGGAATTGTGTGTAGTATCAGATCCAGGAGATAGGATGTGTGAAAATTTGTGGTTGAAGTCGGATCTGCTTTATTTGGATTGTGTCATTTCGGCTTAATTTCGGCCCAATAATCGGACTAGTGCAAGGGATCACACTATGCTTAGAACTTTGTATGCCCTAACTCATGGGTATGAAGTGTATGTTCCAACATTGATCATGGATGAGATGTCGATTGCTTGAGTGATTATGAGTAGACAGTGGGCGGGTGCTGATAAATTTTAACATTATCTTCCATACCCGTTTCTGTTATCAAAGATCATTGCAGAACAATTGGGTGGTAGGATGAAAGAGCTGGATGAGATGCGATGGACGATTATGAAGATATATCCGGAGGAAGATTTGGAAAAGTTGAAAGAGACTACAGACTGCCATATATGGTTGAAAAACGTCGTGTCAAGTGATGAAGAAGAGGAGGAAGATTAGGGTTTATGTTTAGGTTTAGGATCTTTGTTTGTGTTTTATTTTGTTTTTAGGGACGGTAGACCCTTAAGGCCACGTATTTGTTTATTTGATTTGATTTCATAGGATTGTAGGCCCTTAAGGCCAAATCAATTTGTTTTTATTATTTTTGAAATATAAAAAAAATATCTTTGATTCCTTGAAAACATGTGTTGATTTCTGGATATTTATGAGTGAAATTGAAATTAAGAAGGACGATTTTGACCTATAAGCACAAGCACAAATTCATTATGAGAATTATGTTGATTTTTAACTGTGTAGTTGAAAAATAATTTTGCCACAATAAAAAGAGAGAAGGGAAGATGTTTTGGTTGAAATGGAGAAAATTGAAAAAAATATTTTGAAAAAATAATAAAATGCAAAAAGTAGTTCTTCGATCTGAGTAACCGGACTTTGGTATCACCAATATCATTGTTCGCGTTTAAATGAGAGAAAACTAATGAGCATAAATCCCATGGAAGAAGCCCGGGCCCAATTGGTCGGGACTAAAAATCCTCGCTGAAAAGTCTGGAGACTTACAAAGACAAAAAGGGTTAAAATTGGAAAGATGGAAAGAGTACGTTTTTACTAAAAATGCCAAGTTTGATCAATGACATAGGAGAAAAGAAACTGAAATATCGTAGCCGAGTGTTCACAAAAACACGGAAGGTTGTCTTGATTGAGAGTAAAAAGTAGCGAAATCATTCACTTTAGTGGGAACCATTCATGACACGAAGCTCGATATAATTGTTGTTCGGTAGTGAGTGGGAGTATATGCATCCATGCTATCTTTTGCATTGTATCAAGACTTAATTGAATTTATGTGTGAACTCATGATTCATGACTACAGAGAACTGAGATGTTTGTAGGTACCATCACTGGAAACTTTCACAAGACTTCACTCATCCACTAGGGGTAACCTAGGGGTTTAAAAGGCTTTTTACACATGTTAAGTGTAATCGTCGACCCTCGCGAAAGCAAGGGATTAGTTAGATTAGTTAGAGTAGTAAGATTAAAAAGATCATCACAAGAAAAGTTCAATGAGTTTATTGTTAAGGGACTAGCAATATATAAGTTTGGGGGTGTGATAGGTGTCAAATATTAGTCATTTTGACCCCTTAACTCACTATTGTTACGTTCTTTCATTCTATTATAGGATATTTTTATATTGTTTGCGTGTTAAAGCATGTTTCAGGAGCTTAATGAAGAAATTGAGCTAACTTCGGTGAATTAACTGAAGAGTGTGTTCTTTCTATCAAAAAGGAGAGTCAAAAAGGTAGTCCGAGACAAAAATGACTCCCGAATGGCAAAAATGCCATTTCCAGAAACTGTCATCTTCAACAAAAAGTATCGTAGGTTCAAGCTGATCATTTTGGTGCATTCACGGAGAAAAGTGATTTTCCATAAAATACCTACGCTTTCAATTTCAAAAAGTGGCTGGAAATCACATTTATACGCTTGGACCTACGCTTGAAGAATAGGCCAACTATGCTTGAAGCGTAGGCCATGTACGCTTCAAACGTAAGTGCGGCAACTTTTTATGGTTTTTCGATGGATTTTGCCTGTTTCACCCTTAGTTCGATTCGAAGACGTGCCTGCAAGTCCAGACCTCTATATACATGTATATACACTTATATATATGAGAAGTTAAGGTTTGCATGAAATAGAGTGTGAAAAGACTGAAAAGGGCCTCTCTATACCATTGCCAATATATACCCGATCATATATCAGAGTTAGAGGTTCCTATTTTGGTACACGTTGGGGTTGGTTTTGGTGAGATGTTCATTTAGAGGGGTTCATTCATTCAGACTTGTTGTTATTGAGAGCCATATTCAAACCTAGAGATCCGGAGAAGAAAACCATGGTGAGCGTTTCTACATCAACGATGCAGTCACCTTCTTCCATGGCTAACTAACTCGGTATCTAGGGTTTTCTAGCGAAACCCTAGCCAAGTAATGTAGTTCTTTCATTGTTTTTAATTGTAATGAGGGGAAACTGTTGACCATACTATGATAATTGTAGTAGTTAAGGGACCGTAATGATTTGCTATATAAAATTATATGTTTGTTCCAAATTCTTGTCTTAGATGGAATGAATATATTATTTTGCACAATTATGATTATTCACTATGGGCTGGAACTCGGATGCTTAATCATAGTTTTCTACACAATGGTGGTAATAAAACTTAAAACCCTAGGTTGACACAGGTCGTGCCTTGGCAATTTAATATAGACATGTTTTAGTTTATTTTCATGCATTAGGAGTAGATTAGAGTAATATAATTGGCATGTACTAGTTAGGTCAATCATGAGATGGGTTGTCGCAATCTAGTTAATGGTACTCCTTTTTGGGGTCGTATTTAGCAATTTGTGGTACGACTTGATTCACAGTTATGGATCGCCCTCGTATAATTGATACAGTTAAGAACTATATTATGTGGTGATGGAGTGATGAAAACCCTAGTTTTCTCTCTCATTTGAATCACAACCAATTTAATTTAATTTCTATATAATTTTAGTTAAAATAAATAATTTGGTCTTCGACTACCCAAACAAATAATTTTCAGAAAATATAATTCAGTATTTTTTAACTATTAAAATGAACAATCTCAGTCTCTGTGGGATCGATATCCCTTACTCGAGCCATTTGTTATTCTACAATTGATACGTACGTTTGCGTAAGGTAAAACCTATTCGTTAAGGTGTTGTTATTAACCACATATTTTTATACACCTGACGTCACATTTGTATTGCACATATGCCAAGGTATAGGAGTCGTCCATGTATCATCAGATCAAAATGGGGGCATAACAGACAAAATATTAGAAAATCTCAAAATCTCTACCGCTGCTACGCTTGAAGCGTAGAACTTCACTTTCTAGCCACTTTGCTTCTAAAAGTGTAGGCTTAAGCGTAAGCAATTTTGTGAAAACCACTTTTCTCTGCAACTGTGCCAAAATGACCATTTTGAGTCCACGATACTTTTTGTTTGAAGTGACGACTTCAAAAAATGTCATTTTTGCCCTTCAGGAGACATTTTTCCTCAATACGCTCTCTTTTGCGCTTCACTTGTATTCTTCACTACTTCAATGCTTAATTTTTCCTTTGTTGAAACTTATAGATGTCATTGAAACAAAAATTACCTATCTAACACTCAACATGGTTATTGTCTAGAACATGCCATAAATAAACAATACTCAAAAGTGTTCTTACACTAGCAATGGGATAATTCTTTTTAGTTTGAATTTTCAAACAAATTTTTCTAAAAATTTTCGCAGCTTCAGATTTTTCACTCAGAAATCCAAACCATGTAAATCTAGAGTAATCATCTATCATCACAAAAATATACTTCTTACCACCTTTGCTCATGGTCTTAGTGGGATCCATTAAATCAATATGCAACAACTCTAAAGGTCTAGAAGTACGAATGGTATTTATCTTCCTATGCTGACATCTAACTTGTTTACCATTCTGACATGGTCCACACACAATCATTTTTCCAAAACCAAGCTTAGGGACACCTCTAACAATTTCACTCTTGGTAATTTTCGTTAAATCACAAAAATTAACATGTCTCATTCGCTGGTGCCAAATCTCAACTTCATCAAGTTTAACTCTATTGCAAGATAATTCAAAATCAGGAACAATGAAATAGCAATTATCAGATGAACGCATACCTTCCATAACGCAATTTTCAGAAGAATCGATGATTGAACACTTATCATGAGAGAAATTGACATAATGATTGTTATCGTATATCTGACTTATACTTAGCAAATTAGCTTTCAGACCCTCAACATAAAACACATTCTCCAATTTAGGCATACCAGAAATCACAACAGTACATTTTCCTAGAACTTTAAACTTCTCTCCATCACCAAAAGTGATTATCCCACCATGACATTTCTCGAGAAATCCAAACAATGACTTATCTCCAGTCATATGCCTCGAACATTCACTATCCAGATACCAAGAGCTAGAATCACGTGCTCTAAGTACAGAATGAACTACAAAATAATGTAGCTCATCTTTTCTGACCCATGCCTTCTTCAACTTTAGAGCTTTTTTTGCTAATTTTGACAAATTCTTCATTTACTCACTTAACACTCTAATTTGATCTTGAACACAATCTCCTTATTGAATTGTTTGTTCCTTCACTGATTTCAAAGCCTTTCCTCTTAGCTTCGAACACACAGGTTGAATGTGACATCTCACACCACAATGGTGACAAATAGGAATAAACCTTTGAACTTCATCAGTCGACCTCCTAGGATATCTAGTGGTAATGAAAGGCTTGCTTTGAATAATTCTTCTAATATAGGATTGAGCATTAGGATTCCAATTTGAATTTCCTTGAGAAGAACTAGATGGTACATGGGAAGCTTTTACAAAGGTGGTTTTTGAAACAACGTTCGAATTATGCGATACTCCATCAAAACCCAGTCCCTTTGTATTTCCTACAGATTTTCCCATACTCAACATATGATCAAGCTTAAGAGTTCCACTAGACCATTTATGGATAATTGAGGTAGCATCCTTCAATTCTTTTTCCAAATTTCCAATATTGGTAGATTTCTCAACTAATTTCTTCTTGAGACCATCTACAATCTTCAAAGCCTAATTCCTTTCTTGTTTAGACTTAGTCAATTCCTCAATCAATTTGGCATTTTGAGTCTATATGAGATTTAGAGTTTGAGAACTATTGGCTAATTCGTCTTTTAAAGAATTTAATTCTTTGTCCATCTAAGAATTTTAGTCAATAGTTTCATGTGATTTTTGTGAAGTTGTGTGGTCTTGTCAAATAATTTGTCATAAGACTCTTGAAGCGTGTCATCACAATCTTCATCACTCTCAGAACCTTCCTCTTTAGATATCGCCCAACTTGTAGCAACTTCTCAAACCTCCATGCTTTGTGTAACAAACACGGTGAAATTCTCAGAATTATCACCTACCTCCGAGTCTGTCGCATCACTAGTTGATGCTTTGTGTAACTTGTCTTTCCGAGTTTGAGTCTTATTTCTATTTCTAGACTCACCCAACTTATCTCCAAATTTTTGTCCTTGGCCATTATGTTTAGCCTTAACAAATTTGTTCAACCTCTTAGCAAACATGACAATATCATTCAGACTCAACTCACTTTCTCCATCAGATTCAACATGATCCTACCTGGTGGTTTTGAAAGATATGTTATTCTATTTTGTGCCACTATACTTATTAGGGGGATTTTTAAACATCTCCATCTCATAGGATTTTAAGTTCCTTGTCAATTCTTCAACCTTAATTTCTTTAAGACTCATGACCTCTAATATAACCGTAACCTTAGACTGAAAACGTTTAGGTAGAGACCTAAGAATTTTCTTCACTATGATTGTCTCAGGAATGGGTTAACCCAGATTGTGACAACCCGTGACAATATCAGTTAGTCTAATCTCAAAGTCGGCATAGACTTCATCCTCCTCCATTTTAAGTTGTTCAAATTGAGAATTTAACATTTGAAGTATTGATTGTTTAACCTTTGAAGTTCCTTCACGAGTTACTTGAAGAATATCCCAAGTTTCTTTGGCAATTTCGCATGTTGCAATTCTCTTAAATTCACTCGCAGTCACAGCATTGTATAAAGTATTCAATGCTTTGGAGTTCCAATTAGCACTGTTTGTCTCAATAGTAATCCACTCACTCAATGGTTTTGGTTTTGATTGATTAGTAGTTGCATCCATCACAGTAGGAGGTGAGTATCCTACCTCTACAACTAGCTAAGCTTTCTCATCTAAGGATTTCAAAAACGCTCTCATCCTCGCTTTCCAATACGTGTAATTTGAGTCATCAAAGAAAGGGGACCTAGATACGGAACCTCCTTCACGAGGTATCTCCATCGTCTAAATTTAGAATCCAACCTTATGTCGTTAACCTAAAACGGGGCAACCACACTCTGATACCAATTTTAATTACCTAGATAATCAATGAAAATATCCTAGAGGGGGGTGAATAGGATTTTTGTCAATTTTATGATCAATTAAAATTATCTAGCGGAAATTCAATTTTAATCAATTACGAAACTCTAATTCTCTAATTAGATTAAATAAAGCAATCGTGAATATAAGTGTAGAAGATGAATCATGAGAAGACCCGGAGATTTTTACGTGGAAAACCTTGGAAAGACTCTAAGTAAAAATCACGGATACGCTCGGGTATCGATACATTATGAATCAAGAGATATACAGAC
Source organism: Cornus suecica (assembly GCA_963922005.1). Lineage (NCBI taxonomy): Eukaryota > Viridiplantae > Streptophyta > Magnoliopsida > Cornales > Cornaceae > Cornus > Cornus suecica. The sequence continues at coordinate 34,214,112 of OY998248.1, forward strand.
TCTATGAAGCTTTAGACTTACAAATCACTCATGATCTTCCTTTCTTCACTCGACGTCTGAAAGTCTAGATTCACTCATGCTCCACGAAGCTCTCGCTCTGATCTCCGTACTCTTACGGCTCCGCTTCTCAATGGATCAAATAACCACGAAGCCTCTTGCTCCGATCTCCGCACTCAAACAGCTCCGTTTCTCAATGGATCAAAGCAACTACGTTGCAATCTGTGGTGTGTTGATTTATCAACAACTAGTTCATTCAATTGTGCATAAAGATCGTCGGTATAGAAGCACAATTGAATAAACTCAAAAGAGAGAACTAGAAGATATATGATCACTTAAAGATTTTCTCTATCTATCTCTTTGCAGAAGTATATGAACTTGTAGATGAGAGTTTTCCCGACCCATGGAAAAGTCCATCCTGACCTGATCAAGTTAAGAAAGACCCGAGATTATGACCCGACCATTGTGCCCGCATCATAACCCGACCGATACATCACCCCCATGGTCCGAAAAGTATCATGACCCGACCATCATATCCATTTTTACCCCGACCCGAAGAGCATTTTTGGAAGGAACTCGAAGGTTCTAGAAGATACTTGTAGCTCAAGGCAATGGCATGATATAGGATCTACATAGCTAACGTGTAAAGTAAGATATCATGTAAAGTTGAAAATGTTGCCCTAATGGGCCAAAGGCCCATTGGGAAAATGTATATAATTCAATGAAAAGTAATGAGAAAGGCATCTTTTGTGTTGTGCAAATATTGTATCTACACAATGGCGCCGTCTGTGGGAAACTAGGTCAGATCACCGACCATCTTCCTACCTCCAAAAAAGCTGAGTGAAACCCAGATACACCTTCCATACCATCCTCACTGTCCAGATATAACGATGCCGGTAACCAGATCCCATTCGGAAGCACTGATTCCCGGCACCGGACAACCGAGCGCCCCACCATCGATTGAAAATCTCCTACAACAGCTTGTGGAAGCTGAGAAACGCAGCCAGGCCGCCGAGGCAAGGAGCCTGGCGGTGGAAAGGAGGAGTGAGGAACTCCTTGCAAGATTGAATCAGGCAACTATCCCACAGATAGTTCCCGATCAATCACAGTCCCATGGTGAGGTCGAACCACGAGAAGAGCATGGTGAAACATCTCACCGACCAGGCAAGGCCCCGGCTACCGGCGATACTCCAGTTACCGACGAACCTCTGACATCGCAGAAGCTCCAAGAGATGATGGCAGAATTTCAGAAGAAAGTCATGAATGATCTAAGAGCCAGATCCACCGATGACCAGGCCCTCAGAGCCTCTGCCGACTCGGTTCAGTCGCCCTTCAGTGTAGAGATCACCCAGGAATATTTCCCAAGGAAGTTCGTCATGCCCAGATTCACTCCTTACGACGGAACGAAGGATCCCGAGGAGCATATCTACCAGATCCACCAGAAGATGACGATGTACGCCGAGAACGAAGCCCTGCTATGCAAAGTATTCCCGACCAGTCTTATCGATGCACCGCTCCTCTGGTTCAGGAAGCAACCGCCGAGATCTATTGGCAGCTGGCAGCAATTGTCTGACCTCTTTGTGGCGCAGTATTTTGGGAACAAGAGGCAAAAGAAGACCATCTCGAGCCTCTTCACCATGACTCAGGAAAAGGGAGAATCCCTCAAGAGCTTCCTGTCCCGATTCAATGTCGAGTCATTTTCCATCGACAACTGCGACCAGCACTCTGCCGTGGAGGCCTTCATGATGGCTCTCATCCCGGGGACCAAGTTTCACCAATCACTTGTGAAGCGACCTCCCTCCGGAATAGGAGAACTCAATTCTAGGGCGCAAGGCCATTTGAGGATCAAAGAGGAAGAAGCAACCCGACAGAGGAGAGCAACACTGGTCAGTGTGGAAGTCAAATCAAAGGATAAAGCGTCATACAAATCCCGACAAGATATGAATCGCAAACGCTCGAATCCCCCGAGCCACTGTTCATCTCAGTTTCCCCCTCAACCCGACAGACGTGCAAAGCTTGAAGAGAAGATTACTCCATTGAAAGTGACGCTTGCCAAGCTTTTCCAGGAAAACAAAGCTCGAGGAATCTTCCAAACTCCTCCCCCAATCAGGCAACCCCTTGACCAAAGGGATAGATCCAAGCATTGCGCCCTCCATGCTGATTTTGGCCACACGACCAACGATTTCCGAAACCTGAGATGCCAGGTGGAAGGAATGATAGCCTGAGGGGAACTGAAGGATTATATCCAGAGGGATGGTCCAAGGGCCAACCCACCAGCACAGTATAACCAACGGAATCAGGGTCCTGCTCACCCGGTCAGGATCATCAATATGATCCATGGGGGTCCCGACCCACAAAGCAGCGAAGGATCGAGACGCACGCAGATGCGGAGAGCATATCAAATCACAAGGATATCTGGGATAAACGAGGTCCACCACCGAACGGGGCAATCTCAGATACTCTTCTCCCAGGAGGACCTCCAGGACATCCAAGTCCCGCACGAGGACCCGCTAGTCATCACTCTGATGGTCTCGGGATGTCTTGTGAGGAGGGTCATGGTTGACCCGGGAAGCAGCGCCAACGTCATGACCAAATGGGCTTTTGATAAATTGGAGATCAATCCGAGTGACATCATGACATCTCGAAACCCAATCGCCGGGTTCGATGGAAAATAAGTCGAGCCTCTCGGGGAGGTCAGGCTACCTGTGACGGCGGCCCAGAGAACTCTGTCCGAAACTTTCGTGGTGGTGGACGTGAAGCCCTCATACAATCTTCTTATGGGAAGGGGATGGATACACAGAATACAGGGGGTACCGTCAACTCTCCACCAAATGATGAGGTGCGTCGGTCCAAATGGGTACGACATAATCGACATCAGAGGGGATCAAGTGGCGGCCAAGCAATGCTACGCCGTCACCATCAAAGAAATGAAGGACAAACCCGATCGAAAGAGATCCTGAGAAGACAATCAGGACCTGGAGTCCAAATAGCAACTACAGGACGGGGAGTCGGGCCCCCCGATCATGGCAGAGCTTCTGCGGCCGGTGTCTATAAGGCCCGACAAGGTCACCTACGCAGGTACAAGCCTCACCACTTATGAATTGAATGAACTGACAACATTCTTACAGGACAATCATGACGTCTTCGCGTGGGAGCATACTGATATGCCCGGCATCGACCCCTCCATAGCCCGACACACATTACATGTCGATCCAAATATTTGACCCGTTCGACAAAAACAGAGGCGAATGGGGGGGAAAAGGAACCAAATCATAGCCGACGAGGTATCAAAGTTGCTGGAAGCCGGATTCGTCAGAGAGGTCCATTATCCCGAGTGGTTGTCCAATGTGGTTGTTGTACAGAAAAAGAACGGGAAATGGCGAGTCTGCGTCGACTACACCGACTTAAACAAAGCTTGCCCGAAAGACAGTTTCCCCCTGCCCAAAATTGATCAAATGGTCGATGCTACTGCAGGCTACGAGAGATTAACCTTCCTGGATGCTTACTCGGGTTACAACCAAATCCCGATGGACCCAGGGGATGAGGAAAAGACCTCCTTCATTACGGAAACAGGTACCTATTGCTTTAGAGTTATGCCTTTCGGACTAAAAAATGCAGGAGCCACCTTTCAAAGACTGGTGAACAGGATATTTAAAGGGATGATGGGCACAGTGGTCGAGGCTTTCATCGACGACACGGTTGTCAAGAGCATAAATAAGACTGACCACTTGGGACATCTCCGTAAGGTGTTTGATACCCTGAGGAAACACGAGATAAAGCTCAATCCAGCCAAATGCTCCTTCGGGGTGTCATCGGGACAGTTTCTGGGACACATAGTTGATCGATTGGGCATACAAGCCAGTCCGACCCAAGTGAAGGCTCTGCTCGAAACGAAAGAGCCATCCACACACAAAGAAGTTCAAATCTTGACCGGAAGGGTCGTGGCATTAAGCCGATTCATTGCAAGGCTGACCGACCATTGCCGACCCATCTTCCAGGCGATCAAGGCAAGGAAGGGAGAAGTGTGGGGACCCGAGCAAACTAAAGCCTTGTCCCGATTGAAGGAGTACATGCTCAAGCCTCCCATTCTTGCAACACCCGAGCCCGACGATGTCGTGCTCTTGTATTTGGCAGTATCATCAGTTTCAACTAGCGCCGTGCTCATCAGAGAGGACAGGAACCTCCAGATGCCCATCTTCTACACCAGTAAGGCACTGGCCGATCCCGAGACATGGTACAACAAGCAGGAAAAATTGGTCTTATCCCTGATCAATGCCAAACGACATTTGAGACATTACTTCGAAGGTCATCATATCATTGTCCCCACTGCCACTCCCATTCGTGTACTTATGGCAAACCCCGATCTTTCCGGTAGAATTTCCAAATGGGCCATTGAACTGGGAATTTATGACATAACTTACGTACCCAGGGTCTCGATCAAAGGACAGGCCGTGGCCGACTTCCTCTTGGAAGGGGAAACCGAGGAGGTCGATCAACCCGTTGAGTTGGAAACATGGAAGTTATTCGTGGACGGTTCAGTGTGCGCCAATGGAGCGGGCGTCGGGCTGGAAATCCATACTCCCGACGGAACTAAACTACAAGCCTCGACGCAATTGCAATTCTCAACTACCAACAACGAGGCAGAGTACGAGGCAATTATATCGGGACTAAGATTAGCCAAGAGCCTTCAAATTCAATCCCTATCCGTGTACAGTGACTTCCAGCTAATTGTCAGGCAAATAACCGGCGAATACGAGACAAGGGATCCGAAAATGGAATCTTACAAAGCGCTGGTGCTCAAAGAATCAGAAGGTTTTCAAAAGTTAACATTCAGCCAAATCCCTCGGGAAGAAAACACCTCCGCTGATCACTTGGCAAATCAGGCATCCGCAGCTGGTGAGGACATGACTCGAGTAGTCCTGACCGACTTCATCACTACACCAAGTATCATAAAGCCCGATGAATTGATATGTCCAGTTCCCCGAGAACCAAGCTGGATGGATCCTATAATCGACTATCTAAGTCTCGGGACTCTGCCGACTGATAAGGCAGAGGCAAGGAAAATTAGAATGAAGTCAGCCCGGTACTCGATCATCCAGGGCCAGCTCTACAGAAAATCTTTCTCGGGTCCGTATCTGCGGTGCGTAACTCCTTCCGAGGCAGAGACAGTAATGCAAGAGATACATGCTGGAGCTTGTGGAAATCATTCGGATGCCCGGTCGCTTGCCCATAAAATCCTGTCCCAGGGTTATTTTTGGCCCTATCTGTCCCGAGATTCGGAGGAATATGTGCGCAGATGCAAAGCCTGTCAGATGCACGGTGACGCTATACTGCAGCCCCCGGAATTCTTGAATCCAACAATCGTTCCGCACCCTTTCGCCCGATGGGGAATGGATATAGTCGGACCACTTCCAAAAGCCATCCGGAAGAATACCCATGTACTCCTCGCCACTGACTATTTCACCAAGTGGGTTGAGGCCGAGGCTTATCCTTCCATAAATGGGAGCCACGTAGTCAAGCTCATATGGAATCACATCATTTGCAGGTTCGGGGTACCTCGGACCATCATGATGGACAATGGCACCAACCTAGACTGCGAACCGGTCAGGTCGTTTCTGGTCCAGCACGGAATCAATCAAAACACCTCCTCTGTAGGGTACCCGCAAGCCAATGGACAGGCGAAAAGGACCAATCGTTCCATCTTCAACACTCTAGCGAAGAAACTCGAGAAGGCCAAAGGAGCATGGTTGGACAAGTTGCCGGAGGTACTATGGTCGTATAGAACCACTCCCCGACAACCGACCGGTGAAACACCTTTCGCCATGGCATATGGGGCGGAAGCTGTAATCCCGACGGAGTATGCCGTCCCGACGCTGAGATCACTGGCCTGGGAAGAGAAGACAAATAATCAACGCTTGTCTCACGAGCTCGACCTACTAGAAGAAAAAAAAGAAATAGCCGGGATAAGGCTGGCAGCTTACCAACAACGGGTTAGGAATCACTTCAATAAAAGAGTAAAGAGGAGGGGATTCCAAGTTGGTGACATAGTCGTCAGACGAAAAATTGGACACGTGGGCAAACTCCAAGAGCCATGGGAGGGACCCTACACCGTCACTGAGGTAGTTGGGCGCGGGGCTTATCGACTACTCAGGAACTTTGATAATCGAAGGGAGCCTAACACACAGAATGCATCCCGACTCAAGAGGTATTATCCCTAAGGATACTCTATTTCAATTACTGTAAAGAAAGGCCACTAGAGTCCGAAAGATTACAATAGAAATTCAATTTCTTCCCGATCATATCTAAGCGTACCTAAACCGTCTCCATGATTATATAAATTTAAAAACCTAAGTGTTGAATCCTCTCCATGGGCCCAAAGCGCCCGAGGGACCTTCACAGACCCACCAGTGGTCGGGTTTTACAAATTATCAGTTTTAAAAACCTAAGTGTTGAATCCTCTCCATGGGCCCAAAGCGCCCGAGGGACCTTCACAGACCCACCAGTGGTCGGGTTTTACAAATTATCAGTTTTAAAAACCTAAGTGTTGAATCCTCTCCATGGGCCCAAAGCGCCCGAGAGATCTTCACAGACCCACCAGTGATCGGGTTTTATCTGAAAACCTAAGTGTTGAATCTCTCCATGGGCCCAAAGCGCCCGAGAGATCTTCACAGACCCACCAGTGGTCGGGTTTTATCTGAAAACCTAAGTGTTCAATCCTCTCCATGGGCCCAAAGCGCCCGAGAGATCTTCACAGACCCACCAGTGGTCGAGTTTTATCTGAAAACCTAAGTGTTGAATCCTCTCCATGGGCCCAAAGCGCCCGAGAGACCTTCACAGACCCACCAGTGGTCGGGTTTTATCTGAAAACCTAAGTGTTGAATCCTCTCCATGGGCCCAAAGCGCCCGAGAGATCTTCACAGACCCACCAGTGGTCGGGTTCTATCTGAAAACCTAAGTGTTGAATCCTCTCCATGGGCCCAAAGCGCCCGAGAGATCTTCACAGACCCACCAGTGGTCGGTGTCTATCTGAAAACCTAAGTGTTGAATCCTCTCCATGGGCCCAAAGCGCCCGAGGGACCTTCACAGACCCACCAGTGGTCGGGTTTTACAAATTATCAGTTTTAAAACCCTAAGTGTTGAATCCTCTCCATGGGCCCAAAGCGCCCGAGGGACCTTCACAGACCCACCAGTGGTCGGGTTTTACAAATTATCAGTTTTAAAAACCTAAGTGTTGAATCCTCTCCATGGGCCCAAAGCGCCCGAGAGATCTTCACAGACCCACCAGTGGTCGGGTTTTATCTGAAAACCTAAGTGTTGAATCTCTCCATGGGCCCAAAGCGCCCGAGAGATCTTCACAGACCCACCAGTGGTCGGGTTTTATCTGAAAACCTAAGTGTTGAATCCTCTCCATGGGCCCAAAGCGCCCGAGAGATCTTCACAGACCCACCAGTGGTCGGGTTTTATCTGAAAACCTAAGTGTTGAATCCTCTCCATGGGCCCAAAGTGCCCGAGAGATCTTCACAGAATCCTCTCCATGGGCCCAAAGCGCCCGAGAGATCTTCACAGACCCACCAGTGGTCGGGTTCTATCTGAAAACCTAAGTGTTGAATCATCTCCATGGGCCCAAAGCGCCCGAGAGATCTTCACAGACCCACCAGTGGTCGGTGTCTATCTGAAAACCTAAGTGTTGAATCCTCTCCATGGGCCCAAAGTGCCCGAGAGATCTTCACAGACCCACCTGTGGTCGGGTTTTATCTGAAAACCTAAGTGTTGAATCCCCTCAATAGGCCCAAAGCGCCCGAGGGATCTTCACAGACTTACCAGCGGACCCAAGGTGCCCGACTATTATTGTCTTATGGCATCAGTAGTCCTACCAAGTTACAATTCAAAATCCCAATTTTTATTAAATTTATGAAGCATTGGATCATACAAATTCCCAACAAAGTTTGAATAGGTGAATTCACTTATATTAAAAGGGCCCCAGTGGCCAAGGCTGATACAATAAAGCTTTGATAAAGTTGTTGCAAACAAAATAAAAAGCAAAAGTCTAAAGGAAGAGCCCTATTCTTCCACCGGAGGGTCCTCATTGCCACATGAGGCTTGGTTCTCTTGGGATTGTCCTTGAGGCTCATCCAAGTCACAATGACAAGGCGGAGCGGGCAAGGGACCCTGAAGGAACTCACCAAATGCCAGGTCCTCAGGTTCCGCCTCGGGATCATCATACGGAGGCCCCACTCCTATGCTGAGATCAAGATCTTCTATGGTCGGGATGTATCTGTCACCCTCAGGCTTTTGAAGCTCAGTTATGCATTCCCGCCAGCCCTGCTCATAACGATACTTGCTTGTCAGCACAAAATGAGAGATCATCTGGTTACCTCCCTTGTGACACATCTCTACCCGAGATCTCTCCACGCCTAGTGCATTCTCAACCTCGACCTTCTCCTCAAGCAACTGCAGCCCTGAAGTCTTTAACTTCTCAATTTCTTCGGTCAGGGCCTGCACTTGAAGAGTTAGGGCTTCCCGAGCCTAGACTTCTCGATTAGCCATCTGTTCAGCCTCCCGAGCCTTACCCTCAAGGTCGAAAATCGTTGCCTTGACGGCTGCAAGTTCTAAGGTCGCCGCCTTAGCAGATGCGAGCCCTTCCTCTGCTGCGACGACCCGGTATGTCAAGGACTGAATCTTCTCATTGGCCTTCTTGACCTGTTCCAGAGCCTTGACGCACCCGGCTTTGTGGACCTGAACATCCCGATTCAGGGCGTTAATGACCCGGGCATCATCCTCAAGCTTGCAATTATTCGCCTGTGTAGCGTGAAGCATCTGAAAGCAAGAATGTTAGCACAAAAGATAAGGGGCGAAATAGAAGCCAAATACACGATTGTAGAGAAATTATTACCTTCATTGCAAGCTCGGGCCCGTCCAGAGCAAGGCTCATCCTATCATACCGCCCCATGGCCAACCTATCAGCCGGGGTCCATACCCCCAGGGCCATCTCTCGCAGAGCTTCAGGGTTATCGATCGTCTGGTCCGTCACCGCCAGATATGGATGACCCTTTCGAGTATCCAAATTGAATCGGGGGCCATGGGGAACGTGTCTCCCACTCTCAGCAGCTTTCTCGATCTCTCTATTATCCTGTTTCCTGACATTTTTAGAAATGGCAGTGCGCAGCTTGGAAGGTCGGGATCGATCCTGGTCCTCGTCATCAGAGCCCAAGTCCCGGGCATCCGATACTGAGGAAGGAACACCCAGTGCAACGCTTCGGCTAGAGCTGGGTCTGACTGAGTGATCTGCCCGAGGAGGACTCAGACTCACACCTCCCAAGCTCGGAACCAGGGCACGACCATCCCCGACCTCGGCCGCATCCGATGCACCAATTTGCGGACCATCAGAAGGCGGAGGCGGGGGTGTGACGGGATGACGCTCTGCCTGAATAGGAGGGGGGGCGTGCCAGCAGGCCTTCCGGTGGATCCTGCCGGTTGACTGCTTGCTGGATTCTCACTAACTGGCGGGACATCGGGATTTTCGGAGACTGGAGGGATATCAACCCCACAAATGAAAGATGTAGAGCCAGTATCAACCCTTCTGGCCCTCTTGATCGAAAGTTGGGGCAGGCTAACCGCCTTCCTTTTCCGTTGATCCCCAGACATTTTTCTCTTCAGCTTCTTAGTTCCTGATGACTTGGACTTCAATTTCCTTGACCCTGACGTAGTCGCAGCAAAACCCGAGGCGATCCTCGATGCTGATTCTCCCGATGCAAACTCCTGCAATACAGATCCAGTCAGGCAATTCTGGCTATCCATTAAATCCTGACTCCACACTTTAGCACGCAACAGTTCAAATCGAGTCCTTATATACCCGACACCCCTTTTCTCCCGAGGAGCCTTCAGGAAATCCATCACTTGCGTACCCAACTTATCGTTGCACATTTCGCAGTGGCAAGAGGCTCGGGTATGAAAACTCTTAAACTCAGGAAGTCGGGTTGGCTGGAAAATATGGTTGACAGGGATGTTCATAGCATCGGGATGCCTCTACTGACCACTCACTATTATCATCCTCTATTTCCATCCCTTGTTGGATGTCGGGACGTTGTCACACAATTTCCTCTTGACATACGAAGTCAGGTTGTACCGACCCCTATTATCCTTTTGTTCTTGAAGTTTATAAGAGAGCAGAAGCTCGGCCAAACCTAAGTCTAGGTTCAATTCCTTATTAATGAACAAGATCATGGCCAGGATCCTATAAAAATTGGGACCGACTTGAAGGGGGGCCAAACCCAAAGTGGCCAATGTCAAGAGGAAGAAAGGATGAATGGGAAACTTTAGTATGGCCAGGTGGAATGAGGAAAGCAATATCTCCCCGTCCTTCAGACCTTCCCCGATCCTAAAATCCTTGTCCCGAGGGTAGTGCCTAACCTCAACCCCTTCAGGGATCCTGAGACTCCTAAGTTGAGCGTCTTTCCTATATTTGGCTGGGAGAGGGTCAGTACAGAAGTTCTCCTCCTCCTCAACATCCTGACCCGTCTCGACATCATCCTCTACAGCCCGATCCCCCGCTTCCTGATTGACTTCCGGGGGACTAGACCTAGTGACCCGAGTAATCTCTACGGAGGGGGTGCTCACCGAGATTTCGGGATCAGTAACGGTCAGGTCAGTGTCTGCCACTTGCAATTCGCTAACCGACCTGGTATCATCACTCCCGGACATACTTGACGAAAGGTAGAAAATTGAGAAGAACAACTTACAAAAAGGTGAAGATTCCGGCTGTCTTCCCTTGTACTCTTCTTCGGCTAAACGATTTACAGAAACCTGCAACTGTACCAACGAGCAGGGATGTGTGCGCCCGGTCAAACTCTTCGCAGCAAGGATCAAAACACTCCGCGCAGTGCAAAACTCAACCAAGATCGTTAAAATCCACAGGAATTGATGAGGCAATCTGGGGATTTTATAGGTTCGAAAGTGGGTTTGTGTTTGCTAATAATGCTTGAGTATTGCAGAAAGAAAATAAACGAAAGGAGAGCAAGAGAGCAAATTCAAAAGTGATGCAAGTGTGGCATATGCGGATTATATAGATAGGTGTGACTTTTCGTCTACCCGGGTCAGGGTATCAGATCGACATGACCCGGCCCATCTCACGCAAATCTATGCCGTCCTAGCCACAAATTCAAAATTGTAATGATGGCGACAGCTGTAGCATTTAATGTGTCCCGCGTCATCCGGCATGCTTCTCCTCATCTTCCGCCACGCGTCCCGCGCACCAACTCCGAGGACCTTTCGATAGGCCTTAAGATTCTTCCACCTAATGGGCCCATTGAATGCAGGCCCATGAGATGAAAGAGGACCTGTGTACATGAGAGTTTTCTCGACCCATGGAAAAGTCCATCCTGACCTGATCAAGTCAAGAAAGACCCGAGATTATGACCCGACCATTGTGCCCGCATCATAACCCGACCGATACATCACCCCCATGGTCCGAGAAGTATCATGACCCGACCATCATATCCATTTTTACCCCGACCCGAAGAGCATTTTTGGAAGGAACTCGAAGGTTCTAGAAGATACTTGTAGCTCAAGGCAATGGCATGATATAGGATCTACATAGCTGACGTGTAAAGTAAGATATCATGTAAAGTTGAAAATGTTGCCCTAATGGGCCAAAGGTCCATTGGGAAAATGTATATAATTCAATGAAAAGTAATGAGAAAGGCATCTTTTGTGTTGTGCAAATATTGTATCTACAGAACTGTAGAAGAATAATTGCAGAGATCTTCTCACCAAAAAGTTTCTCTCAAATCTGTAGAGACTCCTCCTATTTATAGAGAGAGTTGAGGGAAAACCTAAGTTTACCCTTTTCGGTAATTTCACATCAAACTGAGCAAATCCCTTTGATCTGGACTTCAATATGAATATATCACGTATATCAAAGTGTGAGAGTTGCAGCTGCATAAAAAAATCTGAAGTTAGGGACAAAAATGAAATTTCACAATATAAATACGCAGACCACCTATACATGGCGGGTAGGGATGCTACACATGGTGTGTAGGCATAAGCTACACGTGGCGCTGGCCAATTTTCACCAGCCGTACATGGAGCGTGATTGGAAGGTGAGAAAGTACCACTATATATATTACCCATGCGTAGGCCAATTTTCACGGGGCGTGATCGGAAGGTGAGAAAGTACCACTATATATTATAGCCAAGACATTAAAAAATCTGTCTCTAATTAATATGATGTTTGACACTACTATATCTTTTTGGATAATTTATTGGTAATAATGACAAGTATAAAGAAACTCCATCTATAAAGTACCATACATAGCGGTCATTCCCTTTCGATAGGTGTCAAGAATTGTCTGGGGACAATCCCAACTACCTTTCAAAGAAAAGGCAACCTCTATATTGGTAGTTATATATAGTCACCTGCCATATATCTATATACATATATTGGTAGTTATAATTGAGACAACTAACATTCTCGAGTCAACCACATATATATAGTAGTAGTAGTACAATCTGCTGCTATCTGTCCTTCAAACTCTAACTGATAATTTAGGCACCAACTATATCTTATATCCCTGTCATTTGTGACAACCCTAGCGTCATAATTAGTCTTTGCCTCTGAAACTTCATGAGGAATTAATGAAATTCATGTCCATTTCAACCATTTATTTTTCTTCAATTTCCAAGTGATAAACAGAGAAATTCTTGTTACTTCTTGGGTTTTCTGGTGCATGTGAAGGCATTTTGGGCATCTCTTATTCGGTTGGTCGATGAAGAAGCTGTTTGAGCTTTTAAATTACTCCGGTACAAAAATGTAAGTGCCATGCACACTTTCGTTTTTGCTAATATAGTAGATTTAAGTTTTTAAGCGTAGATGGGTACGTAGTTCACGTTTTTCAACTTTTAGTTTCAATTTGTTTCGTATGAAAGTTGAGGATCCATGGACCGACATTATTTCTTTTCTTGGAGTCTGGAATTGAAGTGATTATAGGTTGTGCACCATGGCATTAATTTCACTTACTCTTACTAGATCTAAAGCTTCAAACTAAATATGTATATGTCAATATATATATATATATATATATATATATATATATATATATATATATATATATATATACAGAGGGAGAAAAAAGTTAAGATTGTTATATATACACTTACAAACAATGGTTCTTTTTTTGGTGTACTTTCAGGTGCATATGATTAAAGATTGTTAGGTAAAGCAAGAAATTATGGAATATAACATGTCGTCCTCAATGGATGCACAAAGCTCTCTCAGAACTCAATACATTACAAGTGAAGTAAGTCACCATATATATATATATATATATTGACTCTCCAATCAACCCTTTTAACCACCACATTTTGTTGATGTTTGAGCCAATAATTCTTCACCCTTACAGGAGGATCATATGCAATGGTATGTCGCAATTTCTTTGGTGATTCGCGTGGCTGTTTTTCTCGTAATTGTAGGTATAAATTTCATCATTAAAATCTAATTACAATAATGCAGTACAATTTGTTCATCTCAGTCACATTTCTGTGTGTGTGTGTGTTTTTTCTTTATTCTTTTTTTTTTTTTAATGTAAGGGTTGATAATTCATTGAGCTCTTGTATCTAATGTTTTCTATGCTGATAAATTACGCAGCATTGCTTATGTACATTCTATCTCTAATCCTCCAATACATTGGAATCTCCGACGATACGCCCATAGTAGAACGAGTGAACTCAACTGAGACGAACTGTCTACTATCGAAAACTTCGATTCCATTCACATATGGAACATGCGAAGACGATCTAGAGTCCGGAAAATACAGTTCATCAGATGATTTGTATGACGGAAAAATATGCATAATTTGCTACGATGAGCAACGAAACTGCTTCTTTGTTCCTTGTGGTCACTGTGCCACGTGCTATATTTGTGCCCGGAGGTAATAATGCTACTATATATGCTTTGAATTAATTAGAATTTTTCAAGCATATTTGAAAATTTAAAATCTCAAAATATTTATTTAATTTTTTTCCCAGGATTATTGATGAGGAAATCAAGACGTGCCCAGTATGCCGAAGATTTATACGAAAAGTAAGAAAAATGTTTGTTTCATAATCAACCCTATGGGTAAAGTTTTAACCTTTTTTTTTTCCTTGAGAAAATGTTTTCAATATTGTTGAGAGAATGGAAGGATTATTCAGATTTTGGTAATAATTCTACAATTTTTAGTTAGCTTAGCCAAAGATCTACTATGGAAATATCATTATATGTATGTATTTATACAAATATATATATTAGAGGATTGAAATTTGGAATTTCAAGTAATTCGGACGGGTCGATGGAATGAAAGAATTCCTGTTCCTTCGTCCTTCATCATGAGGTTGTTAACTATTTGTGGTTATTGAATTGAGTATATATGTGCTGAAAAAGTCAAAAGGAGGGCTTAAAATTGGTCAAAAATCATTAAAATTCTAGGCGTCTCATAGGTTAGGTTACGTATCGAGTTACTCCTTTTAAAGATCAATAGTGTTGGATTCCATTATACCATTACCACAACACAAAGATGGTTACTTCCTCCTTTGGGGATATTCCGAATGCACTCTTAAGTTTCAATTATTTTAATTATTTCACTTACACTCCTTTACCTATGGGTTTACACATCAATTTTCTTTTTTATTAGTGCGACATCAGGAGGGGAATCGAATCTGTTGATATAATTAGAAGCTAAAAACTACAAATGGCCATTTTTATCCATCCCATGCATGAAATGACGGCTTGTAACTTCATGTGTAAAATTGTAAAATTTAAAAATATTTTAATAAATCTAACAACCGTTACTGATAAAAAATATAAATAAACTTGTTAAAAAAAATGAGGGATCTATTTAAAATATTGTATAAATTGAGGAAGTGTGAGAAAAACAATCCTTTTTAATTTTTATCTCCTTTCAGTGTATCCTTGAACTCTAGAGTTAATTAGGGGTGGTAATTTGTGTCGTGTCGGGTGAAAATGTGTCGTTTTGAAAAATACCTGATTAATATACGTATCAAATATATTCAACCCTAAACCAATTAATTATTTAAACAAGTAACCCGACCCATCTAATATAACCCGTTTAACCTATTTATTATAATTATTGAATTAAATTTGACATGACCCAACATGAAACGAACTATTTAACCTGTTTATGAGCAAAATCAAATTGAATTTGACACGACCAAATTACAATTTTTTTATATATCTCAATCTATGACTAATTAGAGAAGAGAAAAAATATATATAAATATAAATATAATTGTGTCAAACGGGTTGTTCTGGTTACTCGCCTTTGACCCTAACCCGACACTAATATTTTCGTGTCGTGTTAAGGTCGACCCTTATACAACTTGAACCCTTTTATGGTCAATTCTAACTCTTTTAATTCATGTCGTGTCTCATTTTGCCAGCTCTACAGCTAATTATAAATCTAAGTTCTTGTATTGAGGAGATTATTCTAATAATGCCAAGGACATAGAGATCAGTGGATGAGTAAGTGAAGCTCCAAGCTACCATAAGGGACTCCCAAACGATATTGGGATCAAAGAGATAAGGCAAAGCGCTGCACATAATAGGTTTTAGGTTGTGAGTAGGGTGCTAGTAAGGTGTGTTTGTTCCCTCTATCAAAGAATGAACCTTAAGACTATTTATAGTTGAATTTTCCTATAGACAAGATCTAATGGTTAATAAGTTGTACCATTTTTTATCCAACAGATAAAAGGTAACCATTGGTCAATTCTTTTCATTGGTCTTGGGCTTTAACCTATTGGGTCAGGATCTGTCCGGGTCTGTAACACCCCGTGTTATATTCCTTTTTTCCTGAAATTAATTTTAATTTAATTTCAATAATGACGTCACTTGTTATGACGTATTGTTTATTCTTAGTATTTGGTACCTGGTACCTGTAAATTTTTCGCGTTTACTTTTAAAGTTGACCGGATGACTTTGCGGTTTCTCTTTGACAACTACGCGAGTTCTTGTTGTTGACTACACGGTATTAGTACTTTTACTGATCCGGTGTGAAGCGTATTAAATTACCTTCTTGGTGTTCCGGTTGTTGGATTTCTAAACCGGTATAATTCTTTCGGACTAATTTAGTAAATTGGTGTCCCGTGTAATTACCAGTTACGTAAACTACACTTGGGGGGTTGGTCCGTAATAAATTGGGATTTATTATATATATATATATTTAATTATATATATATTGAAGTGGGGTTCATTTTGCGATTATAGAAAAGTTGGGGGTTAGTTGTGCAATTAGTACATAAATATGTATACATGTATACACGCAACAGACCTGTCTTCTTCAGTCTCTCTGCACAGACAACTGATACACGCTACCATCACTTTTCCTTCTCTTCACGCATGGACCGAGCTGCTCCTCACGTCTTCATCACCTCCATGGCCGGCGAGGGAAGGAGAGAGAGAGAGTGAACGGCCGGCTGGGCGAGGAGCTGCGCGACTGGTCGTCGCGCGTAGCAGCAGCGGTTCGGCGGCAGTTCGTGGCGGACGACGACGGCAGGGTCGGCTTGGGTGGCGGCGACCCATGGTGTTCGTCGGTTGGGCCAGGCGGCGGCGCAGGAGGCCATAGCGGCGCAGGTTCGCGCAGGACGACGCACCAGGGAGCTTCGGCTGGGCTTCGGCCAATTTTTTCGGCAACCTTCCGGTGATCGGTTTGAGCCGATTTTCGGTGAGTAGCTCCGTATATTCATGGTATTCGTTATATATTAATTTCGTGATTTTAGGATGAACGATTTGCCCGGAAATCGCATTTATAGGTTATAGATTTCGTTTGGGGTATTTTAGATTTAACCCAATTAATTAACCGATTATTAATGGGCTTCGTATATATCGTATAGGTTGTCAAGACGGACATTTCGATATATTCGAAATAGTTTTTGGACGATTTTGGTCGGCGGGCTTCGTGTTCGGGCGCCGATACTGTGCTGTTTCGGACTGTTCGGTAACGTATATTTAGGTGGGAAACTTTATTTCTCACTCCACATTATTGAAGTAGTTTTGGGTGTGCAAACCCTTATTTAATTTATTATAGATATATTAAATCGTTAATTTAAATATCTATAATTCGTTTAGAATCGGAATTGGACTTAGGAATTAATTTAAGAAAATTAATTACATTATTTCCTACGAGATTAAATATATTCCTAATTGAATTGAATAGGAATAGACGACTTAGAAATTCCTTTGAGAATTAAATGAGCTAGAAGATTTGTAAACGTTGGACGTGAGAGACTTAGACGCTATTCTAGGTTCCTTTTTATTACGTGGATTATCTGTTTAAATTATTTTAAAGAAATGATAAGGGAAATTGAAATATTTTCTAAAGAATTAAGAAAATATATTTTTGAAAATATGAGTTATATATGAAATTGTTTTCATATGATTTAAATGCTTTATTGTATTTTAAAGCATGAAAAGAGATTTTGAGATTTATATTACCATGTGGGTATTTTTATAAATATGATGCATTACATATTTATGATTGAGATATGATTTGATTGTACACCATGTCGTGTGAGCACATGGGTGTTGGTGCATGTAGTGCACGGTTTCACCATTGGCAGAGAGAGTTCATTTGGTGTGGTCTACTTCCTTTGTGCGTGGGGCACGAGTAGACGTTTGTGTCGGATCATCACAACAACTGGCCAGGAGGTATCACGCCTACGGAACTAAAAAGCCGGCAAATGTGAGTTAGGAGTCCAGGTAGAGGCTCATGTTCTTGACTCAAGGGTAGTCATGGCGTACGGAGTTGCATGTTGGGCTCTCGTACAACCGTCTTCCCTGTTGAAGTGATAGAGAGAAAATCACTTGGGAAAGGTCGGTGTGGTAACTCTACACTATGATGAGTGGACAGAGTTTGTATCCGTTACCCTTGGGAATGGTGTGTTGTGTGTGAGTATCACGGGGAGTGTTGAGTCACATTACACTGCCTATTATTTATGTGATCTCGTTTAAAATGTATATGTGCTATATTACATGTGTTGTTGGGGCATGCTATTTATGAATATTGTAAATTAAATTCATATTTTATAAATGCTCAGTTGAAAGTAATTAATGTGGAAGAAAATGATAATATGCCATTATAAATAAGTATAAATGAAACGAATATATTTATACTTGTTGTTGTATACCTTAGTACCCTTGGGGGAGGTTGTGCGTGTTGGCATAGTGATTCATGTGGCTAGCGGAGGCTAGTAGTGGACCGTAGGCTTGACTTGAGTTGAGGACTTAGAGATTGTGGTTAGTAGCCTTAGAGATTGTGGTTAGCAGCCTTGTGATTGTGGTTAGTAGCCCTGTGATGTGATTAGTAGTTTGGTGATCGTGGTTAGTTGTGTGAACTCTTTTGAAGATGTGAGGTTAGGGATGATTTTTGTATCAATTGATAATTGAGGCCTTAGAGAAGGCGAGTGATGAGTTGTGTGAGATTTTGATTGATGAGAAGGGGTTATGATTAGGGATTTATTTAGTACTCGAGGTACCGTAGCTTGACAGTCTCGGTTCTTGTGCTTAGTTCATTCCCCTAAGCATTCCTTGTACGGTGTTTTGTACACTAATACGTGGTCGTTGACTTGTATGTCATTCCTAGATTCCTTGGTTACGGCGTGGTGCCGAACCTCTTCCTCGTGGTATCATTTGATTTGGTGGAGTTGGAAACGGATGGTGGTCTTCCGTGAGTCCAACGTGTTGTTCTTCCTTTATTGTCCTTTTGGGCATTATAGGAATCCGTGGAGTTGTTTATTCTTATGTGGCTGTCATTTCGAAAACGGTGCTTTCTAAGTTTTGAATGTAAACTTTTGTATTTAAAAGGAAAAACCCGTTTTCGCCTACCCCCGAATAAACGAACAGTTTTAATACTTATAAAATGATCTTGAGATCTTCTTTGAAATGATTTTCAACTTTTAAAAGCCTGTGATGGCGACTGACGGAGACCGGGGGCAAGACGGTCATTTTTACTGTGTGATTTATAAAAAGAAAACTATTTTATCACTTGTCTAGAAAGAAAACTTTCTCAAAATTTCGACTTGTAGTATTTTGAAAGGTGGTTTCTTGTTTCACCTTTTCTTCGGATCGTTCTAAGTCTCGGTTAGGAGGCTTGGTGTTGTTCAGTGCACACTTATAGTGTTGCCTTTCCTTTTCTTTGGGTTGTTGATGTCACCATCTAGGTGATTGGGGTTTTTCACTTGTTAGGGGCATGGATGCCGAATGAAATGGTTTGAGTTTTAAAAACCTTTTTCTTAAAAACTATGGAAATCCTTGGGATTCCTCTTTTATTTACTTTCATACTCGGCCATTCGCTTTTGGTTCCCTTGTCCACTTGTGGTGTTCCTTTCTGGTTCATTCGTGATGTTCTTTCCTTGTTTGGGTATTCTTAACCTTGACATTGTGTCTCGGTTATCTGTTGGTGTAGCATTGGGACTCCTTTTCCCTTGCTTGGGTTCTTGACTCTTACGTGGTTTTTCATATCCTTAGTGAGAGCGTTGGTGATTAATTGACATTGTTGGAGATAGCAATTGAGGTTTGTTATATATATATATATGTATATATATATATATATTGGTGATAGTATTATGAGGTTAATGTGATGATGTGACTTATGGTATTGAGGAATAGATGTGATTGAGGTGATCTAGTTCCTGAGAGGTAGATTCCTCTAGGAGTGGGATGAGATTTGTTATATATATATATTGTATAAATATATATATATATATATATATTGATGATGGTTGTGTTAGTACGCAAGGACGTGGGTGTTTTCCTTCCTGTGTTATCGGGGTGTAGGATTTGAGCCTTCCTTGGTACTATTGGTGGATTTTGTTTCCTTGTGGATATTAGAGGTGAGTGTGATCTCCTCGGTTGGATCTTCTGAATTGTGTTGTGAGTAATTGGCGATTTGTTAGACTGGATCTTAGTATCGTGTACTTAGTGTACGTTGATGAGAGTAGTGTAGACTACTGGTGTTGGGTACTTGGAGTACGAGTTTTAGAGACTCATGTTGTGTATTTATATATATATACGTGTAGATATATATATATATATATATATATATATATATATATATATCTTCCCTATATACTTATGTATACTCGTTTACGATAGTATATGAGCGTGTGACTTGGGTTTGCGTGGATGGGACTAGTTGGACTATTTATATCTTATTAGACAGTTTAGCTTTACCTAAACTATCAGAGGATGTGGTAGTTAGGATATCTTTTCCCACTGAGCTTATTTGCTCACGGAGGGAATTTCATTGGCCCCCCTGGTATTCCACGCCAGGTTGCAGGAAACATACGGCTATGAGCAGGATGCAGTGCAACGGCAGTTTTCTTTTGTTTCCTTGTTACAGGTTTTGGAGTTGCGTTGGGTGATGCGGTTACGGTTGCAGCACGACGGGGTTTGGGGACGATAGGTATCCGCTTTCAGTTTCTCTACCCATTGTTATGGGATTGTTATGTATTTTCTTTTGGGAGCCAGTTTGTTGGCATATCCCTATTGATGTATCATTCATTTCCTGTATTTATTCTTTCAGGATGTATTGTATCTATTCTGTACAGTTAGACGTTTTTCTGTATTCTTATTCGAGCATTTGTGGCTCGGTTGATGTTAGAGGGTTTGGAGGGGTTTTGGTTTCTTTCCACTACCTCGGCCCTATTAGGATTGATGAATGTGGGGCTTGGAAGCCATTGTGATTATTGAATTGCTATTGGCAGGTTATTGTGTTGTGATTGTTGTCCGGATGTTCCATTTACAAACGGAACTCTGCCGGATTTTCGTTAGATTCCGCTGCTTAGTTTATTATCCATTTGGGTATGAAATATACCATATCTATCATTAACCCATATGTTTTTTTTTACGGTTAATGATGTCTTAGTTGGTCATTGGTATTAAGGATCACATCTTGGATTCCTTGGATGTCCCAGTTCGGGAGTCTTAGGGGTTTAGGAGCGTGTCTGTTGGTATCTGAGGATACTCTTGTGTTTCTAGTATTCGTGTTGGCATGGAGTATATTCTTATTGTTATTCCATGTACTTCTTTGTTATTGTTGACTCTAGTAGTCGCTTGGTTTGCGTCACCCTTTAGGGGCGTGACAACATGGTATCTGGGCATTCATTGCAACCCTTTGTGGGTGTTCGATGGCTGAATGTTGTTGGTTTTCATTTTTTTTTACTTCCGCATTCACTCCCTTATTTTTTAGGCTCGGTTTTCGGAGTCCTAGGAATCGGGGCGTGACAGGGTCGAAGCCCGCGGGTCTCACCTATTCTGTATAGCTCCCTCCCCTTTGTGGTAGACCTCTGTCACTAAGCGCGCGAGGTCCCTCGCCCCCTGAGGATCGAGGCTCCCGCTGCCATGGACCAAGGAGGTACCTCGGAACTCAGCCACCATTCCACTTGACTCTCATGTTCCTGCGTGGGTCACCAAGGGGCGCAGAGTCACGATTACCGCCATGGTTTTGCCTTGCTCAACCATAGTGCTTTATCTTCGAGACCCTTGCCTTTCACCAATCAGGTGGCGTGTGTTAACGAAAGGGAGCGCTAGAGAAGGGTAGCGCTAAGTAGAGAAGGGTAGCACTAAATAAGGGGGTAGCGTTAGGTAAAGGGTAACGCTAGATAAGAGGTAGCGCTAGCGAAATGTGCCCTTAGAGAAGAGTAGCTATAACGGAAGTGGTCGCACTAGATAAAGGGTAGCTCAAACGAGGGGTAGCGCTAGCGGAAAGTGCCCTTAGAGAAGGGTATCGTTAGATAAGGGGTAGCACTAGGTAAGAGGTAGTGCTAGCGGAAGGTGCCCTTAGAGAAGGGTAGCGCTAGATAAGGGGCGCTAAATAAAGGGTAGCGCCAGGTAAGGGGTAGAGCTAGATAATGGGTAGCACCAACGGGAGGTGAGCGCTTAGAGAAGGGTAGCACTAGCGGAGCGTGAGTGTCACTGGCGAAGAGTAGCGCTAGATAAGAAACACTAGCGGAAAGTGCCCTTAGAGAAGGGTAGTGCTAACGGAAGTGGTAGTGCTAGATTAGGGGTAGTGACCCATTGCGCGTAGTTTACCTCTTGCTTCATTGAGTACACCTCGATGCCTTAGAAGCGGACACGAGGGACGCGAAGGAACCCATCCAACTGGAGCGGGGCTCCCCCGCGGGCCAGAATAAAGAACTCGGGTACCGTCTCTCTAATTATTATTTTGAGAGTGACGCGTGTCTATAAGTGACGTCATTAGTACTTAAACAGTGATTGAATATTTATGACACCTACACTAATATTTCACACTGCAATAAACTTATTAAAACCATTATATTTTACTTTTTTCATTGTTATTGACTATCAGGCCTGCACAGCCTGGCTGCTCCTCTTAAGCCATATATGGGCCTCTGTTTGAGTTTGTAGTAGCATATTAAGCACTGGCTATTTAGGTCATATAGTTAAGAAAACTAAAAGTGAAAGGCCCAAACAGTCTGTTTATTTTGCAATTTTGAAATTATTTTTTGTTTTCTGAAAATTGAGAATGAAAAAACACATATATATATATAAAAGTCTGCTTATTTTGTAAGTAAAAATAGTTTTCTATTTCTTGAAAATTGAGGATGAAAAATTTGTACAAAGAATCAGTTTAGTTCATTTTTATAAAATTTTGTTTTTAGAAAACTTTTGTTATTATTCTCTAACAGTATAGTTTGTCATTGCGGTATTGGTTTCAATCGTGGTCACGATTGCGTTGTAACGAACATGGTCGGTCCTGAGATTGTTAAAAAAAATTGAGGCTCTAAGCGAGATTAAATATGAGGTCCTTCCTACAAAAATATTTTTTTAAAAATTCATTAAATATACTAATATGAAAAGCAAAGAAAATAAATCGGATCTTGGTATTTTATAAAGAAGATTAAATATATTCAATCACTATTATCAAGACATATATATATATATATATGGCATTATCAATATTCAAATTATTTATATTATATAATAGTAGGATATATTTATATATACATGTTAAAGGCAAGAGAGGACCACACCTGCATAAGGAGAAGTCGTTAGAGTCAGTCGCTTGGAGTCCTGGAGTCGTCGCTTGTTACTTCAGCCAAGAGTGTCCATGTCGCAGAGTCGCTTGGAGTTAGTTTTTTTCTTTATTTTTTCTTTTGAAATCGATTATGGCAAGTGGTAGCCATAATATTATATTGTGGGCTGAGTTTGGCTCAATGGAGTTATAAGAGAGTGGATTGGCCTATTGAGTTTCATTTTATTTGGACTTTTAATACTTTTTTTTTTTTGCCTACATTACTTAAAAGGAATTTATAAAAGATTGGGTTTGCGTGTGTTGTGTTTCATCTTCTTTGAACTTTAAAGACAAAATAAATTTTTCGGGCCTATACTACTTAAAGGGCAAAAACAAAACATTTGTGGCCTCACTTGCCTGGGGCGCCTACCCAAGGCTGTCAGAATCGAAATTTTAGGTAGAATCGTTGGAATAAGGTGCAAATACTTGAATTATCTTACATTACTACTTGCTTAAAAATTTTAAAATTAATTAAAAAAATTAAATTAAAACACAATTTCTAGAAGTTTAAACAAATATCATTTACCAACACCATGGATGGTCATCTCACCAAATTCTTCATCATCATCTATTTTATGAATTTCCTTCACTTTAGTATGCAAAAATCAAAGAAAAATATTATAATTCATATGATAAATTTTAAATTTTAAATAAAAATGTTTGAAATTAAAATTTAAAATTGGAATATATAATATATTTAATGTGGTTCATTTCTGATTTTTTTTCAAGAATTATAAAATTTCAGATTTTAAGTTTATGAAAATCAATATAGATGTGCAAACGTAGATGGTTCCTTCACTTTTTAATTTTTTTAATATATTGGACCTTTAATTATTAGTTTTTCATAAGTTTGGCTACATATTGAGATATTGGACTAAATCATTAATGTTTTGGGCCTCATATGGATGAGTCAATCTTAAAACTATTATTGTAGCCACAAAATACATAAAATACATGTGAATACAAATTGGTGTGTGTGAAAAACTTACCTTTTAAAAAAATAAAATTGTAAAATCGTACGATCGTACAATTCTACAACAATTCTACACGATTCTACTAGGATTTTACCTATTTTAGCCCAAAAACTCCCTAAAATAGTACGAATCGTAGTAGAATCGTATTCTACGATTCTACCGATATGAATGATTTTTTGCGAATCAAGTCGTTTTTGGGTGTAGAATCGTATGATTCTACCTCCTAGAATTGCGATTTTGACAAACACGCGTCTACCCCTAAGGTCAGCCTTAAACGAACTAAGACATTAGTCATTATTGGTCTTAAAAGTAAATATAAGACGAATACTAATGTTGTGTAATAATATCGATACTTTCCAAAAATGTAATACTCTACTAAAAGGAATGAGTCCCACTAAAAATTACAACTATACTACATTATCAAATCACAAAATATAAATCACAAAATATCAAAAATAATTATTGAAAAGTCAGATGATGACAACTACCCCACTAAAAACTACATTATCAAAGGATAAAATAGAAATCATAAAATATCAAAAAAAAAATTATTGAAAAGTGATGTGGACAGGCACGGAGGGAAAGAGGCCTCAATGGGGGTAATTGCCCCAATCAAAAAATATATATTTTTTTTAATGCTAATTTAAGAAGTTTAAAGAAAATATAGGCAAAAATTGATATTTGACCCCATTAAATTTTGAAAAATTTATGTTTATTGCTCCTAATTATCCCTAATATCATGAATTGACCCCATTGAAAAAACATTCTGGCTCCATTCCTGAATATGGACAATTAAATTGGGACCGAGGAAGTATATGAGACCATACCGCAAATTATATGTTTTATTTTGAAACCAGTGAATATCAGTTCCTTTCATGCTTTAGTAAATTCATGTGATAGAAAACTAATAGTTCCTCATGAGATTGTTGAATCTTATAGCTAAACCTGGAAGTCTATACATCCCAACTTTCTGTGGTCCAAAGTAACTTCAAGTTAAATAATATCTTGGAATTTTCATATTGCAAGCTAGGTCTTTGTCGCCAATTCCCTTTCATTTAATTTTTTTTAAAAAAGTAAATTCGGACAGAGTATTAATTATTCTTTTTCAGTGCATGATATTAGTGTGTGACAACAACCCCAGTGTCCCAATCACATTTTTCAATGATCTTGATAGTTTATTATTTTAAATTATTTAATTTGGACAGAACCTAATTTCTTAAATTTTTGAAGTGTTAGATTGTATGATGTATGTGAAAACAACTCTTCTAGAGCCTTCTTCGTTCTGTGCTATTCTTTTCGTCTAAAAAAAAATTGAGGCATATATTTTGTCTTTTCAAATACATATATATACATATATTATAATTCAATATCTTATTATTTATTTAATTGTTGATATATCTTTTTAAGTTAGATTTGGACTATCTTTTTAAGTTAGACTAGGAAAAAACACATGCACATGATTAAAAATTTATGATGAATGAAATACACATAATATCATTATTATAGTTGGATTTACGATTTATTGTGTTGCCTTATTTGTTTAACTTGTTTTCTCTTTTGGGCATTGTGCATGATGTGTACAAAGTTGGGGAAAAATTAACCAAATAGTCATTCACATGTGTGATGTTGTTTCACTGAAAGTTAAAAATCAAGTTCAAATTTTAGTAGGTACCGATGGTAATCTAATGAAATCTATTTTTTTCGACGAAGTGATAATGATATTACGGATTAAAAGTTGACACGGGTTTGGAATGATAATGATATTCGCAATTTTTTAATAAAGCGATAATAGGTTTAGCCAAATCAGTCCCAAATTCAACCCGTTATCATCCCTACAAAAAAAAAGAGGAGGACTCAACCGAATTAATTTAGGGTGTGAGATAAGTTTGTGCCAATCGAAGAGAGAAGAGAGAGTGAGAGAAAGAATTACCTATGTGAATTTATGTTATCCACGTGTATATATTGTGTGGTGATTTATTCTTCTTTGTATTTATTGTGTTTTTTTTTTTTAACACCAAATAACATGAACAAAGAACTACAAATCAGAGCACCCATCTAACACTAGGGTCTCTCTCACTGAAGAATGAACATGAATCCAATTATAGTTGGATGTTTTAGCATGAAGGGCTAATCGACTCACTTCATAAGCAACTTGATTGTAAGATCTAGGACATCAATTCAACAAGAAATTTGGACTCTTCTTCATAAGGGAAATCAAATCTTCAATAATCACATTCAGTTCTTCTTCCGAAACTTGCAAATTCATAAATGATTTACAATATCCTTCTATTATCACTTTAGAATAGCCCTATTCTAGGGAGAGAATGGACAGCTTCTCTTAGGACTAAACCTTCAACCACAACTGCTTTAGCAACAAAAGGAAAATATGTGGAAGCAATACTAGTTATATTTCCTCTTGAGTTTCTAATGACCAAGCCTCCACCACATTGAGGCCCTGTTTGGTAGGCTGTCTGGTTTCACCTGGTCTGGTCTGGTCTTTGTTTTCAGGGACCAGACCATATTTGTTTGGACTTGGTTTCAAAATTTGGAGCCAGACCAAATTGAACCAAATGGGGTGTTTTTGGAACCAGATTTTTTGATGGTTCAATCTGGTCCGGTCTGGTCTTATCAATAAAATATATTTATAAATAATTAAAAATGAATAAATAATAATAAGAAATTAATAATAATATTAATATATTAAATAAAACATATTTTTAAAATAAAATCTAAATAATAAATAATAAACAAAATGAATTAAATAATACCTAATAATAATAAAAAATGAATATAATAATAATAAATAAATAATAAAATATATTTATAAATAATTAATAATTAATAATATAAATAATATATTCAATAAAACATATTTAAAAATAAATAATAAATAATAAACAAATAGAATTAACTAATACATAATAATAATAAAAAATGAATACAATAATAATAAATAAATATAATAATAAAAATGGGAAAAATTATAAATTAATAAAATATAATTGTAAATAATTAAAAATTAATAAAATAAATAATAAATTACATAAAACATTTTTAAAAATATAATAATAATAATAATAAATATATAAATAATAAATAATAAATAGATATAATAATAAATAAATATAATAATAAATAATAAGTAAATATAATAATAAATAAATACTTCATAATAATAACAAAAAATGAGTATAATAATAATAAATTAATATTAAATTAATAAAATATATATTTAAATAATTAAAAATGAATAAATAATTTATAGATAAAATGAATTAAATAATGAAATAATAATAAATAAATATAATATATTTATAAATTAATATATAAATGATTAAATAATAATATAAATAATAAACTAATAAAATATATTATAAAGTGAAGAAATAATAAATAAAGAAATAAATAATACATAAATAAATATTATAATAAATAATAAATAAATAGTAAGACCAGACTGCTTACCAAACAGACTTTTAAGTTTAGGATCCAAATAAGATTAGACCAGACCGAACCAAACCCAACCAGACCAAACCAGACAGACCGCCTACCAAACATGGCCTGAGTATGGGCTTGATTATAGATTGCATCTATATTCAATTTGAGTCACTCAGATTCTGGAGGAGACCATATTTGAGAAATGTTAGGCGTCCCAAGTCGACCAAGAGAGAATAGGTCATTCTGCTCGCATAGAATTTCTGAAAACTCATGAAAATCATTAACAGCCTTTGCACAAGAATTGGAGGATTATATCTCTTAGAATTAAATTCCCATCCGCAACGGTTTTTCTAAATATGCCAACAAATTGAAGCAGTAAGACCAGCACACTCTTGAAAACAATTTCATGATTTCCAATTGTTTGATAGTTGAATCCATCTCAATTGTCATGACATAGTAGGAGAACTAGAGAAATCCAATCTCAATGGGCTTAATCGCTATATGACTTGGACAATTGGACATTTTCACAATAAGTGATCCATTGTTTCGGCCTCTTGACCGCATCCTTTCCATAAATAATGCTCTACAATACCTATCTTCTTTAAGTTGAACCTCACTGGTAACCTTTCATGGAGACTTTGCCACATGAAAAATTGAAATTTCCTCCGGACTTTGAGCTTCCACACATCTTTCCAACTTTGTTTGATATCTTGAGCGTTACTGCAACTTACTTCAGAATTCCGACAATCACCAAACAATAATTTTTTCGCAACATAGGAAGCACTTTTCACCGTAAAATTGCATTTTTTGGATAACCCCCATATTTTTATACACACACATATATCTATATTATTCTAAAAGTGCAAGGCCTTAGAATATTTTCAAACATTTTTTTATTTTTCTAAAATAACAATAGTGTTATGTTAAATATTAAATGCACGGTGTTTATTTAATGAGTAACGCATTTGATCTTCCCACTATATTATTATTATTATCATATTATTATTTTTATTATCTACATCTCTATTATAGAAGTACAAGGCGCTTAGAAAATTTCAATACATTATTCACATATTTCAAATAACAAATGTATAATTATTTATTTTTTACTTTTATATTAATCTATTTGAGGGTTAAGAACCTTTTATTTTTTCTAAACATATTTTATTTTTTAAAAATAAACTATAAAAACATTATTTTTTTAGTTTGGATTTCAAGTATTTTAAAAACACTAATTCCCATAACTTGGCATTAAGAATGTTAATTAGGTTCTTTTGGAATGTCCACTTAATTTTACTGTATGTTTGACAACCGGTTTTGATGCCATTTTTATGGTTTTGGGTTGAAAAATGTAACCCACCCCATGTTTGGCAAGGTTGGTTTTGGGTCTATAGTATCAAACCATGTGGCACCAAAACCAGAATTTTGGAACCATCTCAATACATGATTTCTCTTGGTTTGGTTACTATTCACAACCCATAACCATCAAATTAAAACCAACCCACAACCCCAAATCCATCATTGGTGTACCATTTCATTCTTAACAAAAGTCAACATTATTATGCTTGTCATTTTATTAAATAAATAAAATAAATAATAAACTAAAATAATAATTAATAAATTTTTAGAAATTAATAATAAATAAATAAAAATTGAGTAAAATATTAAATACATAATATATAAATAATTAACAATTAATAATAAATAATAAATAAATAAATATTGATTAATAAATATTTAAAAATAATAAATAAATAAAAATAATAAATAAAATAGAATTATTAATTAATTAATAATAAATAAATAAATAAATATTGAGTAATAAATATTTTAAAATAATAAATAAAGTAAAACCAAATAAAAAAATAAAATAAAATGAATAATTAATGAATAATAAATAGTTAAATATTAAATAAATTTGTACAACAAAATAAATAGTTAAATATACATATATATTTATTTTATTTAATTAATAGAATATAATTAATAATTAATAAATAAAAAATGAGTAATAAATATTTAAAAATAATAAATAAAGTCCATTAAAAAAATAATAATAAATAAAGTAAAACCAAATAAATAATAATAAAAAAATACTATGAATAAATAATTAATAAATATTGAGTAATAAATATTTAAAAATAATAAATTGGTAAAAAAACATTGAAATTTCAAATGGAAAAAGATATGTATTTACAAATAATATTTATATATTTTATTTTTTAAAACATATATATTTACAAAATGTTATTATAAATAAATAAAATATCAAACCATTCCAAGTTACCAAATATGGTTTTATTTCAGAATTTCAGCCCACCCCAACTCTACCAAACATGGTTTAGTTTTTCAACTTTACTTTTTCTTACACCAAAACCATCTGCACCAAACATGGTTTCAGGTAAGAATAAAATCACACCCAACCCAACCCAACCCAAACCAACCAAAACCAAAACCATAACCAAAAACCAACACCGCATCGGTTGCCAAATAGACACTTAGTTTTTATAATTAGGTGCATTGTGTAAAAGGGGATTCGTGTTGATATAATCCATGAATCTAAAGGGTACGCCAAGGAAAAGTTGGAAAAGGTCAACAGGGGGAGTCGCGGATTATAAATCCGCGAATCCAGGGTATCTCTAGATGAGATCAGGCACGCGATAACGCTCTACAAAGAGATGATCGTTGAGGATTGACAAAGGAGGTCATAGCCAAAAGTCAAACTTCACGACCCTATGAGCTTTTCGCGTAGGGAGTGCTATTTTGACTGGCCTAGGGAAATATTTTGGGATGGTGAATAGTGAGTCGCGACCTTATTCATCAAAATCACTTAAAGTAAAGTACCTAGAATGCGTCAAGTAACGCTCAGGGTCATGTAAATGGAAGATATGCATAAAAGGACATGATCCAGGAAAACTATAACAAACAAATAAAGGTATCCCCGGATCAGCAAAAACCCTAGATCGCAGATTGGTAATGTCGCGGAATGAACATTGCGAATTGGGTAAATTATGGAGGCTAGACCGTTGATCGACCTCGCGGATTGACATGATGATGTGACAATAGCTTATGCCTAAACCAATGCCTATAAATAGGGGATCAATGATTCAATTCAGGGACTTTTTCGGAGACTAAGAGAGAGAAAGTATTTTTTTGCATCATTTGTAGCTGTTGTTTTCTCTTCCACTTCCCCTTCTTCTCCATTTTTCTGTAAAACATCAAAAACAATAAAGGTACAAGCATCATTATTTTCATGTCAATCTTGTGTGGAAACTATCTCTAAAGCTCATTTAAATTGAACCCCTACATTAAAGGCGACTCTGTTGGGGAAAAGATATCTTCCGTACAAGTTGAGCCTCGACAAACTCGTCGAAGAGGTCGTTCATCGACCCGGCACACTGAGCAAGTTGAAAAAGAAGCAGCAACAGAGACTCAGGGAGCTGAACCAGTTCCACCAGCACGGAAACAGCGTCGTCGCGCAAATGCTGGTGTGGCTCGGGCAGAAACTCCTCCGATGGCGGAGCCAATGCAGAATTCACCAGAATTGCCACCAGTTCTGCTACAAACTATTCTTAGCATTCAGGAAACGCAAAAGGCCATACTTCACTTCATGGAGGCCTCGCATGTTTTAGTACCAAACTTGGAATCACCACAGATGGATAATCGAATCTTGCCAGAAATATCAGCACAAGATCTTTCTCGGGAAGCACTGTGAGCACGAACAGAGCTACTAGAGAAAGAACCCTATATCACCAAGGAGCAGCTTCGGGCTATCTTAAATGCGAAATCTGGGATAAAAGAAGTGGAAATCGCCCCACCCTACCATCCTAGTATTATTACTTTACCTTATCCTGAAGTGTCACGCCCCGTTATTCCTGAGACTCCAATCTGGAGAATCAGCGAATCCCGAGGTATGATGTCACAAAAACGACCACTAGAATCAATAACAATAAACGACACACATGGAATAAGAATGAATACAAAATATTCCATGCCACCTGAGTGATAGAAACTCAGTAATAAATTCTAACGAAAATCCGACAGAGTTCCGTTTGTAAATGGAACAATTGGACAACCCCAAAAGCAACACAACACAAGAACCTGCCCATAACAACAGAAATAGAATCAATGGCATGCAACCCAACATTCAAGAAACCTACTAGGGCCGATGTAGTGGAAAAGAACACCAATACCTCTACACAACCCCTCTAAAATAAATAGAGTCCCAAATGCTCAAATGAAAACATAAAGAAAGCCACATGGCGATGCCGAAAAGGTATAAAGGCACCCCAAAACAACAAATACCGACTGAGCCACCAAGCTCAAATAAGAATACAGAAAATTATACGGTAATGCCGAAATGATACAAAGGCACCCCGAAAATAATAAATACACAGAATAGAGATACAACACAAGGGAGTCTGCCAACAACCTGGCTCCCAAGAGAATAAAAGAATACACAAGTATGACTACGGAAGGAGGAACAAAACTACCATCCCAAATCACCCGTATCGTCGCCACTGAATAAGTCGTGTTGCATCCACCTGCAAACCTGCAATCTGTTGTGGGGGTGAGCACAAACTCGGGGGCTCACCATAAAATCAAAACATCACACTCATAGCCGTCTAGAAAAGGTTAACCATCCCGTGTGCATACATCTATCCTAGGCCAGTCAATCATCTCATATGACACCCCGCCAAACCGAGACCCCATCAATAACCTCATCACTAACCTCAAGTACACTACAGATATCGTAAGAACTACAGATCAACTAAAATATACGCAACACATGTGCACGTGTATATATATAACGTCCTGTAAATAGCTAAGCCTATCACCTAGGCCTATAGACAACCAATCTGAACTCTACTCTCATCTAGAAATGCAACAAGGACTAACTATCTACAATACCGTGCACCTAGCACGCTGCTCAAGGTTCCTAGGAGGTAAATAGATCACTCATTAGGACTACCAAAAGTAAATCATCATAACCATTCTTCTACTTACAATAACCAGTGAACCAACCCGTTCACTCGAAGAAACATAAAAAGGGAAGGTACTATCTCCACACTGGATTCGGTAACCAACCGAACTATCTTTAACTCACACTGCCTATCTAGGCACTAGAAATGGGTATTAGAGTCGTTTAGTCCCAAACAGATGCCATGGTCCTCGGGTTTTATGTGTAAACACATAAAAATGTTCAACACTATTTCGAATCCCTTTATTAATTTTCGGATTCTCTTTATATACATTTTCTGAATGGGCTTCATTACTGGGTTCATAAAAAGCTTGCTGGCCCAAAAAGTTAATGGGCCTGATGACATATGGGCCTTGATGGGCCTGATGACAGATGGGCCTTGATGGGCCTGATGACAGATGGGCCTTGATGGCAGATGGGCTCAGTTGGGCTGGACATTTCCACTCTTACACAGGCCCTATCCTTTGTGATGGGTTGTCGATCCTCCCGGCCCATTAAAAAGGATACAGAGTGGGGATGAGATGCATCACCCCTGATCGGGGTGACGTGGCTGACGTGGCTGACGCAATTAATATGACGGTTGTATAATCATTGCAACGTTTGAAATTCGTGGTCCGGGTGGCCTCGGTTGGCGAAAAAGGAGGCTGTGGAGGCGCACGTGAAGTGAGATGACGCTTCGGTTCCCGAGCGCACGGCTTTTCAGGCGCCTCTGAGATTTCTATAAATAACGACTGCAGTGCTATGGATTCATTCCGTTTCACAGTTCAAAAAATTCTAAAGAACTCCCTGCACTTGAGATCTTGACTTATCATTGCCAGAGTCCAACTCCTCTCTCAGAAAAACGTCAGAAATCCTTCGGGATTCATCTTAGAGTAAGTTATTTCTTTCCATCTCAACGTCTTTCTTTTCAAAATGTCTGATAGTGACGATACCCGGTCGGGTAGCGACCGTTTACCTTCCCCTGTAGACCCGGACGCATCCCTCAGTTCACCCTCAGTGGAGGTGGTTAGAACAATTGTGTCTATCCCAACGGAAGTTAACCGGAACCCCGCAGCATCCGGAAATCCGGTTGCAGGGGTTTCGGGAGATCAGTTTTATGCTGATCCCATTCCCCCTATGAACAGGGTAGAGTCGGTATTGAAAAAGTTAAGGGTTAAATGCGGGGTACCCGATCGGGTGATTATTAAAAATTATCCTAAAAAGTATGATTTTAGGAAGGGTGAGGGAGTTTTGGATCATCAGATTTTGTTGTCGGCCTTTCACCTTCAGGTCATTAGATTCCCGATCCAGCCCTTCTTCCTTTATGCCTTAGCTACCTTAGGTTTGGCCCCACTTCAGGTGGGACCTAACTTCTTCCGGGTCATGGCCATGATCTTGATGATCAATCGGGATCTAGGACTTGACCTTGGTCTGGCGGAACTTCTGTTCTGTTACAAAATACAGGCCCAGAAGGAGTGCAGGGGCCGGTACAATCTTTTTCCCCTTAGTGGGAGGAAAATTTATGATGGTACAAAAAAATCCAATAAAGGGTGGAAAGAAAGGATGGTCCTTGTGAGTGGGAGTTGGAGACTCCCAAGCTCATCCAGATTCAAAGTCCCCAACGAGTTTAACCAACACCTTTTCCCTTCTTTCAAGCCATTCCATAGGGGGGCATGCAATTGTGATCAGTGCAATGATAAGTTAGGCCTCCATGTGCTTGAGTTTCTGGGAGCGCCCGACGAATATAAAACCTCAAATTATATCAGAACCCGTTTTGAATTGCTTAAATCGAAAATTTGGGGACAGCCTTTGAGGATGTGTACCAGTTTCTTGACAGGTTCCAATTTGCAGGCCCTATCTACAGAGATGCTGAGGATCCCGCAGGCGGTGTTGAAGAAGAAGCCTAAGCGGGCAGTTGGACCTCAAGCCTCAAATTCAGCCCCCGGTGAGATACAGATCGGGCAGGGGTCACAAAGTGCTCTAACCCCTCCGGTTGGTCCTGTTCTCTCGCCTCCTGTAGAGAATAGCCCGGTAGCTCCATCCCCACCGATGGGAAATGTGCAAAGCGGCCAGACTCCTCCTCAAGGATCAGAGGAGGTTGCTCAATTCTCAGGGGATGTTCCCGTCCCTGAATTCCGGTTGGTCGAAGGGGAAACGAGCCTGACGGGGGAGCGACATCCCCGATCGGAGGAGGATCTACCCGAACGGTCAGTAAGGGCCCGAACGGAGGCACCATCATCTCCCATCATACTGGATGACAGTGGGGCCGCAGCTGAAACGGAGCTACCCGTGCCCTGGGCGCCGAAGATTAGACTCCCGGGCGGCGACTTTCTGGTTGCAGGGCATGCGACGATTGACAATGACACTGCCCTTCGGGCTATGGGATCTCAAATCTGGACACCCGTAGACCGAAAGAGGCTGAGAACCATCGATCGGGAGGAGTTGGCACTGACAGGTCCAGAGATTGCTATGAAGGTAGTGCTTGAATCTGCAGATTTCTCAACTGCATTTAATATTTTATTTACTTGCTTATCAGGCTAACACTTAACCTTTTGGCAGATGCTCTACCTGACACAGGCCTACAATGCAAAAATGGAGGAGGACACTAAGTTGCTCAAGAAGTCTAACGAGCTCCTGAGACTGAAGGAGGAATCCCGGATGAAGGTCGCCAACCAACAGTCCATATCCAATGAAAAGTTGGATGTCCAGACCCGAAGGGTAGTCGCTGCAGAGCAACAGCTTCGGGCGGCTCAAGAAAAAATTAAAGAAATGGAAGTAGTGCGGCGGGCCCTCTTTGCTGAGGCGGAGGCCTTGAAGGCTGAGAATGGGAATCTGAAAGCTAATAATGAGAGCTTGACGGCTTCCAATTCGAAGCTCCTGGAGGAGAGGGCTGAGATGGAAAATCTCCTTGCCACGGAGAGGTCGGTGGTGGAGATGTGTCACCGGGGGGGAACGAAATGTATAAGCGTTTCTGCGAAACCTCCCAATACCGGATCGGGTTTGGTTGGAGGTCATGCTTTAATGACATGCAGAAATCCGTCGAAGAAAGGACCTTTGCCTCGGTGGAAGAGCTGGATGAGAGTCTGGGCATCTCCCCTCCGTACGACGATCCGGTTGGTGGTCCAGACGACGTTCGTTTCTGCGAGTTCCTGACCAAGCCTCTCCCAGGAATGAGCATAACCGCCCCTCCTGATCCTCCGGCTCCCGATGGGGCCATCGTTTCAGTGAACCCAAATGTATCGGGCACCAGCGTTGACCTTTAGTATTTACTGTTTATGAAATGCATTGTAAGCCTTGGCCACAGGGGCACATTTTGAATGCGATATAATAGGTTTTGTCCATTTCACTTTTGACTTTTACAGTTATAACGATTCTTGGTTACTTTGTTTATTTTTTCAAAGTTTTGTGATCTCTTCAGGGTCTGTGTTGTGACTTCGGGCTCTTCAGGCCATGCGAAAGTCAATGGATCACTTAGTTTGTTCTTGGAACAATGATCGCTTCAGGATCTGTGTTGTGACTTCGGGCTCTTCGGGCCACGCGAAAGTCAATGCAACACTTAGTTTATTTTTGGAACAACGATCTCTTCAGGATCTGTGTTGTGACTTCGGGCTCTTCAGGCCATGCGAAAGTCAATGCAACACTTAGTTTATTTTTGGAACAACGATCTCTTCAGGATCTGTGTTGTGACTTCGGGCTCTTCAGGCCATGCGAAAGTCAATGCAACACTTAGTTTATTTTTGGAACAACGATCTCTTCAGGATCTGTGTTGTGACTTCGGGCTCTTCAGGCCATGCGAAAGTCAATGCAACACTTAGTTTATTTTTGGAACAATGATCTCTTCAGGATCTGTGTTGTGACTTCGGGCTCTTCAGGCCATGCGAAAGTCAATGCAACACTTAGTTTATTTTTGGAACAATGATCTCTTCAGGATCTGTGTTGTGACTTCGAGCTCTTCAGGCCATGCGGAAGTCAATGCAACACTTAGTTTATTTTTGGAACAATGATCTCTTCAGGATCTGTGTTGTGACTTCGGGCTCTTCAGGCCATGCGAATGTCAATGCAACACTTAGTTTATTTTTCGAACAACGATCTCTTCAGGATATGTGTTGTGACTTCGGGCTCTTCAGGCCATGCGAAAGTCAATGCAACACTTAGTTTATTTTTGGAACAATGATCTCTTCAGGATCTGTGTTGTGACTTCGGGCACACCAGCAGATTTTATAATAATCATAATAATGGTTTTTACCGACCAGTTGCTGTAGCCTTTTTACAAAAAAATCCAAGTAGAAACAGGACTTGGCCCATTAAGGGTAGTACCTCTTGAGGCGAGAGGCGTTCTGGGAGTTTGGTTCCATTCCGCCATCAATATTCCTTCGGACTCGGTATGCTCCGCGACCGATGACTTCAGAGATGGTGTACGGGCCCTCCCAAGGCTCCTTGAGCTTGCCTACAAGCCCGATTTTGCGCCTAAGGACCATGTCTCCGATCTGGAACTCTCTTCTTTTGACTCTTTGATTGAAGTGGTTCCGGACTTGCTGTTGGTAAGCAGCCAGCCTGATCCCGGTGGCCTCCCTTCTTTCATCCAGAAGATCAAGATTCTGAGCCAAATGCTGGTTACTTGGCCCTTCGACCCAGGCCTTGCTCTGGAGGGTTGGAACCCGGATCTCAGTCGGAATCACAGCTTCAGCACCGTACGCCATGGCAAAAGGGGTCTCTCCAGTGGGTTGTCTGGGGGTCGTTCTGTAAGACCAGAGAACTTCGGGCAGTTTCTCTAACCAGGCCCCTTTGGCCTCTTCAAGTTTTTTGGCCAGAGTGTTGAATATAGTTCGATTTATCCTTTCCGCCTGCCCATTCCCTTGCGGGTAGCCGACGGAAGACGTGTTCTGGTTGATACCATGTTCGGCAAAGAATGCTCTAACCTCCTTGTTGTCCAGGTTTGTTCCGTTATCCATCATGATCGTTCTTGGTAGCCCAAATCTGCATATAATGTTGGTCCATACGAATTTGACGACGTGACTCCCTTTGACGGTGGGATAGGCTTCGGCTTCAACCCATTTGGTGAAATAGTCGGTTGCCAGAAGGACGTACGCATTCGACCGGATTGCTTTCGGTAAGGGTCCCACTATATCCATTCCCCACCGGGCGAATGGGTGCGGTACTATAGTGGGATGCAGGAACTCAGGTGGCCGATGGATAGCATCCCCGTGCATTTGACAGGGCTTGCACCTTCGGACGTATTCCTCGGCATCCCGAGACAGGTAGGGCCAGAAGTACCCTTGAGACAGTACCTTATGGGCAAGGGACCTGCTACCGGAGTGGTTTCCACAAGCCCCACTATGAATCTCGTGCATCACTGCTCTAGATTCTGACGGTGTGATACATCTCAGGTAGGGACCGGAAAAGGACTTTTGGTAGAGTTGCCCGTTTATGATTGAGTACCGGGCCGAATTCCTCCTGACCTTGTGAGCTTCAGCTTTATTTTCGGGAAGAGTTCCATTACGTAAGTAATCTGTCAAGGGATCCATCCAACTGGGCTCCCATGGGATAAACATTATTCGTTCAGGCTCTTGAATGCTGGGCCTTTGAATAAAATCCAACAGTGCAACCCGGGTTAGATCCTCTCCGGCCGAGGAAGCTTGATTGGCCATGTGGTCAGCTTCAGAGTTTTCATTCCTGGGGATTTGGGTAAAAGTGACTTTGTGAAAACTTTCTGTCTCTTTCAAAACTAGCGCTCGATACAACTTCATTGTCGGGTCCTTTGTTTCGTATTCTCCGTTGATCTGACGGACAACAAGTTGAGAATCACTGTGTACTGCTAAGGACTGAATCTTAAGGCTTCGGGCTATCCTCAAACCGGATACGATGGCCTCGTACTCTGCCTCATTGTTTGTGGCCGGAAACTGCAACTGCACCGACATATGAAGGCGTGTCCCATCAGGTGTTAAAACTTCCAGGCCAATTCCTGATCCGGAAGAGCTGGCTGATCCATCCACAAAGATCTTCCATGTATCCAGTTCACTGTTCTGGTCTGGCTCCTCAGTCTCACTCTCGAGCAAAAAGTCCGCTACAGCCTGTCCTTTGATGGAAACCCGGGGTATGTATGTCAAATCATATATACCCAATTCGATGGCCCACTTAGAGATTCGTCCTGAGAGGTCAGGCTTCGACATAATAACCCGTAGGGGTGTAGCTGTTGGGACAACGATCGGGTGGGCCTCAAAGTAATGCCTTAGCCTTCTCCTTGCGTTCACCAGTGACAGAATCAGTTTTTCCTGCCTGCTGTATCCAGTTTCTGCCTCCGCCAAGGATTTGCTGGTGTAGAATATTGGCATTTGAAGGTTCCCGTCCTCTCTGATGAGGGCGGCGCTGGTTGAAGCGGAGGATACTGCTAAATAAAGGTATAAGACTTCATCGGGGGTTGGTGTAGACAGGATGGGGGGCATGGTCAGGTACTCTTTTAACCTCGCCAGGGCCTCCGATTGTTCTTGACCCCAGATCTCTCCCTTCTTCACCTTTATTGCTTGAAAGAATGGTCGGCACCGATCAGTGAGTCGTGAGATGAATCTGCTAAGTGCTACCACTCTTCCCATCAAGACTTGAACGTCTTTATGTGTTCGGGGCTCCTTCATTTCTATGAGAGCTTTGACCTGTGTCGGGCTGGCTTGGATACCAGTCCGGTCCACGATGTGCCCCAGGAACTGTCCAGATGATACACAAAAAGAACACTTTGCTGGATTAAGTTTCATGCCATAGGACCTGAAGGTAGCTAACACTTGGCGTAGGTGAGTGATGTGGTCCTCCTTCTTTCTGCTCTCGACTACAGTATCGTCAATGTAGGCTTCGATTACTGTGCCCATCATACCTTTAAAGATCTTGTTGACCAATCTCTGGAAAGTAGCACCTGCATTTTTCAGTCCGAAAGGCATAACTTTAAAGCAGTATGTACCTGTTTCAGTAATGAAGGAAGTCTTTTCCTCATCCTTCGGGTTCATTTTTATTTGGTTGTAACCTGAATAGGCATCCAGGAAAGTTAGACGGTCATAGCCCGAGGTAGCATCAACCATCTGGTCGATCTTTGGGAGTGGAAAACTGTCCTTCGGGCATGCCTTGTTCAAGTCGGTAAAATCAACGCAAACCCTCCATTTGCCGTTTTTCTTTTAGACAACAACGACGTTGGCAAGCCATTCGGGATACCTGACTTCCCGGATGAAGCCGGCCTGGAGCAGTCTGGATACCTCATCTGCTATAATTAGGTTCCGATGTGCCCCCATGCGTCTTTACTTTTGCCTGATTGGCCTGACGTTTGGGTCAACATGCAATGAGTGCTGTGAAACATCGGGATCTATTCCCGGCATGTCTGTATGCTCCCATGCGAAGACGTCAGAGTTGTCCTGCAGCGATTGTGTTAGTTCCTCAAATTCAGAATCGGTGAGGGTTGTACCTGCAAAAGTAACTTTTTCCGGGTTGTCGGGCACGACACAGACCGATTGTAGTGGTTCAACCACAATTGGGGAGCCCGGCTCCCCATTCTTTAATTGCTATTTGGAGCATGAACTTTGCTCCTTCGATCGGGGTATCCCTGGGGCCTGGACCTTCCGGATCTCCTTCAGAGTGACCGAATAACATTCCTTGGCGGCCACTTGGTCGCCCTTGACATCAATGGTGCCTGTACCGTCAGGGCTCAAGCATCTCATGACCTGGTGAAGAGTCGAAGGCACACCTTGCATTCGGTGAATCCATCCCCTTCCCATAAGTAGATTGTATGAAGGTTTGGCGTCCACCACAACAAATGTCTCGGTCAGGGTCCTATGAGCGGCAGACACAGGTAACTGAATTTCACCGATCGGCTCGATTTGCCTTCCGTCAAAGCCTGTGATGGGGCATCGGGATGTCATAATTTCAGATGGATTGATTTCGAGCTTTTCGAAAGCCCATTTGGTGATGATGTTGGCACTGCTTCCAGGATCGATCACGACTCTTTTCACAAGGTAGTTGGCAACCATTAGGGTCACAACCAGAGGGTCTTCATGCGGGGTTTGGATTCCCCGAAGGCCCGACACCGAGAAAGTGATGTGAGTTTCTTCAGCCTTGTATCGGGCTTCACTAATTTCGTTGACTTTTCTCATTTTATGGGCTTTCCGTAGATAGCTTCGGCGCGATCCTTCGGTCTCTTTGGGTGGGGGGCCACCATGAATCATGTTGATGATTTTAACCGGCTGTGCATCCGAGGGGTTTCGAGGGACGCCGGGGGCGCGCTGATCGGTTCTTAGCCTGTCTCATTGGACATAATCCCGGAGTACTCCGCGAAGTAGTAACATCTCCACCTGTTGCCTTAGATTGCGGCATTCATTCGTGATGTGCCCGAAATCACCATGGAAAGCGCAGTGTTTTGTCTTGTCTCTCTGGTCAAGTGGTTGTCGCATGGTAGGGGGTTGCTGGAAAATTCCTTTGGCTTTGTTCTCCTGGTAAAGCTTTGCAAGGCTAACCTTCAGGGGTGTTATCCTTTCTTCTAACCTGGGTCATTTAGATGGCTTTGTGACTGATATTCCCGTTGGGGCTGACGATCCCGGTGGAGTTAATCGCTTCCGATCGATCAATCGATCCTTGGACTGGATT
This sequence comes from Cornus suecica, assembly GCA_963922005.1. Classification (NCBI taxonomy): domain Eukaryota; kingdom Viridiplantae; phylum Streptophyta; class Magnoliopsida; order Cornales; family Cornaceae; genus Cornus; species Cornus suecica. Next base: position 34,255,178 of record OY998248.1, read on the forward strand.
TCAAGGCCGACAAAGGTTGATCTCCTTTGCCTGATAGTTTCCTCCTCCTCAATTCTCAAGTATCCCTGGGCCCTAGAGTTTAGTTCTCCAATGCCCGATGGAGGGCGCTTCACCAAAGATTGATGGAATTTTGTTCCAGGAATGAGGGCCATCCTGAATGCCTCAACCGCAGAGTGCTGGTCACAATTATCCACAGAAGAGGACTCGATGTTGAATCGGGATAGAAAACTTTTCAGTGACTCTCCTTTCTCCTGGATCATGGTGAAGAGGCAGGATATGGTCTTCTTCTGTCTCTTGTTTCCATAATACCGGGCGATGAAGAGCCTGGTAAACTGTTGCCAGCTGCCAATGGATCGGGGTGGTTGCTTCCTAAACCATAATAGGGCGGCCTCAGCGAGGCTTGTGGAGAACACTTTACATAGCAGGGACTCGTTCTCGGCGTACATGGTCATTTTTTGATGAATCTGGTATATGTGCTCTTCGGGATCCCTTGTGCCATCATAAGGGGTGAATTGTGGCATAACGAACTTCTTTGGGAAAGGCTCTTGGGTTATTTCCTGAACGAAGGGCGACTGTATCAATTCAGTGGACGCCTGGATGGCCATGTCGTTCGTAGATCGGGACCTCAAGTCCCCGAGAACTTTCCTTTGGAACTCGTCCATCATCGCTTGAAGTTTCTGGGGGGTTATAGACTCGTCGGCTGCTGGAGCCTTCCTTGAGCGCTGAGAAGATTCGGCGTGCTCTTCAGGTTGGTTCAGAGAATGGTCGATCGCCGCCACCGGAGGGTTAGGCGTAACTGCCGGTAAGGCAGCTGCTGGTGGAGCCAATCTCTCTCTGAGCTCTGCATTTTGCTTCTCCAAGGCCACGCTACGTTCCTCAGCAGCCGCCAGGCGTTGAAGAATTTGCTCCATGGTCTGGGAATCCTCTGCACGATTGTCCTCAGTGGGCAGAATGCCTGCCTGTGAACGAGTGACTGGCATTCTCGTCCGGGGAGGTAGTGAGTGGAGGCTTTTTTTGGAGGTGGAGGTCTTTTGCCTATCAAACAGACTTAGCCTTTTGAGATGGGAAGAATGAGGCGATTTTACAGGTACCGAAGGGCATTTGAAAAATCAGGAACTCCTCCACTTCCCACAGACGGCGCCAATGTGTAAACACATAAAAATGTTCAACACTATTTCGAATCCCTTTATTAATTTTCGGATTCTCTTTATATACATTTTCTGAATGGGCTTCATTACTGGGTTCATAAAAAGCTTGCTGGCCCAAAAAGTTAATGGGCCTGATGACAGATGGGCCTTGATGGGCCTGATGACAGATGAGCCTTGATGGGCCTGATGACAGATGGGCCTTGATGGGCCTGATGACAGATGGGCCTTGATGCGCCTGATGAAAGATGGGCCTTGATGGCAGATGGGCTCAGTTGGGCTGGACATTTCCACTCTTACGACAACCCCTCTAAAATAAATAGAGTCCCAAATGCTCAAATGAAAACATAAAGAAAGCCACATGGCGATGCCGAAAAGGTATAAAGGCACCCCAAAACAACAAATACCGACTGAGCCACCAAGCTCAAATAAGAATACAGAAAATCATACGGTAGTGCCGAAATGATACAAAAGCACCCCGAAAATAATAAATACACAGAATAGAGATACAACACAAGGGAGTCTGCCAACAACCTGGCTCCCAAGAGAATAAAAGAATACACAAGTATGACTACGGAAGGAGGAACAAAACTACCATCCCAAATCACCCGTATCGTCGCCACTAAATAAGTCGTGTTGCATCCACCTGCAAACCTGCAATCTGTTGTGGGGGTGAGCACAAACTCGGGGGCTCACCATAATATCAAAACATCACACTCATAGCCGTCTAGAAAAGGTTAACCATCCTGTGTGCATGCATCTATCCTAGGCCAGTCAATCGTCTCATATGACACCCCGCCAAACCGAGACCCCATCAATAACCTCATCACTAACCTCAAGTACACTACATATATCGTAAGAACTACAGATCAACTAAAATATACGCAACACATGTGCACGTGTATATATATAACGTCCTGTAAATAGCTAAGCCTATCACCTAGGCCTATAGACAACCAATCTGAACTCTACTCTCATCTAGAAATGCAACAAGGACTAACTATCTACCATACCGTGCACCTAGCACGCTACTCAAGGTTTCTAGGAGGTAAATAGATCACTCACTAGGACTACCAAAAGTAAATCATCATAACCATTCTTCTACTTACAATAACCAGTGAACCAACCCGTTCACTCGAAGAAACATAAAAAGGGAAGGTACTATCTCCACACTGGATTCGGTAACCAACCGAACTATCTTTAACTCACACTGCCTATCTAGGCACTAGAAATGGGTATTGGAGTCGTTTAGTCCCAAACAGATGACATGGTCCTCGGGTTTTTAAAGAAAACCATTGAACCCCGAAGGATTCAACCGGTTTTTAAGAAAAAGTTAGGACCCGGTCAAATATTATTTGGTTCCAACGTCTCCAAACCCAACCGAAACAACAAGAATCACACTAGGTGTGCGTAACTCAACATCACAAGTCCAGGCTCAAACCCAAGGAATAACTATAGGAGAAAGAAAAACTACTAGAGTTCAAACTGACAACTATTTTGGAATCACTTTTAAACTTCTTTCAAATCTGGCCCTAAGACCTTTAACATTTATTTAAAATTTTATAAAAATAATTCTGAAAGAAGGCCCAAACAAAACCAGGCACGGGAAGGAACTCCAGACAACAAGCTAGGAAAAACCTGAATTTATCAACTTCTAACAATGCCGAGACCTTAGAAATAACATCGAGATTTCTAGAACAGGGACAAACCGTGTCCTAATACACTGATTTTACAAAACAATTTTGAAAGAAATTTTCTGAAATTTCTTTCAAAAATGGATTTCTACCGATACTTCCAGTAATGAGAATTCAAAACATATTTTATAAAACAGGTATTTAAACTTCTGTCTTCCAAAAATAGTTAACAAGTCTCGGGGTAAATGAAGAATACGTCTTATAAAATCCCCAAGTTTTTAAGTTTTCAAAACTTTAAATATTTGACTCCGAAGATTTGAACCATAACTGAGGTTTCAAGAAGAGGACAAACCATGCCCTGAAATCACTAACTTCACAAGAGTACTTACGGACAGAGATTTTTTTATAAACACGGCAAATAACTGTCTATAACTTATACACTGTCAAAGTGGAAGAATGAGCGATAAGCTCAAAATTTCAAAAGCCAAGGGAATATGGTCAAACTGATAAGCTCTATCCGTCCTTTATTCGAACAATACTCCACACTACCGGAGAGGTCTATCAATTATCTTGTGATGATACTAATCACCAATCACAAAGGCCTATGTGGCCAAGATCACAATTTCAACTAAGTCCCAATATATTGCTACCCAGCTCAACGAAAGCCTAACATACGGGGAACCCTTACGCCCCAAGGTCACTTTCACTTTTCACCTTTTAATTTTAAGTTTTCACGGTTTCCTTTACACTAGGAAAATTCACAATTTAATTTTTAATTTAACCACGGTTAAAATATCAATCACAAACACCGCGCCCTAGCGCCCAAGAGAGTAATACAAATCTCTAATTAAAATTCAGACATAACCTGCTCAATATCAATAAGCAATAATAACAGACAATCTCAACAGCAATATCCATGCAATGCCAATTCTCATGACCATGCAAATGCAACTCAAATGCAACCCTGTCTATATAAGGGTCAAATAAATAACCAGGAATCTCAACCCGACCATTTATGGGGTTAACAGGCCCACACCAGGAAGGGTGAGCGTCGCCAAATAGAGTACGGAGACCATAAGTCCATTAGGAACCGGCAAGTGAGACATATGTCCTCTCTCTCAAAGTCTGAGGATTCAGGAGATACTAACTCCCGGGGTGCGAGTCACCCACTGGCCAGTTGTTGCGACATTCCAAACAATCCATACATGCACATGATATAAATGAGGCATGCAACTTATACCGAAACAATATATATACTACAGTGCTGCATGAATGCAAAATGCCTCTACATGAATTTAATATACTCCATAAAACGACATAAAAGCCAAGCAACCTCATACAAAACATGCTTCAAATTTTAAATTATACAGTAATTAACTTTCATTTATCTCAAAAATATATCGGGTTCTCGATTACCCAATCTTCATAACCTTTATATGCTAGCATGCTTTTAATTTAATTAAATAATAGGGGATAAATCAATTAACCTGATCTACGTCAACATACACCTTCTATAAACCTATTTCGAACTCAAAGAGTACTAAACCGCCTATATCGATTTAATTTAAATAGGTTTATAATTATTTTAAATCTGAAAAATAATTTATTTAATTTCTCCAAAAGAATTTCCAACTCCGACATCATTTAATCAATTTATGGGTATTTTATAAATTTTATAAAATTCTTAGATTTCCGTCTATCACAAGGAATTTAATTAAACATTTTTATTTACCCATAAACATACAACGGAGATTTATTAATGTTTTCTACGCACTATTAGTGAGTGTTAGATATGCATATATATAAGAATATATATATATATATATATATATATATATGTAAATTCCCACCTAAAATAAAGCTTACAGAACAACCCCGAATTGTCCCGCATGAATAGTGTCGGCTGTGAACAGTGCTCGCCGCCCATAGTCGTTCGAAAATTATTTTGAATATACCGAAACGTCCGTCTCGACGACCTATACGATATATATAAAGCACATTAACAATCGATTAATAATTTTGAATAGATCTCATATAACCCAAACAAAAATTCGAACCTATAAATCGAATTTTCGGACAAACCGCTAAACGGAAAAATACAAAATTTTAGTATGTCGTACCTAGCATCGATATGAAGCTTTCCTCAAAATTTCAACCAAAACCGACATCGGGATGCTGACCAAATCGTCAGCCGAAGTTCCGGCTGAACATCCTCTGTAGTGCGAACTGCGCGACCCAGCTGCGCCCAGCCCTCTGCGTGAACCAAACCCACCAGCTACGGCCCCCGTTGCTCACGACGTCGTCGCTGCTCTAGTCGCAGCTATCGCCCGGTGAACCAGAGCCTGCACCAAGGCGCGACTCTCTCTCCTTTTCCCGATCCCTCTCTCTAGCTGCCCCATGATGGATAAGAGAAGAAGTAGGCATGGTCATGAGGAGGGAGAAAAAATAGTCGTCGGGAGGAGAAGAAGGAAGTAATGTGGTTAAGGAGAAACCCTATTCGTCTATCTCTCTCATTACACTGATATACATATATATCAATACATATATCTGATATATGTATACATATGAATTTCAATTGAAATTGAAAAAACTTGTACACTTAACTTTAGTAGGTGCACGTGACCAAGTATAACACAAGGATTTAAATAATGTGTGTCACCATATATTTATATATCCTAATTGTAAATTTGACACTCCAATCATCAAAAATTACGAATAACCCCAACTCTTTATCAAAACGTCCAAACGATCCCTAAATAACATCTCGGAAACTCCACAGGACTCCAAATAAATAATACACTCCGAAATAAATACACCGGGGTAGGAACCCAAATGTCGGAACACCTAACAAGCCCGTAAACTCTACGGATAGCTAATAAATAATATAAACCCTTCCTTAACGACTCTGATTTAAATTGCAACGCCGAATAAATAAAATAAACTGAAATAAATAATCTGGGGTATGAAACACACATATATATATAATCTTAAATAAATAACTGATCGACCCGCAATTAATATCACGCGAACTCGAAAATTCTACGGATATCTAATAAATAATATATGAAGAAATAAACACTCCGGGTATAAAATATAACCGTTGGAACACAGAACAATTCCGAACTTGACTCCTTCAAAAGATTGGTCTCAGTCCATCTATCCAAATTCTAGGCCCGCTAGATTAATAATCGAAAATCCCTGCTAATGACAATTCATAACCCACCGCCTCAAGTACGAAAAGCGAAAAGAAGTCATTTAGCCTCAATTAATAATAAATAATAATAAAGGGAAAATCATAAGAAAATCCCTAAACGATGACACGCGTACTTGGAAAATCTACGAGTCGCCCGATAAATAATACCAGTGAGGATAAATAATTCGAGGTACAAAATCCAACTACCGGAACACTGGGTACGTACAAGACCCACCGAATAACTACAAATAACTAGGGCACAAAAATAATCCAAAACAATAACCAAGTATATCCACATCAACACCTAGGAGCACTTAGAAACACAAAGAAGTAAGCACACCAAACAAACAAAACACGTACGTACAAATACAGAGCACGTAAATCAAATCAGACACATAATAATCCCATCACAAGGGAAAAACAAAACATCGAACCCCTAACGCACTAAATGCCAAACTCGAACAACAGCATCGGAGCCTTAAACGTCGGTCAACTAAACGTGCCGCCATCCAGTCGAAACACCAAACGTCGAGCGTCTAAACGAATCCACATAATCGGCACTAAAGCCCACGTAAACCTCTAGTCACGTCCGAAACACAGAACATCAGCTCAAGTAACGTAATCACGAAAAAAAAAATTGTAGAGTTGTGCAGTCATATTCAAAACTCACGTTAACTTTTTGCCAAGTCTAAAACACTACCGTCACATCAAGTCATGTAACAGCCACAGAAGTCCACGAAGTCATCGAGGAGAAATCGCAAAGTCGTACTGTCGAGTGCAGACGTAAACACAAAAAATTTACACGTGAAATACCAAAAATAACCATGACGTCATGAACAAGTGACGTCACAACCGAAATTAAATCAAAAAATAATTCCAGGAAATTGGGAAAATAAAACGGGGTGTTACATGAAGACTATGGAATACCAAGCTTCCATCAATTTGATGGCAAAAAAGGAAATGCAAGAGAGCATGTATCTAGATTCGTGGATGCTCTGGGGCCACATAGAAATGATGAATATTTGAAACTTAGGAAATTTTCCAAATCTCTAACAGGCACTGCATACACATGGGACACCAGTCTCGTTCTGGCTTCAGTATCCAGTTGGACAGATATGGTGATCAAATTCTACACTAAGTTCATCCAAGCAGATGAAGAGATCTCAATGATTTCACTTACAAGACAGAGGCAACGTTTGGGAAAAGAGGTGGCAATTTATGTCAGGAGATTTCGTGAGACTGTTTTACAGTGCCATGAACCAATTTCTGAGCTTTAATTGATCAAAATTTGTATAGAAGGAATGCTACGAGAATATAAAGTACACTTGGTCAATCACGAGTTTAGAACTTTTTTTGCACTCGTTGATAATGCACGAAGATTGGGAGAGGTTTTGGCTCCTCCAACACAACCAAATATCAATACTAGACGAGTGGCAATGGTAGCAGCAATGTAAAGTGAAAGGCCCAGGGAAAAGCGTGCTAAATGATCTGAACCACCTCATTTACCTTTCGGTGAAAAGAAAACAGTTATTTTGTTATATCAGTGGATTGCAGATAATGTCATATCGCTACCTTCAGTGCAAAGGGTGCCGACAAGAGAGGAAATGATGAAAAACAACTAGTGCCCCTATCACAGGTCCGTTTGACACTCCTTAATTGGATGTTGGGCATTCTGTGGATTAGTACACCGAAAATTAACATCAGGTGATTTAGAGGTGGCAAAGAATGTAGTTCACGAACCTTTCCCTGCACATGTGGTTGTAATAGCCGCTAGGGACAGTACTGAAAATAGGATAAACGTCAAGCATGAATGCCCGTCGGCATGTGAAGCAAAAGAAGATGCTAAGATATAAGTTTTCTTTAACGAGCTCCCAATACAAGAACATGTGAAGGAGTTCCTAAAAGAGAAAATAGTTGTCGTTCTTAACCATACTATCGTTATTCCACAGCATGAAAAAACCTCAAGCAAAATCACATTCTCTGAAGCAAATAAACAAGTGTCATTCCTCCACAATCGGCCTCTATACATACCAACCACTGTGAATGGGCGAGAGATGAAATGAGTTTTTTTGGATGGAGGAGCGTCGGTCAACTTAATCCCGCTAGCTACTTTGCAGATGATCAATTTTCCTAAAAACAAGATTGTAAATCATGCCATCGCGGTTAATGATTTCAATGGAGACTAGCAGGCCACCATGGATTTTGCTACATTGGATCTTAAAGTTGGGAAAGTCAGGGGGCCCACCAAGTTTCATGTCATTAAAGGGGAACCCTCATATCAGTTGTCGCTGGGAAGACCGTGGATACATGCATATGGTGTGGTACCATCATCCTATCATCAAGTGATGAAGGCTAATTGGGGAGAAGGAATAATGACTGTAAAGGCATCTAAGAGCCATTTTTGCGCATCTAAGGCCCATTTTGCAAATGTAGTCTATTTCTCATAATACAGTGAGGAAGATGGACCTGATGTTTTTGCTACACCATTACCAAAATGGGAAGAAATGGAAGATGGAGGTTTGACTAAGCGGAAGCTCAAAGAAATGAGCTGGTCGCGAGTTAAAATGCCCGACGGGCGAGTAGTGTATAAGTTGTGACGGGATTGGGGGTCAGAAGCCTGCACAATTGGCACTAACCCCGGGACAGAGAAGGCAGGTGTATAAAGAAAACTTGGCACCGATCCTGAAACACTCAAAATGAATTCCAGATCGGAGCATGGTTTATGTGAAGTGGACATAGGCGACGGCACAGCTCCGCGACCTACCTTTATAAGCAGTACTCTGTCCGACGAAACTAAAAATTCTCTAGTAGAATTACTCAAGGAGTTTTGAGATGTCTTTGCTTGGGACTATAGTCAAATGCCGGGACTCAATATTGGATTAGTAAGCCACCACATCCATGTGCATTTCGCATCAGAGCCAAAAAAACAAAAACAACGAATATTTCATCTGGATTTGGAGATACAGATTAAGGCAGAAGTAAAAAAGTTGCTGAAAGCAGGATTTATCAAGCCAACCCAACATCCAACATGGCTTGCAAATATTGTGTCTGTGAGAAAGAAGACTGGACAAATCCGCATATGTGTAGACTATCGCGATTTCAATAAAGCTTGCCCAAAGGACGATTTCCCTCTACCCAACATTGACACCATGGTGGATGCAACCTTAGGACATGAACTTTTTTCACTAATGGATGGATTCAGCAGGTATAATCAGATTAAGATGGCACCGGAAGATGCAGAGAAAACTATTTTTCGCACACCAATAGGGAATTTCCATTATACAGTTATGCCATTTGGACTTAAAAATGTCGGGGCTACGTATCAATGTGCCATGAAAGCTATATTTCATGACCTGATGCATAAAACTGTGGAAGACTATGTGGATGATTTTGTGGTAAAATCCAGAGCCATGCAAGATCATGTGGGCGATTTGAGAAAGGTAATGCAACGGTGTCGCGAGTATAATTTGAAGATGAATCCCCTGAAATGCGCTTTTGGAGAACCAGAAGGAAATTTCTTGGGGTATCTTGTACATCGACAGGGGATTGATATGGACCCAACAAAAGCTAGGGCAGTATTAGAAATGGATCCGCCCATAACTCGCAAAATATTGAAAACTTTTATGGGAAAAATATCTTATCTGATGAGGTTTATCCCAACACTGGCAAGGTAACTCACCCACTCATGCCTTTGTTAAAAGAAAAGTCTGTATATAGCTGGGGAGAATAACAACAGGAGGCCTTTGAGAAAATCAAGAGGATTTTACCATCACCAAAAACAATGGTAGCGCTAGAGTCAGGGAAACCGTTGATAATGTATCTCACTTCCACCAATAAGTCCGTAGGAGCGTTGTTGGCCCAGGAACATAAAGGGGAAGAGAAGTCTGTCTACTATATCAATTGAGTACTCAAAGGACCAGAGTCGCGATACACATCCCTGGAGAAACATTGTCTTGCATTGGTATTCGCGGCTCAGAAATTCATACATTATTTACTGGCACATCCATTAGAGCTAATCACCAAAAGTGACCCCATCCGGTATCTACTCACAAAGCCTATACTCAGTGGGAGAACTGCTCGATGGTTGTTAGCATTATCTAAATATGAGATCACATGCTCTAGACCAAAAATAGTAAAAAGTCAAGCCTTGTCAGATTTGCTAGCTTTATTTCCTGGAGGAGCTGAACCCAAAGTGGAAGAGATGGGAATAACAAATACGACACAAAGCACATAGTTTACTTTAGAATTCGATGGTTCATCCACAGAAAATGGAGGTGGGGCTGGTTTCGTATTAAGGAATGAGGAAATAAAAGAGGAATTAGTCATGACCTATAAACTTGATTTCATTGTACCAACAACATAGCCGAGTATGAAGGGTTGGCACTGGGATTGATGATAGCTCAGCAGTTGAAGGCAAGAATACTTCATGTAAGAGGAGATTCCAAACTGGTCATTAAGCAGGTTAAAGGGGAGTATGCTGTCAAAGAATCCTATCTGGTGTCTTACAGAACCTTCATCCGTCAGATGATAGAAAGTTTTGAGACTGTGAATTTTCAACACGAGCCGCGACAAGGTAACCGACGATCCAATGCATTGGCGACATTGGGTTCGCGACTACAATTCCAAGGAATAGAGTCTACTGTGCAAATAGTGCGAAGAACCAACTCTGTGGTCAGTAGTGGGAAAGAATCAGAGGTGTATGAAAAGCATGATTGGCGTGTTATATTACACAGTAACCGGAGGAATTCTAGTCAGGTGCGTCTCAATAAGCGAGATAGGAGAACTGCTACAGAAAACTCACAAGAAAATATGTGGTCAAACGGATGTCAGTCTTTATCGAATTTTACAGCGAGAAGGTTTCTTTTGGCCAGGCATGAAGGATGATGCGGTCAAGTTGCAAAATAGTTGCCAGGACTGTAATGCATATCCTTCTGCGAGCGAAGGTAATGTGGCAGACATGATAGACTGGCAGGACAGATATGTGCATTATCTGAAATAAGGGGTTTTACCTTAAAAAGATCAACTGCGATTTAGAAAATTGGCCTCGCGGTTTGTCTTACAGGAAGGAAGATTGTTCCGCAAATTTTTGGAGGAAAGCTACTAAGATGCATAAACGAAGAAGAGGCAGGGGAAGTATTGAAACAAATGCACGAGTTTGGTCATCAAGGCCCTGGGAAAGTATTTCAACAGTTACTTTCATCTGGGTATTACTGGCCAACAATGGAAAGGGACTGTAGTGATTTTGTCAGGAAGTGTCATATATGTCAGATACATAGGGATCTTATTCATGCTCCGGGAACTGAATTGCACAGTTTGGCTACCCCCTGGCCTTTCCACACTTGGGCACTGGACATAATTGGGCCAATCACGCCGCAGGCTCAGGGACATGTGTGGATTTTAGTGGCAATTGAATTGTTCACAAAGTGGGTAGAAGTTATTCCACTACAACGGACAATAGCAGATAATATAGTTCGATTCATAAAGGAAAACATCATCTGTCGATTTGGGATACCGAAGGTGATACTATCAAACAATGGGACTCTTTTTGTTAATAGTAAAGTCGCGGATTTGTTGGGGAGATACTGAGTAATTCATCACAAGTTCACGCCTTACTATCCAAAAGGAAATGGATAGGCTGAGGCCTCTAATAAAGTGTTAATTCGAATCTTGTCCAGATTGGTACATGATAATCAAAAAAATGGGTGGAAGAACTTCCCATAGCACTATGGGCGCATCGAACTGCATACCGAAGTGCGACAAATATGACCCCTTATGCACTAGTCTATGGAGTAGAGGTTGTGCTACCTTTGGAGCTAGAGGTTGCTGCTAAAATACTGGCGTGTAAAAGCAGTCTAGAGGATAGACTATTGGAAATAGAAGAATTAGAGGAGACAAGGGCAAAAGCCTTTACAAATCAAAAAGAATATAATAAGCGATAAGCAAGGAGTTACAATAAGAAGGTATGATATAGATGGTTCAAGGAAGGAGACAGAGTGTTGAAAGTAATACCAGCAATCATGCGAGGACAAAGGGTAAAGAAATTTGAAGCTAAGTGGGAAGGTCCATATGTAATTGTAAATGAGGGCAGCAGTGGGTATTACAGGATGGAGCATGGAATTACCCGTGAAAAAGTAGGGCCACTCAATGTAAAATGGATAAAGTTGTACCAATCTTAGATACATATACATGGAAATAAGTATAAAAAAAATGATGATGAATGATAAAAGTGTACGATATCAGCACAATATACATGGAGATTTTATATATAACAAAATGTATATGAATACATCAAAAGCAATCACTAGTATAAATCACGGCCAACATGAGAGGAAACGTGGAAATTTTCATGCTCCTCTTGTAGCTCGCGAGAACATATTGAATGTTCCACAGATTCTTTTAACCTACGGGTATCTTGTTCTGCAGTAGCTAAAAGAGCGCGGGTTTCCTCAACTCTTGCTATACTGGTTTGGTACTCATTCAAAGCTTTGACTTCAGCACAATGTTTTGCATACAAGTGCTCCACCTTTTCCAGATGAACTTCCCACCAAGTCACGTCCATCTTCATATTTTTCCAATCTTTGATGCGAACACGATAAAGAGGCAAAGTCATGGAGGCAAGATCTCGTACACAAGTGGTCATTAATGAAGAAAAGGTATCCATGATAATATGTAGGAAGGTTGGTTGGATAAGTGGATCATGAAGCTCCATAGCAGCAAATGTCTCTGGATGGCTACTATAAACACGGTCCAAAATAGCCATGTCGCCTGAATAACATAAGAAATTATGCCATTAGACCTGATGCTACTGAGGAGGATTTTGAACTAAAGGCGCGGGTATGGTGTCAGGGATGGATGAATGGGTTTGTGGAGGAGGGGGTTGATGAGGTTGCATATGTGGCTGCTGAGGATGAATAGGAAGAAAAAAGGACTCAGAGTTAGGGAATTTAAGATTTTGTAAAGTGTTTGGGGGCGAGGAAAAATCATTGAAAAGGGCTTCTAGATCTTGAAACGCGGATTCTGGAAATAAGGGGTCAGGACTTTTATTCGACTTGTCTGCGGTAAAAATGGAATTATCAACGCAGAGTCAGCGCTATGGGTATCGAAAATTCTATTCAGAAGAGTTTACTAAATAGACAAAATGTACCTGGATTTGCGGTAGGAACACGATCCGCGCCAACGAAAGATTCAGCAATTGTCTCTATATCAGCAACAAGGCCCCCGAAAAGTGACCTTTGGATTTGTGGCCCATCTTGTAAAGTAGTAGTTATCTCAATAGCGATATCGCCAACAAGAGGTTCCATGTGCCGAACATCTGAATCCTCGCGGTCGAGAGCTACATCACTCTCAGAATTAGAAACTTGAGGATCAGTCACTTCCGCTACGTCTCCCTCTAGAACAGGGTTAGCATTGCTTCCTTTAAAAATCTATGGCAGCTTCGCGGATTCATTTAGTCTCACAGAACAAGGATTTATTGTGTACGCGGTTTGGTCATCATCAACTGTGTTCGTGTTTATTGTTTGAGCATCCTCAGGAAGCGGCCTACTTTTATCATGATGCGAAAGACCCTCGCGGATAAGAGTAGAGATGGGAATATCATCCCCTTCGCCTGAGTCATATAGTAAAACCCTTCTCGCGACTTTAAAGAGAGTTTAAGCTTCCTCCTGTCCATGATCTGGAAAGTCCGAAAGGATAACAGCCACCTCGCGATCAAAAGTATCAAGGGAAAGATCAGTTTCCTGATTCACATCCTCCACGGTCCTGCGGCCTGGAAAATTTGTAAATAAATACTATAAGCATGAAGAAAGCACGGAAGCTTGAAGGATATGTTGGCTTTCTCAGTTAGAAGTTACCTGAAAATAGAGGATCTAAAACATGAATATCCCCCACGGCCCATGCAACTGTATCAAGTAAAGAGGTTGCTTTTACTTGATGAGAAGACTCCTCCACTCGCGGAGAGGTGATTTCTTCGCCCAGACCATGGACATCAACAGTTTCATCTTCGCCTTGAGATGACTGAAAAACAAGGGGTTCAACTCCGAGTCTATGAGGAGAAGGGACAAAAACAGGAGGATTCGACCTTCTGCGAATCAAGGGAATAATGTCTACCTCATCATCTTTAGAAGAAGTATGTGTAACGGATGCCATAATTTGAGCTCTTTGATCTCTTCTTCTTCGAGACAAAGGAATATAGTCCAAGGTATAATTCGCGGTAGTCTCACTCTGTGAACCTCGTCTGAAGGAATCATCCGCGATTGTGTGATCTGTGGGAGGAGGAACCCGAACGTTCTGGGGTGATGTAGCAGTGGAGTTCGCGGATCTCTGAAATCAAATAAATAAGTAAAGATAAATGAATTGGTACTAGTGATTGAAGATAAGAGTAAGAAAATACAAAGTGGCGAGATCATTACCAATCGTTTTGAAATGGGTTCCTCGCAAAATGAAATGGCGGTGGGAACTTAAACGCGCTCAGAATATTTTCGCTTAGGCGCGGGAAGATGAACCTTTGATTTTCCTTTTTTTATCCTTGGAAGTTTTCTGTTTCTTAAGAGCCAGACTTGAACGTGCTAGTGCTTCATGATGCTCGCCGATTTGATCAGAAACTTGAAGAGCCAGTTTGCTATAGAATCCGCGAGAGCCGTGAGGTTTGTGAAGTTTAAGAGAGGAGTCTCCCACGAGTACATTTACAGGAGCGAATGGCCTGGAAGGACCCATCATAAAAGTCTGGAAGTCTGTTGTAACTTGGAGCCAAAAGTCTACATAGGACGCGGTCCGACCACCTACCCGAGATCGCGCAGGAATGAAGATAACAAAAGAAAACTCTTGATGTTTCTTTTCATACTCCTCATGGAAACTCACCAAGGTCGCGTCATAAAGGTCAGGAGAACTGCCTGAAGGAAGAGCAACATAGACGGGAACTGCCTGTTCAAAACCCAATTGACGAGCCACACACGAAGGATTGTAGACTATAACTCGCGAGAAAGACTCATCAAAAATGGGTAGGCAACACTCGAATGAAGAGGCGGAAAAAATGATTTGTTCATGGTATTGATAGCCATAAGAGGCCTGCTCCTCCATTGGGTAAAAAGAAGGAAAATAAATACCTTCCAAAGGAACCGAGTAAGGTCTCCATAAAAAATGACAACTGAAGTCAATAAAATCTTCAAGTCGTTTAGTAGAAAGAAGACCATACCAATGGGCAGCTCGCGATCTGGGACCAACAATATCAGTGTTTGAGAAGGATGAAGGAAAATGGAGAGGTTTTGGGGCGTACTTTGGGAATCTTTCAAAGATAAATAACATTAGGAAAAGGCAGGGAATGTGGGTACTAAAGTCATATCTTCCTATCGAGCTTAAAAAATCATTTGACAAAGTATCTAATTGGGACTAAAGAGTACCCAAAAAGATGGGAGCTAAGGGAAGACGAATGCCCCGCGATGCGATGGAAGCCATAAAAAACACTAGCTTATTTGGACCATCTTCGGGACGTCCTTGGAAAATGTACCGGTCCAACGAATAGGCTAAAAAACCTGCCAGTTCATAATCACCGTTGAATTCGGGGCTGGGTACAGATTCGCGGTCTTGATCGCGGAGGAGAGGCAGCTTCGGCTCATACCCTCTAAAAAAATGATGGCACCAGTTGGAATACTTGAGCTTTGCACTTCTTACAATGGGAGCCTCATCAAGTATGGCACCGTCTTTGAAACGACTATCCCTTTTCGCAGCATAGGCCGTACAAGATTAAAGATGCGAATGAATCGTCTGGTCTTATTCATTAAAAGGAAGTGCATCAAGGGGCCGTGAATCAAAAATAGGGAGCCTGAACATAACATAAACATCTTCCAAGGTAGGGGTAAACTCTCCCCAAAATGTTATGAAAATATGGGAGAAAGAACTCCAATGCGACACTAGAAGATTGAGGGCATCCTCATCTCGACGGATGGACAAGTCAGAGAATAACTCAATGGAGTCTAGTAAGCCAGCTTTTCTAAGAGTTTCGTGGTGTCTGTCCTGGCTAAGTATATGGCTAGGCCACATCCTTCAATGAGTAATGGGTGCAACATGCCCTTCATATTCTACAAAAGAGTATGGGACATTGCCTCTTTCGATAAGTAAGGGAAGTGGGTGGAATATTGGCTAATGGGGCTTCACCGTAAGAATGGATAAGCATAGGGTCGTCAGTAATGTCCCCTGCGGGAGGAAGGTTTTCAATAGAACTCCAAAAATGGTCTTGAGAAGCCTCAAAAAATGGAGCCTTCCTCCATTCTGCTAGCATAGGAACAGAAGGGATAGTCCCAGATGGGGGAACTAAGAGCTTGGGAGTAGAGGACTTGGCCATTAAAATAGAGAAATAGGAAAGTACAGACTTGAAACTAGGACCGCGAAGTAAAAAGGGGATGAAGGCTAAAACAATAAGACGGTATGACATAAAATGAGTCAGGGAAAAGGGAAAGAGAAAAATATGAAAGAAGGAAGGAAAAATGAAATGAAATGAGCAAGGGAGGGGGCACGAAAACCTAGGAGGTGCAATTAATACCCGCGGAAGCCGAACCGACGCCAAGGTTGCCGCAAATTTGAATGTCGCGGATCATAATAATGGATAATTGTTGATAAATCAATGATAGGTGTTAGTCACTAATTAACCCTAGAGGGGGGGGGTGAATAGGGTGTTCAAAAATAATTCTAATTCTTTTCAAAATTGGAACACGCTATAACAAAAAAAAAACAATTTCTCAATAAACAAGTGAATGATTCAATTTCAATTCTCTAACAATTAATCTCAAGACAAATTGTAGCATACAAGATATTCAAGTGATTATAGCATGCAAGTTAATCAAGTAAAGAGAAAGAGATAGAGAGATTGACACCGTGATTTTTTCGAGGTTCGGTAACTCCTACTCCTCGGCTCAAGAACCCCTTCTTGAGACTTTTCCCGATCCTTTCACTATGGCCCTTCCTTCACAGGTGGAATGACAAACCTTTACAACACAAGCCTCTCGAGCTTGTCTCTCAATCAAGAGAACAACCCTCTCTTGAACAATCGGTGGACTTCACTTGTCCGAGATTACAAATTCGTATGTAATCAATAAAATCACTCAAGAACAAAAACACTCAAAACCCAAAGGTTTTTATGGAAGATAAAACAATATAAGCTCAAGTGTTTTTGGTGATTTTACAATAGCTCTAGAAATGTATTATCAAAGGATATGATCAATGAATGATATTTGGAGAATAAGAAGAGATACTAAAGGTTTTGATTTTCAAAGAAACTTGGAGAAAATCAGATTTTCAAAGCTTGGTTTCAATAGTTTTTTGTAGAGGAAATTTCTGCATAATTTTTGATAGCTTTCTTTTTCTTTGTATTTCAATCTCTACATCTTCAATATACACATCTCATTTTATATATAGCATTGCATTAGGGTTTTGAAGAATAATTATTGTATTTGAGAAAACACAGCCGTTTGAAGTCCATAAACATCTGCTTAAAACATGAAAAATGTTTGTGCCGAATCTGTAGATTTTAAGGAACAAACTAGTCGACTACATTGAACTTGTAGTCGACTACATTGAACTTGTAGTCGACTACATTGGACCATCTAGTCGACTAGATTGAGTTCTAGTCGACTACATTGGACCATCTAGTCGACTAGATTAAGTTCTAGTCGACTACAAAATGTAGTCTAGTCGACTTAAGCTTATTTCAGTCGACTACTTTGATGTAGATGAAAAGCCTGAAGCTACTGATTGTTTTAGTCGACTATATTGAAATACACATGGTGATTCTAGCCAACTACAACTTAAAACACATTTAATAAAAATATTTTTATTTCCGTTTAAGTTCGGTAAAGCATTTTTCATTCCATTTAAGTTCGGTTCATTTTATACTTGAGCTTATATGATAATATCGACGCATAAAATTACCTTGTTACAATGATCGCTCCCCGACCTATCTACCCCAAGTCTTGAGTCTTCGACTTTCGCCTTTGCCGTTGAATTAAATGATTTTCCATTTTGCGCTTCAATTTCTTTCACAGTTTTTCTCTTTAAATCAAGCTTTCTTTCCGAGCTTGCTTTTCGAGTCATTTCCTTTCCGAGTTTAATTTCTGAGTCGTTCACCTGTCTTTTGCTGAAAATATAAATTCGATAATTCATTAGTATCAAACACTCTTCAATGGTTTGTTATCATCAATTTTGGAATTGTTTGCCGAGAGTAAATTTCAAAGCCAACAATTTCCCCCTTGATGATGACAAAACATTTTGTGTTTGCTTGGCATTTGGCGAAACATCAAGTGATGCTCCCCCTCAACATGTGCATAATATTTTGATCAAATGCTCCCCCTGAGTAAATGAAATTTGCAATTTAATAGGCATTTTGATACAATATATAAAAATGGGCGCACATTTGTGATAGCAAAAATAAACAGCCTATCATAGATGTTTCAGTTTAATACAAGTTGTTTATACTAATGAAAAACATGGAAAAGAAAACAAACAAGTTCGCAAATAACCATAACAAGCCACACAAAAACATAAATTGCTAATGTCGGATAATGAAATACATGACAGTACAATAGCATAATTTATCCCCCTTTTTGTCAGCGTCGAGGGGCGTGTGAGCGAGGGTTCCTAAGTCCAAGAGTGAGGTCATCAAGTGACCTGGCCAGATTTGTAATGCGGGTAGACATTTCATCATCATGAAGAACAAGGCGCTCATTGATCAATCGAATGGCTTCCGTATTCTGGTTCACGGTCGTATCAAGGCGCTGAAGCACTTGTTCCTGCTGCCTAAGTAGGTCCGTATTGCTCTGAACAGCTTGAAGAATTTGGTCGAGAAGAGCAGCCTAAGAAGCCGAAGCGCTGTCCAATGGAGGAACCGAGGAAGAGGCTTCCTGGCGCGGTGCAGAAAAGGTAGGAGCTGGGCGCGAACGAGGAGCAGGCGCACTCTCATAAATGAAGTTTCCTTCCGCATCAGAAGAAATGTGCATATGCTTGACATGAGTGGCGTCAAGAAAAATAGGGTGATGCTCGGACACTTCATTTGGAAATTTAAAACCTTTCCGCTGCAGTAGATATGTAATGTGCGCGGGAAATAAAAGTGGGCCAGATGGCTTGCGCTGACATGTAAGGATGACGGAACGGAAAATATAAGCTAAATCAACACAGGTTCCTATCAAAACGCAATAAACCAAAAAGGTCTCCATACGAGAAACACTGCTACGACTACCAGTTTTAGGTAGAATAGAGTAAGTAATAACATTATGAATTAATCTAGCCTCGGGTAGTAGCATAGAAGAGATAATACCGGCGTTCTGCGAAATTTCTTTGTCGACGCATATAGCCCGAACAGCCTCAATACAATCGAACCCATCAGCCTTATACCAATCCTTGGAGAAGTGGCGGATACCGTCATTCGAAAGCGAGAAAATGCGCTTGATTTCGCTGTCATCAACAGTCTCGTCTTCACCACATAGATTAAAATGAAGATGAGAGAGTAATCTCTCCTTATGATTTTTAAGAGAAGCGTAGAAGGCTTTGACAATTCGCGGAAGTATCAGAATGTCAAGAGAAACGAAAAAATCCCAACTAATTGCTCGGAACAACTCGAAAGTTCGAGCCCTAATTTTAGTGCATAAATCTTTTGTGACAATACGGCAAGGTGTAGGAGCACGATGATCAAATACAGTGATGAATTTATTTCTATCAACATCATCAAGAAGAAGAGGTTCATTCGACTCCTCTTCGTCAACAGCCGTAGGAATGCGTGGATTGGTGGAGCTTTGGCCTCCATCAATGCGTGAACGTTTCCAAAATAGACCTCGAGTCTTCGGTGGCATTGTAGAAGATGATGCACAAATATATAGAGATATATAGATATATGATGGTGTATATATAGATATGTGAAAGAGTGAGAGTGAGGAAATTTGGATGAGGGAAATAGGTGGAGGATGATGGAAATGTGAAATTAATGAGGGATAGGTGAAGATTTGAAGGTATAAGTGGTAGTAGGAGAGGGATTGAGAGGAGAGGGTTTGAAGGTGGGTGAAGGTTTGAAGGAGGCGGATGGAAAAGATGAAGGGGGTTTAGGTTTTATAGTGGGTTGAGTCGACTAGGTCTAGGTGAGTCAGTTAGATTGGGGTTTGAGTCGACTAGGCTGGGTTTGAGTGGACTCAGCAAGATTTGAGTCGACTAGAAGAGGAAAGTAGTCGACTAAAATGCAATTGAGTCGACTACAATGAGAAAGTAGTCGACTAGAATGAAAAAAGTGCCCAAGGTGAAGCTACTGACCAAAGTAGTCGACTAGAGTGATTTACACTGCACAGGATGAGTCGACTAGAAGGCAAAAATGATAAAAATAGAAAAATAAAATCAGGAATAAATACACAAAAATAGCAAAAATATGAAAAATAAAGATTACGACAGAAACTACGATAAAACATCAAAATCCATGGCCATTCCGATTTCTCTACGAATTTTAGAAAAGATTCATCCGCAAGTGGTTTTGTAAAAATATCCGCCAATTGATTTTTAGTGTCGATAAAAACCAATTCAACGTCACCCTTAGCAACATGATCACGTAAAAAATGATGCCTAATCTCTATATGTTTGGTGCGTGAGTGATGGATAGGATTCTTTGAAATACAAATCGCACTCGTATTATTGCATTTAATAGGCGCGTGAGAGAGAGTAAGACCGAAATCAAGTAGTTGTTGCTTAATATAAAGAGTTTGAGCGCAACTACTACCTGCTGCCACATATTCGGCTTCGGCCGTAGATAATGCAACGGAATTTTGCTTTTTACTTGACCAAGATACTAGTGAGTGTCCTAGAAAATGACAAGTGCCGCTTGTGCTTTTTCGATCCATTCTACATCCCGCAAAATCGGCATCCGAATAACTAATAAGATCAATTGAAGTTCCTCGTGGATACCAAAGCCCTAAGTTTATTGTACCACTTAGGTAGCGAAAAATACGTTTGACCGCAAGCAAATGAGATTCCTTAGGACATGATTGAAACCGGACACATAAGCATACACTAAACATTATATCCGGTCTACTAACGGTTAAATAAAGCAAACTACCAATCATGCATCTATAGTTAGTAATATCAACACATTTACCATTTTCATCTTTATCAATCTTAATAGAGGAACTCATAGGAGTTATGGCATGTTTGGTAGCCTCCATACCAAATCGCTTTAGCAAATCCTTAGTGTACTTGGATTGGCTAATGAATAAGCCATCTGAGTTTTGCTTGATTTGCAACCCTAAGAAGAAATTCAATTCACCCATCATGCTCATTTCAAATTCATTTTGCATGCTTGTAGCAAAATCCCTACATAAAGAATTATTTGTTGAGCCGAATATGATGTCATCAACATAAATTTGGACAATCAACAAATTATTCTTGATGGTTTTTATAAAAAGTGTGTTGTCAACTTTCCTCTTGTAAAACCATTTTTAGTCAAAAATCTGCTAAGTCTCTCATACCAAGCTCGATGAGCTTGCTTTAAACCATATAGAACTTTAGCTAATTTGAAAACATGATTTGGAAAAATATTATTTTCAAAACCGGGTGGTTTCTTCACAAAGACTTCTTCTTCTATGACACCATTTAAGAAAGCACTTTTGACATCCATTTGATAAAGAGTAAATTTTCTATATGATGTAAATGCAAGAAGCATTCTAATTGCTTCTAATCTAGCTACCGGTGTAAAGGTCTTATTATATCATTGTGCTACCAATCTTGCTTTATTTCGAATAATTACTCCATTCTCATCCTTTTTGTTTCGAAAAACCCATTTTGTGCCAATTATAGTTTGATTTTCGGGTCTAGGAACTAAACGCCAAACTTGATTGCGTTCAAATTGATTTAGTTCCTCTTGCATTGCTACGATCCAAGAATTATCACATTGAGCTTCGTGGAAGTTCTTGGGTTCGATTTGCGATACAAAGGCCATGTGGTTGCAAAAATCTTTAAGTTGAGATCTAGTACTAACCCCTTTTGATGGATTACCTATGACTTGATCAAGAGGATGATTGTGAACAATCCTTCATGCTTTAGGCATTGAGTTGGTCAAGTCACCATTGGATTGATGCTCAACTTCCCTCATTTCCTTTTGGCAACTTGATGAATTAGAGATATTGAGAGTATTTAAATTATCCTCAATCCCAACAACCTCATCGTCTTCTAGGTCAATTCTAGGTGATGGTGATGAGGGTGATTCATCAAAGACAACATGAATAGATTCAACCATGGTTAGAGTCATTTTGTTATAAACCCGAAATGCTTTACTCCTTATAGAATATCCTAGGAAAATTGCTTCATCCGATTTGGAGTCGAATTTTCCAAGGTTGTCTTTATCATTTAACACAAAACATTTACACCCGAAAACTTTGAAATACCCAATATTGGGCTTTTGACCATTCCACAACTCATAGGGCGTTTTTCCCAACTTCATTTGAATAATAACACGATTAATTATATGGCAAGCGGTGTTTACCGCTTCCACCCAAAGGCCTCGGGGAAGGTTTTGCTCATTTAACATGGTTCTAGCCATCTCTTGTAGAGATCGATTCTTTCTTTCAACCACACCGTTTTGTTGAGGGGTTCTAGGGGCCGAGAGATCATGTGAAACACCGAGGTCATCATATAATTTTTCTAAATCATGATTTTCAAACTCCCTACCTCTATCACTTCTAATTTTCTTGATTTTCAAATCTTTTTCATTTTGAATGACTCTATAAATTTTTTCAAGAATGGAGTGAGTTTCATTTTTATGAGCAAGAAAGTGAACCCAAGTATATCTAGAGTAATCATCAACTATAACAAGTATATAGAGTTTCCCGGCTAAGCTAGCCATTCTCTCCGGACCGAAGAGATCCATGTGAAATAACTCTAGAGGTCGAGAAGTGGTAATATCTTTCTTTCTCTTGAAAGAGGATTTAACTTGCTTGCCTACTTGACATGCACTACATATTTTATCTTTTGAAAATTTAGTCTTTGGGAGGCCTTTGACTAAATCATTTTTGAATAAACGATGAATGAGGTCCATACTAGCATGTCCTAGACGTCTATGCCATAACCAACTATTTTCGCTAGATGTGACAAAACATTTAACATCTTGATCATGCAATTCACATAGCAACAAAGTATACACGTTTCCATTTCTTTTGGCATTGAACATTTGCTTCCCATCTTTCTTGATTATGCATGCATTTGTCCTAAATATAACATCATAGCCCTTATCACAAAGTTGACTAATACTAAACAAGTTATGCTTCAAACCATCAACTAAAAGCACATCATCTATAGAGAGAGAAGAGGAAATACCGATTGAGCCAATTCTCATAATTTTGCCTTTAGAGTTGTCTCCAAAGGTAACATTTTCTCCTTCATATGGTTTTAGTGAAATAAACTTTGATTTATCTCCCGTCATATGCCTTGAGCATCCGCTATCAAGAAACCATTTTTATTTTGATGCGGACTTCAAGCATACCTACAAAACAAGTTCAAGTAATTTTTATTGGTACCCAATCTGTTTTGGGTCCATTTTGGTTAGATAGATACGCAATAGTTTCTTTTGGAACCCAAATTTGTTTCGTTACAACATTTTCTTTTCTATGAAAGCATGCATTAGTCCCTTTCGGAACCCAAACCATTTTTGACATAATTTTCTTCTTTCTATGAAAGCATACATTTGCTTTGTGTCTATTGCAATAGTAGCAAGTAACATGTTTATAATCATTTGAAGATGCATGAGATGATTTTCTTGTAAATGTAGAGCTAAGTAATTTTCTCTTTTTCAAAATGAGAGCATTTTTGTCAAAAGCATCATACCCTAGACCGCATTTATCAAATGATCATTTTTGTCTTCCTAACATGATACTAAGGTTCTCTTTTCCTTTTGTAAATTTTGCTAAAACATTTATTTGATCATCAATAGTATTTTTCAACCGAATATTTTCCTTTTCTAGCTCTATACTTTTGTCATTGCAAGAAACTTCTAAGCTTGAACTAGTGAGACTACATGAAGATTTAGCTTTCTTAAGAAGGATATATTTTCTAGCTAATTTTTCGAATTCATCATGTAATTCTTCAAACACATCTTGCAATTCATTGTAATCAAGAAGAAGTTCATCATATGATAGTTTATCTAGATCATTTAAATTTAAATGTACCTCTTCTTCATTTGCCATGAGACAAATGTTTACCGATTCCTCACTACTTTTCTCCTCATCCGAGTCGCATGAGTCATAGTCCTCCCATGTGACATTCATTGCCATCTTGCTAGGTCTTTTCTTGTTTTCCTTTTTGAGCTTGAAGCAATCGCTTTGTAGTGTCCCGGCTTACCGCAATTAAAACACGTTGGGGGTTCTCTTTTGCTAGGCTCTCCTCTTGGATTGATTCTCTTCACGAATCTTCCACCATTTGCTTTCTTTCTTTGAAGGTGTCTCTTGAATTTTTGGGTGAACAAGGCAATGTCCTCATCCTCTTCTTCTTCACTCGGCTCATTATTTTCATTTTTGGTGAAAGCTTGCAAAGCTATCCCCTTTCTTGGCTTGAAGTGGTCTTCACGAGCTTTTAATGTTATTTCCCAAGTGAGTAGAGAGCCGAAAATTTCATCGAGACTCATGGTGTTGAGGTCGTGAGCTTCTTTAATAGCCGTTACTTTTGCATCCCATTTTGCCGGGAGACTTCTAAGCATTTTTCGTGACGCATCGGATCTAGGAACAATTCTACCAAGATGTTTTAGTCCATTCAAAATATTTGTAAAGCGAGACATCATAGAATTCACATTTTCATCATCTTTCATAGCAAATAATTCATATTCATGCATGAGTATGTCAATTTTAGATTCTCGTACTTGAGATGTACCTTCATAGGTTACCTCAAGTTTATCCCACATTTCTTTTGCCGTTGAACAAGTAGATACACGATTAAATTCATTTGGACTTAAAGCGCAATTTAAATTTACTTTGGCTTTAGCATTGTACGACATGAGTTTGCGGTCATCATTATCCCATTCATTAGGTAATTTGGGGACGGTTTTTCCATCAACAATTTTGGTCAATACAAATGGTCCTTCAAGAACTACTTGCCAAATTTGGTAATCGATAGCTTGAAGAAAATCTATCATTCTAGTTTTCCAATAGCTATAATTTGATCCATCAAACTATGGGGGCCTATTATTCGATTGTCCTTCAACATGAGTGACTAAATTTGATGACATGATCGTTCTCTAAGACGGTTAAGTCTAAGATAAATAGAGATTAGGCTCTGATACCAATTGTTAGTCACTAATTAACCCTAGAGGGGGGGGTGAATAGGGTGTTCAAAAATAATTCTAATTCTTTTAAAAATTGGAACACGCTATAACCAAAAAAACACAATTTCTCAATAAACAAGTGAATGATTCAATTTCAATTCTCTAACAATTAATCTCAAGACAAATTGTAGCATACAAGATATTCAAGTGATTATAGCATGCAAGTTAATCAAGTAAAGAGAAAGAGATAGAGAGATTGACACCGTGATTTTTTCAAGGTTCGGTAACTCCTACTCCTCGGCTCAAGAACCCCTTCTTAAGACTTTTCCCGATCCTTTCACTATGGCCCTTCCTTCACAGGTGGAATGACAAACCTTTACAACACAAGCCTCTCGAGCTTGTCTCTCAATCAAGAGAACAACCCTCTCTTGAACAATCAGTGGACTTCACTTGTCCGAGATTACAAATTCATATGTAATCAATAAAATCACTCAAGAACAAAAACACTCAAAACCCAAAGGTTTTTATGGAAGATAAATCAATATAAGCTCAAGTGTTTTTTGGTGATTTTACAATAGCTCTAGAAATGTATTCTCAAAGGATATGATCAATGAATGATATTTGGAGAATAATAAGAGATACTAGAGGTTTTGATTTTCAAAGAAACTTGGAGAAAATCAGATTTTCAAAGCTTGGTTTCAATGGTTTTTTGTAGAGGAAATTTCTGCATAATTTTTGATAGCTTTCTTTTTCTTTGTATTTCAATCTCTACATCTTCAATATACACATCTCATTCTATATATAGCATTGCATTAGGGTTTTGAAGAATAATTATTGTATTTGAGAAAACACAGCCGTTTGAAGTCCATAAACATCTGCTTAAAACATGGAAAATGTTTGTGCCGAATCTGCAGATTTTAAGGAACAAACTAGTCGACTACATTGAACTTGTAGTCGACTACATTGAACCATCTAGTCGACTAGATTGAGTTCTAGTCGACTACATTGGACCATCTAGTCGACTAGATTAAGTTCTAGTCGACTGCAAAATGTAGTCTAGTCGACTTAAGCTTATTTCAGTCAACTACTTTGATGTGGATGAAAAGCCTGAAGCTACTGATTGTTTTAGTCGACTATATTGAAATACACATGGTGATTCTAGTCGACTACAACTTAAAAAACATTTAATAAAAATATTTTTCTTTCCGTTTAAGTTCGGTAAAGCATTTTTCATTCCATTTAAGTTCGGTTCATTTTATACTTGAGCTTATACGATAATATCGACGCATAAAATTACCTTGTTACAATGATCGCTCCCCGACCTATCTACCCCAAGTCTTGAGTCTTCAACTTTCGCCTTTGCCGTTGAATTAAATGATTTTCCATTTTGCGCTTCTATTTCTTTCACAGCTTTTCGCTTTAAATCAAGTTTTCTTTCCGAGCTTGCTTTTCGAGTCATTTCCTTTTCGAGTTTAATTTCTGAGTCGTTCACCTGTCTTTTGCTGAAAATATAAATTCGATAATTCATTAGTATCAAACACTCTTCAATGGTTTGTTATCATCAATTTTGGAATTGTTTGCCGAGAGTAAATTTCAAAGTCAACAATAGGTTTCAACATGGAAAAATGAGGAGAGTCATACAAAAGGTCCAAAAAGCGAAAACAAGGTGTGTAAAAATATGTATATACTTCCGCGAAGTTAAAATAAGGTTTTCTTTATGGTTTACTCTTTAGTATTTAGTTAAGTAATCTTTAGTACTTAGTTAAGTATTAAAGTGTAAAAGGGAAAAATGTAAAGGGGGATTCGCGTTGATATAATCCGCGAATCCAAAGGGTATGCCAAGGGAAAGTTGGAAAAGGCCAACAGTGGGAGTCGCGGATTATAAATCCGCGAATCCAGGGTATCTCTGGATGAAATCAGACACGTGATAACGCTTTACAAAGAGGTGATCGTTGAGGATTGACAAAGGGGGTCATAGCCAAAAGTCAAACTTCGCGACCCTATGAGCTTATCGCGTAGGGAGTGCTATTTTGACTGGCCTAGGGAAATACTTTGGGATAGTGAATAGTGGATCGCGACCTTATTCATCAAAATCACTCAAAGTAAAGTACATAGAATGCGTCAAATAACGCTCAAGGTCATGTAAATGGAAGATATGCATAAAAGGACATGATCCAGGAAAACTATAACAAACAAATAAATGAATCTGCGGATCAGCAAAAAGCCTGGATCGCAGATTGGTAATGTCGCGGAATGAACATTGCGACTTAGGTAAATTATGGAGGCTAGATCGTGGATCTACCTCGCGGATTGACATGATGATGTGACAATAGCTTATGCCTAAACCAATGCATATAAATAGGGGATCAATGATTCAATTCAGGGACTTTTTCAGAGACTAAGGGAGAGAAATTTCTAGAGAGAGAAAGTATTTTTTTGCATCATTTGTAGTTGTTGTTTTCTCTTCCACTTCCCCTTCTTCTCCATTTTTCTGTAAAATATCAAAAATAATAAAGGTACAAGCATCATTATTTTCCTGTCAATTTGATGTGAAAACTATTTCTAGAGATCATTTAAATCGAACCCTGCACATTATTGCATTTATAGGTACATGAACCGAACCATCACACAAGGCTGTTGAATTAGAAAAAGTTGAACATTAGTCTAAGGACCCTCATTTCATTAATTAGTCAAAGAAGTTGAATAGGTTTTAGGTTTCAAACTCTCTCTATATATATTCGGGGTGTGAGTGTGCCTAAATCAACTTGTACAACATGTTTTTAGGTACATTTAATAAATCACCAATCATTGTCACAAATACATCACCAATCATGGTCATGGCTTACCATAAACCTGTTGAAGCTCAAGAACATTTATTTATATTTGTTTATGCAATGAAACATCGCATTTTTAGGAGGCCTTTCTGTAGAAAGTTTTTGAAATTTTGCTTTGAAGTTTGAAAGATTGGAAGTGGGAATATGGTACTCTGCTAAGGAGTAAGTATATATAATCGTACATATATTGATTTTATTTTTTTTAATTTTATCTTTGTAGAACTTGTTTTGAACTTGATTATGGATAGAGGCCAGTTGTTATTTGTATGGGTATATGTAGTCCTGTAAACGGATCGGATTCGGATCGGATCTGTCCTGATCCGATCCGAATCCGATTAGCATATATCCGATCCGATCCGACCCGATAACTCGATGGATTTTCACTTAATTGATCCAAATTCGAATTTGTTTATTTTCGGATATCCGATCCGATTAGGTAAAAAAAAATTACAAAAAAATATTAATTTTTTTTATTTTTATATTATTTTTTAAGAATATTAAACACTAAATTATATATTTTACAATCAATACTTATAATACATGACTATAAAAACATAAAAATGAAAAAGCGAAAAAACAATTTGAAACATAATTTAATATACTATTTAATATTTACATATTAATAACATAATATATATGTGTATATATAAAATTAATCGGATCGGGTTATTATCGGATCGGATTAGGCAAATCCAAATCCAATTTGTTAAGGAATCGGATTATCGGATTCGGATCATATTCGGATTATCGGATTTTTTTTCTAATCCAAATTCGGCTAATCGAATCGGATTCGGATCGGATTCGGATCAAAATCTAATCCATTGACAGGTCTAGGTATATGGCCTTACATTTTGAACATAAATTAATTAATTAGCTAATTACATGGTAGGTATAGTTATTTGTGTACTAATTTGTATATATATTATGTTAATAAGATTATACAATTACAATACATATTGAATTGATTGATTATGTCTTTTAAAGGGTTTAGAAAGAAATCAAAAAAATTATCAATGATCGAAGTTCAAAAATCAAGTTTTTTTTTCCTTATTTTGAATATTAAAAATAAGTATCAGCTTAATATTTTTTTCCTATAGTGTTAATAGTTTTGTAAATCACGTGCGCTATGCTAGTATATATATATATATATATATATATATATATATATATATATATATATATATATATATATATATATATATGTTATCCACATGTTTGAGGAGCTTATAGTCACCATTGATATAATTGAAGCAATGAGGTATTTGAGCAAATTCAATGTTTTTAATGATGTGAATTAGCAATTTTATTTATAAATATTTTTAATATATAGCCCTTTTAAAAAAGAAATTAATAGATGAAAAATTAATAATATCACATTTGCAATTCATCACTAATCCATTGGAACAAAAATTATTAACATTATTCTGTAATTCAGGTGTATTGTTTTAGATTACAAATTAAATTTATTACTCATTATTTAAATAGTTTTGAAACTATTTCACTCATAAATTTTTATGGTTAAAATCAATTTGCTTAATATTGAATTATAATTAGTTTATATTAATCATCAATGGTATAAGCGATTAAAAAAATTATATTCGGACATTCAGTATGAAATTTGAAAAAATCTTTATAAAAAATTTGAAAACTATGAATAACATTCTATATAGATCTAATAGTTTAATTTATATTTTTTATTATACCATTTTAGATAGTAATAATAATATAAATAATAAAAATGTATGAAGTATTGTAGAGAGGGGAGTGATCATATAAAACAAAATAAATTGTAGAAGTTATTGTAAAAGTTTTCATAAGTACCAATTGTAAGAGTGAAAATGTTCAAGCCCACTTAAGTCCATCAAGCACCAGGCCCATCAAGTTATTGAGCCAATAAGATTTTTATAAGTCCAATGACTAGGCCCATTTCATTTTTGTATTTCTTTAGGAAATAGAAGTAGTGATGTCATAGTGATGTAATCAAGGTGATATTGCCCTGATGGGTCTCAAACCCAATAAGAAAATGTATATAAGGAAAGTCAAAAGTCAATAAAAAGACATTCGTTGTGGTGTTGTGCATTTTTTGGCATTTACACTTTGGCGCCGTCTGTGGGAAACACTTGTTCAAGGAGTTCCCGATTTTCTAAATCTACCCTTCGAGATCTGTAAAATCGCATCCTTCTTCTCATCTCATTAAGCTGAGTTCATTTATTAAAATCTAAAGATCTTTCACCAGCTTCTAAAACCTTCACCCACTACTTCTCGGGCAATGATGTCAGTCACTCGTTCACAAATGGATGTTCCAACCACTGCAGACAGTAGTGCGGGAGGTCCCTAGTCCATGGAGCAAATCCTTCAACGCTTGGTAGTTGCTGAGGAACGCAGCCTGGCCCTAGAAAAATAGAATGTGAAGCTCATGGCGAGGTTGGCTCCACCAACAGCTGCCCCTCCGGTAGTTACACCCGACCCTCCTGTGGCAGTGCTCGACCATTCTCTGAACCAGCAAGATAGCGACAAACCGGAAGAGCACGCCGAGTCTTCCCAGCGCTTAGGAAAGGCTCCCGTAGCCGACGAGTCTATGACCCCCCAGAAACTTCATGCAATGATGGATGAATTCCAAAGGAAAGTCCTCGGGGACTTGAGGGCCCGATCTACCGATGACATGGCCATTCAAACGTCGACCGAGCTGATACAATCGCCTTTTGTCCCCGAAATAACCCAAGAGCCTTTCCCTAAGAAATTTGTTATGCCTCAGTTCACCCCATACGATGGCACTAAGGACCCCGAAAAACACATTTATCAGATCCACCAGAAGATGACCATGTACGCTGAAAACGAGTCCTTGCTCTACAAGGTATTTTCCACTAGTCTTGCTGATGCTGCTCTATTATGGTTCAGAAAGCAGCCATCCCGATCCATCACCAACTGGCAACAGTTGACCAGACTCTTCATTGCCCAGTATTATGGGAACAAGAGACATAAAAAGACCATATCCTGCTTCTTCACCATGATCCAGGAGAAAGGAAAGTCGCGGAAAAGCTTTTTATCCCGATTCAACATCGAATCTTCTTTTGTTGATAACTATGACCAGCATTTTGCCATTGAGGCCTTCCGGATGGCCCTCATTCCAGGGACTAAGTTCCACCAATCTCTGGTGAAGCGCCCTCCATTGGGCATTGGGGAGTTAAACTCCAAAGCTCAGGGGTACTTGAGGATTGAAGAAGAGGAGGCCGTCAGGCAGAAGAGGGCGGCCTTGGTTAGCATTGAAACCCAATCAAGGGATCGAGAGATTGATCGAAAGTGTTTGACTTCATCAGGATCATCAATTCCACCGGGATCATCAGCCCCGAAACCATTCAAGTGCTCTAAATTTGAAGAGAGGATAACTCCCCTGAAGGTCAGCCTAGCGAAGCTCTACCAGAAGAACAAAACTAAAGGAATTTTCCAACAACCCCCAACCATCAGACAGCCACTTGACCAAAGGGACAAGTCAAAGCACTGTGCTTTGCATGGTGATTTCGTGCACATCACAAATGAGTGTCGTAATCTCAGGAAACAAGTGGAGGCATTGCTGCTTCGTGGAGAACTTCGGGATTACGTCCAACGGGACAGACTAAGGACCGATCAATGCGCCCCTAGCGCCCCTCGGAACTCCTCAGACGCACAGCCGCTCAAGATCATTAACATGATTCATGGTGGCCCCTCTTCCAAGGAGACGGAAGGATCACGCCGGAGTCACACGCAAAAAGCTCACAAGATGAGAAGAATCAATAAAATCAATGAGATCCACCACAGGGCAGGAGAAGCACAAATCATTTTTTTGATGTCGAACTTTCTGGGTGTTCAGACCACACACGATGACCCTCTGGTTGTGACCCTAATGGTAGCCAACTGCTTTGTAAGGAGAGTCATGATAGATCCTGGGAGCAGTGCCAACATCATCACCAAATAGGCTTCTGAGAAGCTCGAGATCAACCCATCCGAAATTGTGGCGTCCCGGTGCCCCATTGCAGGTTTTGATGGAAGGCAAATTGAGCTGATCGGGGAAGTCCAGTTACCGGTATCTGCTGCTCAAAGGACCTTGACTGAAACATTCCTTGTAGTGGATGTCAAACCTTCGTACAATCTGCTCATGGGAAGGGGGTGGATTCACCGAATGTAAGGTGTGCCCTCAACTCTTCACCAGGTCATCAGATGCATGAGCCCCGACGGTTTAGGTACCATCGACATCAAAGGTGACCAGGCGGCCGCCAAGGAGTGCTACGCGGTCACCCTAAAGGAGATCCGGAAGAGGAAAGTCCCAATGGCGCCCCACTCCAAGGAACAGAGCCCAGGCTCCAAATAGCAATTAAAGGAGGGGGGTCCAAGTACCCCAATTATGCTCGAACCGTTGCAGCCAGTCTATGTTGTGCCCGACAGCCCAGAAAAGGTTACTTTTGCAGGTACAAACCTCATCGACTCTGAATTTAAGGAACTAACACAATTGTTGCAGGACAACTTCAATGTCTTCGCATGGGAGCATACATACATGCCGGGGATTGATCCTGATATTGCCCAGCACTCATTGCATGTTGACCCGAATGTCAGATCCATCAAGCAAAAACAAAGGCGCATGGGGGCACATCGGAACCAAATTATAGTAGATGAAGTATCCAGATTGCTCCAAGCTGGATTTATCAGAGAGGTCAGGTATCCCGAATGACTTGCCGACGTAGTGGTCGTGCAGAAGAAGAATGGAAAATGGAGGGCTTGTGTTGATTTTATTGACCTAAACAAGGCATGCCCGAAGGACAGCTTTCCACTGCCAAAGATCGACCAAATGGTTGATGCTACCGCTGGCTACGATCGTCTGACTTTTCTGGATGCTTATTCAGGTTACAACCAGATAAAAATGAACCCGATGGACGAAGAAAATACCTCCTTCATTACTGAGACAATTACGTATTGCTTTAAAGTTATGTCCTTCGGACTGAAAAATGCAGGTGCCACCTTCCATAGATTGGTCAACAGGATCTTTAAGGGGATGATGGGTACAGTAATTGAGGCCTATATCGATGACACTATGGTCAAGAGCAGGAAGAAGGGGGACCATCTCACCCACCTGTACCAAGTGTTTGACACCCTCAGGTCACATGGCATGAAGCTTAATATAGAGAAATGCTCTTTTGGTGTATCATCTGGGTAGTTCCTGGGGTACATCGTGGACCGAACCGGGATCCAGGCCAGCCGGCACAAGTCAAGGCCCTGATGGAAATGAAGGAGCCCCAGACATATAAAGACGTTCAAGTCTTGACGGGAAGAGTGGTTGCACTTAGCAGATTCATTTCACGACTCACTGATCGGTGCAGACCATTCTTTCGGGCAATAAAGGCAAAGAAGGGAGAAATCTGGGGTCCTGAACAGTCTAAGGCCCTTGCAAGGTTAAAAGAGTACATGACCATGCCCCCGATCCTATCCACACCGACTCTTGATGAAGTCTTGCATCTGTACTTAGCAGTATCCTCTGTGTCGACCAGCGCAACCCTCATCAGAGAGGATGGAAACCTTCAAATGCAAATCTTCTACACCAGCAAATCCTTGGCTGAGGCAGAGACCATATACAGCAGGCAAGAAAAATTGGTTATGTCATTGGTGAATGCCAAGAGACGACTAAGACATTACTTTGAAGCTCACCCGATCATTGTCCCGACAGCCACGCCCCTACGGGTTATCATGTCCAATCCTAACCTCTCAGGCAGAATCTCCAAATGGGTTATCGAATTGGGCATATACGACTTAACGTACATACCCCGGGTTTCCATCAAAGGATAGGCAGTGGCAGACTTTTTACTTGAAAGTGAAACCGAAGAGCCAGACCAAAAAATTGAACCTGACACCTAGAAGCTTTTTGTGGATGGATCGGCCAGCTGTGCCGGATCAGGAATCGGTTTGGAAATATTGACACACGATGGGATGCGCCTTCATATGTCAGTGCAACTACAATTCCCAGCCACGAACAACGAGGCTTGAGGCTAGCCCGAAGTCTCCAGATCCAGGCCCTAGTAGTACACAGTGACTCTCAACTAGTTATTCGGCAAATCAAGGGAGAGTACGAAGCAAAGGATCCGAAGATGGAGTCTTACCGGGCACTAGTGTTAAAAGAAATAGAAAGTTTTCAAAAAATAACCTTCACTCAAATCCCGAGGAGCGAGAATTCTGTAGCTGATCACCTTGCCGGTCAGGCATCCTCAGCCAGAGAAGACCTGACTCGGGTTGCACTTGTGGACTTTATAGTCAGGCCAAGTATTCAGGAGCCCGAACAAGTGATGTTTATCCTATGGGAGCCCAGTTGGATGGATCCCCTGATGGATTACCTACGAAGTGGAACTCTCCCAGAGAACAAAGCTGAAGCTCATAAGATCAAGAGGAATTCATCCAGATACTCAGTTATAAACGGGCAACTCTATCAAAAATCCTTTTCAGGTCCTTACTTGAAATGTATTACGCCATCAGAATCGAGAGCAATGATGCAGGAGATTCACAGTGGAGCTTGTGGGAACCACTCCGGGGGTAGATACCTTGCCCATAAGATACTCTCCCAAGGATACTTCTGACCCTACCTGTCGCGGGATGCCGAAGAATACGTCCGAAGGTACAGGCCATGTCAGATGCACGGAGATGTTATCCATCGGCCACCTGAGTTCTTACATTCCACCATAGTACCACACACATTCGCCCGATGGGGAATGGATATAGTGGGACCACTCCCGAAAGCGATCTGGTCAAATATTTATGTCCATCTGGCCACTGATTACTTCACCAAATAGGTGGAGGCTGAAGGCTATCCCACCATCAAGAGTGGCCACATCATCAAATTCATATGGACCCACATAATATGCAGATTCGGGCTACCAAAGACAATCATGATGGATAATGGGACAAATCTGGACAACAAAGAGGTTAGAGCATTCTTTATCGAGCATGGCATCAACTAGAATACGTCTTCCGTTGGGTACCCGCAAGGGAACGGACAGGCGGAAAGGACAAATCGAACCATATTCAATACCCTGGCCAAAAAATATGAGGAAGCCAAAGGGGCATGGCTAGAAAAACTACTTGAAGTTCTCTGGTCATACAGAACGACTCCCAGACAACCCACTGGGGAGACCCCCTTTGCCATGTCGTACGGCGCTAAGGCTGTGATCCCAACGACGATCAGGGTTCCAACTCTCCGGAGCCAGGCCTGGGTTGAAGGACCAAATAACCAGCACCTGGCTCAAAATATTGATCTACTGGATGAAAAAAGAGAAGACGCCGGGATCAGGCAGGCCGCCTATCAACAACACATCCGGAACTACTTCAATCAAAAAGTTAAAAGAAGAGAGTTCCAGATCGGAGACATGGTCCTTAGGTGAAAAATCGGGCCTGTAGGCAAGCTCAGGGAGCCTTGGGAGGGCGTACACCATTACCGAAGTCATCAGTTGCGGGGCATACCGCGTTCGAAGAAATATTGATGGCGGAATGGAACCAAACTCCCAGAACGCCTCTCACCTAAAGAGGTATTACCCTTAAAGGTCCAAAATTTTCTTTTACTTTGATCTTTTTGTAAAAAGGCTATAGCACCTGATCAGTAGAAAATCATCTTTATGACAAAATAGCTTGTAAATATCTACTGAAACAAAAAATAAACTAAGTGCTACATTGTCTATCGCATGGCCTGAAGTGCCCGAAAGACACAACACTGATCCTGAAGAGATCACAAATTTGTAAAAATAAATTAAGTGTTGCATTGTCTATCGCATGGCCTGAAGTGCCCGAAAGACACAACACAGATCCTGAAGAGATCACAAATTTGCAAAAATAAACTAAGTGTTGCATTGTCTATCGCGTAGCCTGAAGTGCTCGAAAGACACAACACAGATACTGAAGAGATCACAAATTTGAAAAAATAAACTAAGGCCCTGTTTGGTTCGCGGTCCGGTCCCATGTGGTCCGGTCTCATAATGGCTTTTCTGGGATTGGACACTGTTTGGCAAAACGGTTCCAAAAACAATGTTCCAAAAAAACAAGGACCACTTGGGACCAAAAGGGGTAATTTGAGACAACAAAAAATGATGGTCTTAAGTGGTCTCAAGTGGTATTCTATACAATTGTCTTAACACATAGGATCATAAAATTTGAAATATATATCTAAAATTAAAATATATATATAATTTGAAAATAATATATAAAATTAAAAAAATAATATAAAAAAATTGAAATAATGTATAAAATTTTAAATATATATATATATAATTCAAAATTAATATATAAAAAGCAAAAAATATATTTAAAATTTGTGAAAATAAAAACATTTCAAAATAATATAAAAAATCAAAAATAATTTATAAAATTCGAAAATAATATATAAAATTTGAAAAATAATATAATTTTTTTAAAATAATGTATTAAATTCGAAAAACATATATAAAAATCAAAATTAATATATAAAATTTTAAATATATATATATAATTTAAACAATAATATATAAGTTTTGAAAAATAATATAAAAATTTTGAAATAATGTATAAAATTTGAAAAAAATATAAAATTCAAAAATAATATACAAAATTAGATATATATATTTGAGAAAATATAAAAAATTTGAAAAAAATATAAAAAATAAAAAATAATATATAAAATTCAAAACATAATATAAAAATTCGAAATAATTTATAAAATTTGAAATATATATTATTTTTGAATTTTTTATATTATTTTCAAATTTTTTATATTTTTTCAAATTTTATATATTTTTCATACTTAATACATTTTTTGAATTATATATATTATTTTTATTTTTTGTATTATTTTATAAACATAAGACCAAACAACTTGAATAAGACCATAAGACCAGACAGTTTTACCAAACAGACTTTCAGAACACCACCCAGATAAGAGCAGACCAGACCGGACCAAATAAGACCAGACCAGACCAGATAAGATCAGACCGGACCGCCTACCAAACGGGCCCTAAGTGTTTCATTGTCTAACGCATGGCCTGAAGTGCCCGAAAGACACAACACTGATCATGAAGAGATCAAAATTTGCATATCAAAATATTATAAACATTGAAAAAATCAACTAGACAAAAACTGTGATCCTTCATTCAAAAATGGGCCCTAGTGGCCAAGGCTTACAATATGTTTTACAAATGAAAAATCCTAAGGGCCAGCACCGGTGCCCGCCTCGTTGGAGTTCACTGGAACGATGGCCCCATCAGGAGCCGAAGGATCAGGGCAGGGCGTGATTCTCATCCCCGGGAGAGGCTTGGTCAGGAACTCACAGAAACGAACATCATCTGGACCTCCAACCGGATCATCGTAGGGTGGGGCAATGCCCAAGTTCTCATCCAACTCTTCTACTGAGGCGAAGTCCCTCTCCTCGATGGGTTTCTACATGTCATTAAAGCATGACCTCCATCCGAACCCGATTCGGTACTGGGAGGTGTCATAGAAGCGTTTGTACATCTCATTGCCACCCCGGTGGCACATCTCCACCATCGACCTCTCCATTGCAAGAAGGTTCTCGGTCTCAGCCTTCTCCTCCAGAAGTTTCGCCATGGAAGCCCTCAGGCCCTCACTATCAATCTTAAGGCTTGCATTCTCAGCTTTCAGGGCCTCCGTTTCTAAAAATAGGGCCCGTCGTACTGCCTCCATCTCCTGGATTTGATCACGGGCAGCCCGAAGTTGTTGCTCTGCAGTGATTTCCCTCCTTGTTTGAACCTCCAATTTTTCATTGGATATCAACAACAAGGAAGCAGCCTTTTGCCTGTCATCTTTCTTCGCCTTCAGAAGCTAGTTAGATTTGTGAAACAGCCTAACGTCCTCATCCATCTTTGCATTGAAGTCTTGGGTCAGATAAAGCATCTACCAAAAAGAGCAAGTGTTAGCTTGGTCAAAGAATAAAGGAGAAAAATACCAAGTATGACTGATGAGACGGTATATTGAAAAAGTGCCTTTATGGCAATCTCAGGACCAGTTAAGGCTAGTTCTGCCCGGTCAATCTGTCTCAGTTTTTTCCTGTCAGTAGGGGTCCAAATCTGGGCACCCATTGCCCGAAGGGCTTCGTCATTATCGACGGTTTCACTCACCCTGACCAAAAAGCCACCACCAGGAAGTGTTATCTTTGGCGCCCATGGGACGGGTCGCTCCTCTTCAGTTGCAATCCCACTGTCCTCTACTACGATTGGAGATGGCGATGTGGTCAGACGGGGCCTTACCGATTAGTTGGGTGCAACCTCCTCTAATCGGGGATGTCATGTCCCTGATAAACTAGCTTCTTCCTCAATCAGTCGGGATTCAGGCATAGGAATGTCTCCTGAAGGGGGAACAACCCCCTCTGATCCTGAAGGAGAGGTCAGAATGACCTGAATATTTCCCATCGGGGGAGGTGGAGTTACCGGAATGTTTTCCACCGATGGTGGAAGAGCAGACCCGGACGGGGGAGTTAGAGCACTTGCGACCCCTGACCGCTTTGAACCTCACCCGGTACTGAAGTTATCGTTTGAGGGCCGCCCGCCCGCTTGGCCTTCTTTTTTAGCACAACTTGAGGGATTTTCAGCAATTCTGTTGACAAGGCCTGCAAATTAGAACCCGTCAGGAAATTATTACACATCCTTAGGGGTTGTCCCCAAATTTTAGATTTAAGGAGTTCAAACCGGGATCTGATGTAAGTTGAAGTTTTAAAGTTGTTGGGTGTTCCCAGAAACTTAAGCACATGAAGGCCTAACTTATCATTGCACTGATCGCAATAGCACGACCCCCTATGAAATGGTTTCAAGGAAGGGAATAAGGGATGGTCGAATTCACTAGGGACTTTGAATCCCGATGAGCCAAGAAGCCTCCAATTCCCGCTTACCATAATCATTCTTTCTTTCCACCCTTTGTTGGACTTTTCTGTGTCATCACAAATCTTTCTCCAGCTCAGAGGAAAAAGATTGTACCGGCCCCTGCAGTCCTTCTGGTCTTGTATCTTGTAACATAACAGAAGTTCAGTCAGACCAAAATCTAGACCAGCTCCCGATTAATTATCAGGAGCATAACTAGGATCCTAAAGAAGTTAAGCCCCACCTGAAGCGGAGCCAAACCCAGGGCGGCTAGGGTTTAAAGGAAGAAAGGCTGAATCGGGAATCTAAGAACCTGAAGGTAGAAGGCCGACAACAGAATCTGATGATCCATGACCCCCTCACCTTTCCTGAAATTGTATTTTTTAGGATAATTTTTAATGATTACCCCATCGGGTATTCCACACTAAACCCTCAGCCTTTTAATACCGTTTCTACCATATGTGTGGGAGGGAGGGGATCGGCATAAAATTGGTCTCCTGATCTCCCCACAACCGGGCCCCCACCCGCTGCAACATTTTGGGTAACCTCAGGAGGACTGGATTCGACCGTCCTAACTACCTCTACTGAAGGGGAGCTGAGAGAAGCATCTGGGTCCACAGAAGAAGGGAGACGGTCGCTACCCGACCGGGTGTCATCACTATCAGACATACCAACAGAAAGGTAGAAGAACTGAAGGAAGATAACTTACTCTAGGATGAATCCCGGTGAGAGTTCGTGAGTATTCCTGGGTGAGTAAGCGTATTCTAGCAATGATAAGCAAAGAGCTCAAGTGCAGAGAGTTTTCTAAAAGCTATAGGTTTTGAAATGGAATGAACATTCAACATGTGCAGTGGGTATGTATAGAAGTCTCTGAAACGCCTGAAAAGCCGTGCGCTTGGGAAGTGAAGCGTCACCTCGCTTCACGTGCGCCTCCTCAGCCCCCTTCTCGCCAATCGAGGCCACCCGAACCATATGTTTCAAGTATTTGAATGATGGTACAGCCGTCTCATTAATTAGATCTGCCACGTCATCCCGATAGGGGTGATGTACCTTGTTTTCCACTCTATATTCTCTATAATGGGCCTGACCTCCCGACGGCCCATCATAAAGAAACGGGCCTGTGTAAGAGTGAAAATGTCCAAGCCCACTTAAGTCCATCAAACACCAGACCCATCAAGCTGTTGGCCCAATAAGCTTTAGGAAATAGAAGTAATGATGTCATGGTAATGTAATCAAGGTGGTATTGCCTTGATGGGCCTCAAGCCCAATAAGAAAATGTATATAAGGAAAGTCAAAAGTCAATAAAAAAACATTCGTTGTGGTGTTGTGCATTTTTTGGCATTTACACCAATGGTCTTGTGGTCTGATGGTATTTTTATTCTTCCCCAAATTGGGTGAGGTCTGGGATTCGAGCCCTATAGGACTTATGTGGGGGTGTGTGAGTTCCTTAACATTAAAAAAAAATGTTTTTATAAGTGTCAAGAGTTGTAAAATATATAAATTAAAATAGATAAAATTCTAGAAACTTAATTTAATTCATAATGATGGTGGAGTATTGTATATATATAAGGAGCAAAATAAATTGTATAACTTATTGTAAAAGTTTTCACAAGTGTAAAGAGTTGTAAAATATATAAATTAAAATAGAGAAAATTTTAGAAACTTAATTTCATTCATAATGATGGTGGAGTTATGTATATATATAATGAGAATTAGATGTCAGAAGCTCATAACTCTAAAATGAAAAAAATAATCAAACTTAATTTGCCCAACTTTGTGGAATCCTCTTTAAAAAAATTAAAAGTTAAAAATAATATACTATTATGATTGTATTATCATCCTATAAAGTTTATAGGATCCATTTGGATACCCTATTTTTTTTTTTTTTTTTTTACTATTCACAAAACTAAAAAAAAACACGTTTGACAAACACGTTTACTGTTCACTGTTTTTTTTTCAAGAAAACTGTTTTCTGTGAATAGTGTGTAAAAGTGATGAAAACACCAAATACAACTTTTAGTTGTTTTTTGAGTTTTTTCACTGTTTATGTGGTAAAAATAATGAAAACACCAAATTCATAAAATACAATTTTCATCAAATAAAAGTGGTGAAAACACCTTCATCCAAACGCTTTTTTGTTTTTAGTTTTTTCCTGAAAAAACAAAGACAAATACAAAAACAGTTTTTATATTTGAAGACAGAAAACAAATACAAAAAACAGGCTTTCCAAACGCACCCATACTATTTTATCTATTACAATTTAGTAAATATTAATATTAATATTATGATAGGGAAAAGATCACATACATCCATTGAGGTTTAATGATATTACACGCGGTATGCCTACTGTTTCCAAAATTTCAGTTACATCCCTTGGATGAATCCAAGCTCCGGATGTAAAATTATGAAATGACCCTCAATAAACCCTCCTAAATTATTGAATTTTCACATTGCCCCCACCCTAATGGGTAAATTACAGTTTCACTCCCTAAAATTGTAAAAAAATATTTAAAATTTAAAAATATATATATAATTTGAAATATATATATCTAATTCGAAAAAATATATAAAATTCAAAAAATATATATAAAATTCCGAAATATATATATATAATTCGAAAAAATATATAAAATTAGAAAAAATATATAAAATTTGAAAAACAATATACAAAATTCCAAAAAATGTATAAATTTCGTAAAAACATATATAAAATTTGAAATATATATATCTAATTCGAAATAAATATATAAAATTCAAAAACATATACAAAATTTTGAAATATATATATAATTCAGAAAAAATATATAAAATTAAAAAATATATATAAAATTTAGAAAAATATATATAAATTTGAAATGAGTTTCTTCTTTTCTTCATAATTTCAATTTGGAAATTTACTTACTCACTTTGAAGATAAAAAATAATATTGATTTTGCAAGTTCAAACATGCATATATTTGTAGAGGCTACATTACAGGAATGTATTAATTTATACTTTATTCAAATTTCAAGGTTTGTTGTGCAGAGGGTTAGAAGTCTATCAAATCCTAAGCACTGATTTTTCTAATATATTTTTTCTAATTTTATATATTTATTTATAATTTTATATATTTATATATTTATTTCAAATTTTATATATATTTTTTGAAATTTATATATGTTTTTTGAAATTTATATTTTTTTTCAATTTTTATATTTTTTTCAAAATTTATATATATATTCAAAATTTTATATATTTTTTTGAATTATATATATATATTTTCAAATTATATATATATTTCAAATTTTATATATATTTTAAAATTTTAAATATATTTTCAAATTTTAGGGGGTGAAACTGTAATTTACCCATTAGGGTGGGGTAATATGAAATTCAATAATTTAGGTAGGTTTATTGAAATTAACCAAAAAATTATAATATAATATGAAGGGAAATTAGGTAAAATCACACATGAAATCAGAGTTAACTGGCTTTACTTTGGACGGAGGGGGTAAAAGTGATAGCCGAAGCTAACTTGGAGGGAGGTATCTGCTCGATTTGAAAACAATAGGGGTATCACGTGTAATATCACTAAACCTAAGGGGAGGTCAGTGATATTTTCCCTATTATTACAATATCTGACGTGTATATTGTCATATTGTGTGACCACGAGATATGCAAACTTATACCGCACGCATAATTTCAATTCCACACTTACACCACGCACAGAACTGTAGCTCCACCATTACACTACGTGCACGCTTGCAGCTGCCACACATCAGAATACTTACAAAATTGCAACTACCACGCTTACGGCTGTGTTCTTCGTTTCAGTCAAATATAGATGCTTTTAGTGACACCTCGGAAGCAGAACCTCGTTGTTATGGTAGGATGAGATAAATTAAAATAATCATTTCTCAAATTGTAATAATATAATTGAAGTTAAAATTAGAATTATGGTCTAGGTTGCATTTTTTTTAATTTCATTCACACATAAAATTATACAAAGTGCTATAACTAATCACATTGCAATGCTTGAAGGAAAAATATTTTAGCCAATGCTGGAATTGATTTTGTAATTAATTATATTTAAATTTAAAACAAATTGAATGAACTCCAACCTAAACTAAAAGGGCAATGCATTACGAATCTTTTAATAATTACATTATATTCTTCCATCAAAATTTTTTTAAAACAATTTTATAATTGATTTTGCAATAAATTTTAGTTATAAGTTAGAATAAAATTAATGAAATTTGAAATTACCTAGACGATCAATGAAATAAGTCTAAAGGAGGGGTTGAATAAGGTTTTTGTGGATTTATTGACAAATTGATAATAATTGCGAAAAAAAATCAATTTTAATCCAATTATCTATCAAGATAAATCATGCAAATAATAATCTAAGTGTAAAAAATAAAATAACATAAATACACGATATTTTTACGTGGAAAATCTTGAAAAAACTCCAAGTAAAAATCATGGATACGCTCAGGTATCGATGCACTATGTTAGGATGTGGCAAAATTTAAGTGATGTTATAATTAGTGGTGATAGTATTGATGAAGAGAATTAGAGAAAAGAAGTTTGGAGCAGAAAATGTTAGGCTTTGTCAAAAATAAAAGAGGAGAAATTGTTCCACATCGCTTAGGAAGTAAATAGTGATATGTTCAAAAGCCTATATAAGGAGCTCAAACCTTTGTTTCTATGTATCCCAGTCAAAAATACTTCAAGCATTGTATTTTGATTATAGTTAAATTCCTTTCTTGGTTTTCTTAATTTGATAATAGAAATGTGTGAGTTGGTATATACTTGGATAGAGTGTGGGTGTATTGGGATCGTGGGTAGTGAGAGAAAATTTGTGAGATTAGAGAAGTAGAGAGAGAAAGTAAAAGTGATAGATTTGTGAGTGATATTTTATTGTTGAGTGTTTTTATTGTTTAATAAAAGAAGTTGTTGATTTTTCTTGTATATGTGATCTTGTGCGGAATTAATTCTTAAGCAAAAAGAGAATTAATTCATAACAAGTGGTATTAGAGCCCAAGTTACCAACAAGTTTCGGCCCAGGTTCCAGGAGAAACGGGTTGTCGTTTGCTCCGACCCAAGGCCCGATGTGTGAGGGGAAGATTGTTGGGGTTGTCCCACATCGGTTGTGGAAGGGACTGGTGGTTAGAATATAAGTGTGAGGGAAAACTTCACCATTTGAGCTAGTTTTTGGGGTGAGAGAGACCCAAGATCACCCAACACTGGTATCAGAGCTATGATGACAACTTTTGATGTCAAATTGGGCGTGGATAAATTTGATGGAAGAAATAACTTCAATCTCTAGCAAATTCGGATGGGAGACTTGTTAGTTCAACAAGGTTTAGAAGCTGCACCGAACGAAAAGCCTACAAATATGGATGCAATAAAGTGGAGCTGAATCAATTCGAAGGCAGTGAGTACCATTTGGTTGACTTTGATAGATGATGTTGTATACGATGTAGTTGGCGAAAAATCTACAGCAGATTTATGGAGGAAATTAGAAGATCTCTATATGGGAAAAAATATTACGAATCGGTTAATCTTAAAACAAAAGTTGTATTCCTTTCATAGGAAAGAAAGTATGGATATGCATACTCATCTTTGTGAGGATAAATCAGTTATTTTATTAACATCAGTTCACTCAACTCATAAGCATTTGTTTAATACTTTACTTTATGGGAGATATACTGTGATGTTGGAGCAAGTGAAGAGTGTTTTATTTTCTAGTGAGAAAATAAGTAGAGAAAATGAAGGAAGTATCCGAGATGATCATGCTCTT
Organism: Cornus suecica; assembly: GCA_963922005.1. Taxonomy (NCBI): domain Eukaryota; kingdom Viridiplantae; phylum Streptophyta; class Magnoliopsida; order Cornales; family Cornaceae; genus Cornus; species Cornus suecica. The sequence continues at coordinate 34,299,877 of OY998248.1, forward strand.
GTTACTGATAATAGAAAAAGATTTGAAATAAGACAATGAGGATATGACATATGGCAAGGTGGAACTTCATGGAACAAGAAGTCAATTATGGAGCGAACATGCCACTATTATGGAGAAAATGGACATTACATACGGGAGTTTCTAAAAAGAAAAGAAAGTGGGTACAACATTGTTGCAGTTGCCAAGAAAAGAGAAAAATATGATGATGTGCTTGAATTCCTATCAATCATTGATGTACATGTGAGATTTCCCGGCCCATATAAAAGCCTCGTCCCGACCGGATCGATCCGAAAAAGTCCGAGATGATGATCCGGTTATTGTTTCAACATCATAACCCGACCAACTCGTCAGCCTTGTGGTCCGTCCCGAGATTCGACTACCAGACCCATCTTGTGGCTCGACCCGAAGAGCATTCCAGAAGATTCTAGAAGAGACTTGTAGCTCAAGATAATGGTATAGTATAAGGACAAAATAGCTAACGTGTAAAAGTACAGACAAAATGACAAAGTAGAAAATGTTACCTTAATGGGCCAAAGGCCCATAGGAAAAATGTATATAATCCAATGAAGAGTAATGAGAAGAGATCTTTTTTGTGTTGTGCAAATATTGTATCTACACAATGACGTCGTCTGTGGGAAATTAGGTCATTTCGCCGACCATCTTCCTACCTCAAAAAGCTGAGCAAAACCAAAATACAACCACCAGACCTTGAAAATCATCTTCTCCGTCCAAACCCGACCATGTCGATAACGAGATCCCAATCAGAGGTACAGATCCCCGGTGATCGACAACCCAGTGCCCCACCAACAATCGAGCACCTCCTGTGGCAGCTCGTCAAAGCGGAGAAGCGAAGCCAGGCCACTGAAGTAAGAAGCTTGGCGGCGGAGAGGAGAAGCCAGGAGCTCTTGATAAGATTGAATCAGGCGACTACCCCTCCGGTAGTTCCCGATGAGTCACATATCCAAGAACAAGCCGAACCACAGGAAGAGCACGACGAAACCTCTCACTGACCAGGCGGAACCCCGACAGCAGGCGAAGTTCCCGTCACCGACGAGCCTTTGATATCGCAAAAACTTTAACAGATGATGGCAGAGTTCCAAAAGAAGGTCATGAAGGATTTAAGGACCCGATCTACCGATGGCCAGGCCCTCCAGGCCTCTGCCGACTCGGTTCAGTCACTATTCACTCTAGAAATCACCCGGGAACCCTTCCCCAGGAAGTTTGTCATGCCCAGATTCACTCCCTACGACGGAACAAAGGATCCCGAGGAGCATATTTACTAGATCCACCAAAAGATGACCATGTATGCCGAGAACGTGGCCTTGCTGTGCAAAGTATTCTCGACCAGTCTCGTCAACGCGCCACTCCTCTGGTTCAGGAAGCAGCCACCGAGATCCATTGGCAGTTGGCAGCAACTGTCCGACCTCTTCGTGGCCCAGTATTTCGGGAACAAGAGGCAAAAGAAGACCATCTCGAGCCTCTTTACCATGACTCAGGAAAAAGGCGAGTCCCTCAAGAGTGTCCTGTCCAGATTCAACGTTGAGTCGTCTTCCATCGACAACTGCGACCAACACTCAGCCATGGAGGCCTTCAAGATGACACTGATTCCGGGAACATGGTTCCACCAGTTAATTATGAAACGACCACCCTCGGGAATTGGAGAACTCAATTCTAGAGCTCAGGGTCACCTAAGGATCGAAGAAAAAGAAACAACCCGATAGAAGAGAGCGGCATTGATCAATGTGGAAGTCAGGTCGAAGGATAAGGCTTCGGATACATCCCGACAGCCTATTAATCGCAAGCGCTCAAATCCCCCGACCCCCGCTTCATCTCAGTTTCCTCCACAGCCCGAGAGACGTGTCAGGTTCGAGGAAAAGATACTCCCTTGAAAGTGACCCTCGCCAAGCTCTTCCAGGAAAACAAGGCCAAGGGAATCTTCCAGACTCCTCCCCTGATCAGGCAACCACTCAACTAGAGGGATAAATCAAAGCACTGCGCCCTCCACGGTGATTTCGGTCATATGAAAAATGATTGCCGGAATCTGAGGCGCCAAGTCGAGTCAATGATAACCCGAGGAGAGCTGAAGGACTATGTCCAGAGGGATGGTCCAAGAGCCCATCAACCCGCACAGAACAATCAACAGAATCAAGCCCCTGCTCATCCGGTCAGAATCATCAATATGATCCACGGAGGTCCCGACCTACGAGGCGCCGAAGGGTCGAGACGATCACAAATGAGAAGGGCACATCATGTCGGCAGGATAGCCGGGATAAATGAAGTCCACCACCGAACGGGGCAGTCCCAGATACTTTTCTCCCAGGATGACCTCCGAGATATCCAGGTCCCACACGACGATCCATTAGTCATCACTCTGATGGTCTCGGGAAGTCTTGTCCGGAGGGTCATGGTTGATCCAGGAAGCAGTGCCAATATCATGACCAAATGGGCTTTCGATAAATTGGAGATCGACCCGAGGGACATTTTGACTTCCCGGAATCCAATTACCGGGTTTAACGGAAAGCAAGTCGAACCCCTCGGGGAGATCAGCCTGCCCGTATCAGCAGCCCAGAGAACTCTGTCCGAGATCTTTGTAGTGGTGGACGTGAAGCCCTCTTACAATCTGCTTATGGGAAAATGATGGATTCACATGATGCAAGGCGTACCATCAACTCTCCATCAAATGATGAGGTGCATCGGGCCAAACGGTTGCGACATAATTGATATCAAAGGGGATCAGGTAGCGGCCAAGCAATGTTACGCCATCACTGTTAAAGGAATAAAGGATAAGCCCGATCGAAAGAGGTCCCGAGAAGAGGATCAGGATCTCGACCCACAGCCCAAATAACAACTACAAGATGGGAAGTCGGGCCCCCCGATTGTCGCGGAACCTCTGCAGCCGGTATCCGTAAGGCCCGACCAACCCGGCAAGATCACCTACGCAGGTACAAGCCTCACCACAAGTGAATTAAATGAATTGACAATATTCTTACAGGATAATCATGATGTCTTCGCGTGGGAACATACTGATATGCCCGGCATCGACCCCTCCATAGCCTGACACACATTATATGTCGATCCAAACGTAAGACTTGTCCGACAGAAACATAGGCGAATGGGAAGCCAAAGGAACCAGATCATAGCTGACGAGGTATCAAAGTTACTGGAAGCCGGGTTCATCAAGGACGTTCAGTATCCCGAGTGGTTAGCCAATGTGGTGGTTTTGCAGAAAAAGAACGGGAAGTGGCGAGTCTGCGTCGACTTCACCGACCTAAACAAAGCCTGCCCGAAGAACAGCTTCCCCCTGCCCAAAATAGACCAAATGGTCGATGCTACCACGGGCTACGAGAGACTAACTTTCCTGGATGCTTACTCCGGATACAACCAAATCCCAATGGACCCGACCGATGAGGAAAAGACCTCCTTCATTACCGAGACATGTACTTATTGCTTTAAAGTTATGCCTTTCGGACTAAAAAATGCAGGAGCCACGTTTCAGAGATTGGTGAACAGAATCTTTAAAGGAATGATGGGCACAATGGTCGAGGCCTACATCAATGATACAGTAGTCAAAAGCAGAAAGAGAACTGACCACTTCGAGCATCTCCGAAAAGTGTTCGACACCCTGAGGAAACATGGAATGAAACTCAATCCGACCAAATACTTTTTCGGGGTGTCTTCAAGTCAATTCCTCGGACACATTGTCAACCGATCAGGCATACAGGCCAGCCCGACCCAAGTGAAGGCTCTGCTCGAAACAAAAGAGTCGACCACTCACAAAGAAGTCCAGATTCTAACCGGGAGAGTTATAGCTTTAAGCAGATTCATCGCAAGACTGACCAACAGATGCCGACCCATTTTTCAGGCGATCAAATCAAAGAAGGGAGAGGTATGGGGGCCCGAACAAACCAAAGCCCTATCCCGATTGAAAGAATACATGCTTAAGCCTCCCATTCTTGCAACGCCCGAGCCCGATGACGTCTTACTCTTGTATCTGGCAGTATCATCAATGTCAACGAGTGTTGTACTCACCAGAGAGGACGGGAACCTCCAGATGCCCATTTTCTATACAAGTAAGGCGTTAGCCGATCCCGAGACCCGATACAGCAAACAATAAAAATTAGTTATATCCCTGATCAATGCCAAACGACGTCTTAGGCATTACTTTGAAGCTCACCAGATCATTGTCCCCACTATGACTCCTATTCGTGTGCTTATGGCAAAGCCCGATCTTTCCGGAAGGATCTCCAAATGGGCCATTGAGCTGGGAATTTATAATATAACCTACATTCCCAGAATCTCGATCAAGGGGCAGGCCGTGGCCGATTTCCTATTGGAAGGAGAAACCGAGGAAGCTGATCAACCCATCGAGTTAGAAACTTGGAAATTATTCGTAGACGGGTCGGTTAGCGCCAATGGAGCAGGCGTCGGGCTGGAAATCCATACTCCCGATGGAACTAAGTTACAGGCCTCGATGCAATTACAATTCTCAGCCATTAATAACGAGGCAGAATACGAAGCAATCATATCGGGCCTGAGATTGGCCAGGAGCCTGCAAATACAATCCCTATCCGTATACAGTGACTCCCAGCTGATAGTTAGACAAATAACCGGAGAGTACGAAACCAGGGATCCCAAAATGGAATCTTATAGAGCGTTAGTAGTCCAGGAGTCCAAAGGTTTTCAAACGTTAGCATTCAACCAAATCCCTCAGGAAGAAAACACCTTTGCTGATCACTTAGCTAATCAGGCGTCTGCAAGCGGTGAGGATATGACCCGAGTAGTACTGACCGACTTCATCACTACACCAAGCATTCGAGAACCCGACGAACTGATATGTCTAGTTCCCCGAGAGCCAAGTTGGATGGAACCCATAATCGATTACCTCAGTGTCGGGATGTTACCCACTGATAAGGCATAGGCAAGGAAAATCAGAATGAAGTCAGCTAGGTACTCGATCATCCAGGGACAGCTCTACAGAAGATCTTTCTCGGGTCCATATCTGAGGTGTGTAACTCCTTCCGAGGCAGAGACAATAATGCAAGAGATACACGCTAGAGCATGTGGAAACCACTCGGGAGCCCGGTCCCTTGCCCACAAAATCCTATCCCAAGGTTACTTTTGGCCCTACCTGTCCCGGGATGCAGAGGAATATGTACGTAAGTGCAAAACATGTCAGATGCACGGTGACACTATACTTCAACCACCGGAATTCCTGAACCCGACAATCGTTCCGCATCCTTTTGCCCGATGGGAAATGGACATAGTCGGACCACTCCTAAAAGCCATCAGGTCAAATACCCATGTACTCCTGGCCACCGACTACTTCACCAAATGGGTTGAAGTCGAGGCCTATCCTTCTATAAAGGGCAGCCACGTAGTCAAGTTCATATGGAATCACATCATCTGCAGGTTCGGGGTGCCTCGGACCATCATGATGGACAATGACACAAATTTAGACTGTGAACCGGTCAGGTCGTTTCTGGCCGAGCATGGAATCAACCAGAATACCTCCTCGGTAGGATACCCACAAGCCAATTGACAAGCGGAAAGGACCAATCGTTATATCTTCAACACCCTGGCAAAGAAACTTGAGAAGGCCAAAGGGGCATGGTTGGACAAATTACCAGAAGTACTGTGGTCATATAGAACCACTCCCCGACAACCAACCGGTGAGACACCCTTCGCCATGGCATATGGGGCAGAGGCCGTAATCCCGACGGAGTATGCCATCCCGACATTTAGATCAGTGGCCTGGGACGAGAGAGCAAATAGTCAGTGTTTGGCTCACGAGCTCGACCTGCTGGAGGAAACGAGAGAAACTGCCGGGATAAGACTGCCAGCTTACCAACAGCGGGTCAGAAATCATTTCAATAAAAGGGTAAAAAGAAGAGGATTCCAAGTCGGGGACATGGTCCTTAGACGAAAGATCGGACACGTGGGCAAGCTCCAAGAGCCATGGGAAGGACCCTACACCGTCACTGAAGTGGTAGGGCGCGGGGCCTACAGACTACTCAGGAACTCTGATAACAGAAGGGAGCCTAACACACAGAATGCATCCCGACTTAAGAGGTATTATCCCTAGAAATACTTTGATGTAACCACTGTAAAGAAAGGCCACTAGAGCCCAAAATATTGCAATAGAAGTTCCATTTCTCATCTCAACGAGTATCGAAATCACCATGATAATATCAGTTTGAAAACTTAAGTGTCGAATCCTCTCCATGGGCCCAAAGTGCCCGAGAGATTTTCACAGACCCACCAGTGGTCGGGTTTTAAAAAATATCAGTTTGAAAACCTAAGTGTCGAATCCTCTCCGTGGCCCCAAAGTGCCCGAGAGATCCTCACAGACCCACCAGTGGTCGGGTTTTACAAAATATCAGTTTGAAAACCTAAGTGTCGAATCCTCTCCATGGGCCCAAAGTGCCCGAGAGATCTTCACAGACCCACCAGTGGTCGGGTTTTACAAAATATCAATTTGAAAACCTAAAGTGTCGAATCCTCTCCATGGGCCCAAAGTGCCTGAGAGATCTTCACAGACCCACCAGTGGTCGGGTTTTACAAAATATCAGTTTGAAAACTTAAGTGTCGAATCCTCTCTGTGGGCCCAAAGTGCCCGAGAGATCTTCACAGACCCACCAGTGGTCGGGTTTTACAAAATATCAATTTGAAAACCTAAGTGTCGAATCCTCTCAATGGGCCCAAAGTGCCCGAGAGATCTTCACAGACCCACCAGTGGTCGGGTTTTACAAAATATCAGTTTGAAAACCTAAGTGTCGAATCCTCTCCGTGGCCCCAAAGTGCCCGAGAGATCCTCACAGACCCACTAGTGGTCGAGTTTTACAAAATATCAATTTAAAAAATTAAGTGATGAATCCTCTCCATGGGCCCAAAGTGCCCGAGAGTTTTACCATCATTCTTTATTGGTAGTCCCAATTCAAAATCTCGACTGTTATTGTCCAGTGTTATTGTTATTCTTACCAAGTCACAATTCAAAGTCCCGACTTTTATTGTTGTATAAAAAAGAAACAAGTATAGATCACACAAATCCCAAACAAAATATGAATAAATAAATTTGTTTATATTAAGGGCCCCGATAGCCAAGGCTGATGCAATGAAGCGGCGTTGAGTTGTTACAAACACAAGATAAAAGAAAGAATAGGGGAAGGGGCAAAAAGCTAAAGGAAGAGCCCTATTCCACCACGGGAGGATCTCCATTACCACCTGAGCCTTTGGTCCCGAGGGACTGTCCTTCTGTGGCTTCAGGCTCATCCATGCCAGAACGAGAAGGCGGAGCGGGCAAGTCGTCCTAAAGGAATTCGCCAAAGGCCAGGTCCTCGGGTTCGGGCTCAGGATCATCATACGGAGGCCCAACTCTTATGTTGCGGTCAAGATCCTCAATAGTCGGAATCTCCCTGTCCTCTTCAGGCTTTTGAAGCTCTGATATGCATTCCCTCCCACCCAGCTCATAACGGTATTTGCAGGTTAGCACGAAGCGATATATCATCTGGTTGCCACCCTTGTGGCACATCTCTACCCGAGATCTTTCCACGCCTAAGGCGTTCTCGACTTTGACCTTCTCCTCAAGCAACTGCAGCCCAGAAGTCTTTAACTTCTCTACTTCTTTGGTCAGGGCCTGCACTTGGAGAGTAAGAGCTTCTCGAGCCTAGGCCTCCCGATTAGCCATCTGCTCAGCCTCCTGAGCCTTGCCCTCAAGTCCTGAGATCGTTGCCTTGGCAGCTGCGAGCTCTTCCTCAGCTGAAACAGCCCTATATGTCAGGGACTGAATCTTGTCGTTGGCCTTCTTGACCTACTCCAGAGCCTTGGCACATCCAACTTTATTTACCTGAGCCTCCCGAGTTAGGGCATTTATGACTTGGGCATCATCTTCAAGCTTGCAATTATACGCCTGAGTAGCGTGAAGCATCTGAAAAAGAACGATAGCACAAAAATAAAAGCTAAGGAAAAAAAAAATATATATATATATATATTATCTTCATTGCAAGCTCGGGCCCATTCAAGGCTAAGCTCATCCTGTTATACTGCCCCATCGTCAACCTATCGGCCGGGGTCCATACCCCCAGGGCCATCTCCCGCAGGGCTTCTGAGTTCTCGATCATCTGATCCCCCACGGACAGGTATGGATGGCCCTTCCTAGTATCCAGCCTGAATGGGGGCCCATAGGGAACATCTTTCCCACTTTCAGCAGCTCTCTCTATCTCCCTATTATCTTGTTTCCTGACATAATGCGAGATAGCAGTTCGCAGTTTCGTAGGTCGGGATTGACCCTTTTCGTCAGAGTCTAACTCCCGAGCATCAGACGTCGGGGCAGGAACCCCCAGTGCCATACTGAGGCTCGAACCGGGCCTGACTGAGGGATCGGTCTGAGACGGATTCTGACTCTGACCCGAACCTGTAGGCCTCGGGACCAAGGCATGATCATTCTCGACCTCGACCGCCCCCGATGTAGCCATTTGAGGGTTATGAGAAGATGGAGGTGGGGGCGTGACCGGAGGGTGCTCTACTGGAGGAGGAGGAGGGGGCGTGACGGCTCGCCTCTCAATCGGCCCTACTGATGTACTAACTGGAAGGTTCTCAGGAACTGGAGGGACATCAACCCCACAAACAAAGGATGTGGAGCCGATGTCAGCCCGTTTATCCTTCTTTATTGAAAGCTTGGGCATGGTAACCACCTTCCTTTTCTGCTGGCCTCCAAACATATTTTTCTTGAGCTTTTTGGTTGCTGATGACTTTGACTTGGACTTGAATCTCTTCGATTCAGACGTAGTCGCGGCAGAAACTGAGGCGATCGCTGGCACAGACGCTCCCGATGCAAGCTCCTGTAATACAGATCCGGTCAGGCAATTCTGGCTATCCCTCAAATCATGACTCTATACTCTGGCCTGCAACAGTTCAAATCGGGATCTTATATACCCGACCTCCCTTTTCTCCTGAGGAGCCTGAAGGAAATCCATCACTAGCATACCCAACTTATCATTACACAAATCGCAATGGCATGAGGCTCGGGTATGAAAACTCTTAAACTTATGAAGTCGGGTCGGTTGGAAAATATGGCTGACAGGTATGTTTATGGCATCAGGATGCCTTCACCAACCACTCACTACTATCATCCTCTCTTTCCATCCCTTATTGGAGGTCGGGACGTTGTCATACATCTTCCTGTTAACATACGAGGTCAGGTTGTACCGACCCCTATTATCCTTCTGTTCCTGAAGTTTGTACGAGAACAGAAACTCGGCCAAACCTAAGTCTAAGTTCAATTCTTTGTTGATCAATAGGATCATGGCCAAGATCCTATAGAAATTGGGACCAACTTGAAGGGGGGCCAGACCCAAAGTCGCCAGTGCCAAGAGGAAGAAAGGGTGAATTGGAAACTTTAGTATGGCAAGGTGAAATGAGGAGAGCAATATATCCCCGTCCTTCAGCCCCTCACCAATCCTAGTCTTTGTCCCGAGGATAATGTCTAACCTTCACCCCTTTGGGAACCCCGAGGCTCCTAAGTTGAGCGTCCTTCCTATACTTGGTCGAGAGAGGGTCAGTACAAAAATTCTCCTCTTCCTCACCACCCTGATCCTGATTAATCCCAGCATCACCCTCTACAACTCGACCCCCAGCGTCCTGAGTAGCTTCTGGTGGACTAGACCTAGTGACTCGGGTAATCTCTACAGATGGGGTGCTCACTGAGGCTTCGGGATCAGTAATGGTCAAATCAGCGTTTATCAGTTGCAGGTCACTAACCAACCTAGTGTCATCACTCCCCGAAATATTTGATGAAAGGTAGAAAATTAAGAAGAATAACTTACAAAAAGGTAAAGAGGATACCAACAGTCTCCCCCTCGTGTTTTTCTCCGGTGAATGATTTGCAGAAACCGGCAGTTCTACCAACAGTCAAAGATGGGTGCGTCCGGTCAAACAGTTCGCAGCAGGGCTCAAGACACTCCATACAGTGAAATATTCACCCACGATCACTAGGATTTGCAGAAATTGGTAAGACAAACTGGGGATTAGGTGGATTTGAGAATGGATTTAAATTTGCACAAATTGCTTGAGGATATGGCTGAGAGAAAGTGATGAAGATGAAAGAGAAACGGTCCAAAAATAGTGCAAGTGTGGCGTATATGAATGATATACAGATTATATAGGCATGACGTTTCAGCTACCCGGGTCAGGGCACCGGACCGACATGACCCGACCCATTTCATGCATACCTATGCCATCTCAGCCACAGGATTAAAATTGCAATGATGGCGACAACTGCAGCATTTAAGGCATTTCTGCGTCATCAGGTACGCGTCCCGTGCACCAACCTCGAAGGATTTTTTGATGGCCTTAAGATTCTTTCATCTAATGGGCCTATTTAAAAGAAGGCCCGTGAGCTAAAAGAGGGCATGTGTACATGTGACATTTTCAACATCATAAAATGTTGACATTTTCAACATTTTCAACATTTTCCGGCCGATATAAAAGCCTCGTCCCGACCGGATCGATCCGAAAAAGTCTGAGATGATGATCCGGTTATTGTTTCAACATCATAGCCCGACCAACTCGTCAGCCTTCTGGTCCATCCCGAGATTCGACTACCAAGCCCATCTTGTGGCCCGACCCGAAGAGCATTCCAGAAGATTCTAGAAGAGACTTGCAGCTCAAGATAATGGTATAGTATAAGGAAAAAATAGCTGACGTGTAAAAGTACGGACAAAATGATATAGTAGAAAATGTTGCCCTAATGGGCCAAAGGCCCATAGGAAAAATGTATATAATCCAATGAAGAGTAATGAGAAAAGATCTTTTTTGTGTTGTGCAAATATTGAATCTACAATTGACAAGAAGGATGAAGCAAATAAATGGATTCTTGATTATGCCAATTCGCATCATGTGTGTCCTCGTAAAGAATGATTTACCTCCTACAAACCATGTGTTGATAAAAAAATTATGGGGAATAAATCTTCTTCTGAAGTCGTAGGAGTCGGAACAATTAATATCAAGACAACAAATAGATTGGTAAAAACTTTGACAAATGTGTATCATGTTCCAAGTGTTAAAATGAATGTGATTTTTTTGGGTGCATTGGTGTCAAAAGATTGTTGGTTTAAAACAAGTTATGAACTATTGAAAGTAGGATGGGGACCACATATCATGTTCATTGGAAAGAAGGTTGGTAAGTTGTATGAGTTGTTAAAAAATACACTGTTAGGTGGAGCAATTCCGAAGATGGTGTATAAACCTGTTTTAAATATCAAGTAAAGGTGGAGAAATTTTGCCAAAGTGGAGATTGTTAAGATGTGGCGAAATTTAAGTGGTGTTATGATTATTGGTGATAGTATTGATGAAGAGAATTAGAGAAAATAAGTTTGGAGCAGAAAATATTAGGCTTTGACAAAAATAAAAGAGGAGAAATTGTCCCACATCGCTTAGGAAGTAAATAGTGATAAGTTCAAAAGCCTGTATAAGGAGTTCAAGCTTTTGTTTCTATATATCCCAGTCAAAAGCACTTCAAGCATTGTATTTTGACTATAGTTAAATTCCTTTCTTGGTTCTCTTAATTTGAGAATAGAAAGGTGTGAGTTGGTATATACTTGGATAGAGTGTGAGTGTATTGGGATCGTAGGTAGTGAGAGAAAAGTTTTGAGATTAGAGAAGTAAAGAGAGAAAGTAAAAATGATAGATTTGTGAGTGATATTTTATTGTTGAATATTTTTATTGTTTAATAAAAGAAGTTGTTGATTTTTCTTGTGTGTGTGATCTTGGGCGGAATTAATTCTTAAGCAAAAAGAGAATTAATTCCTAACACACTATGAATCAGATAATTTGTACAGACTCTATGAAAATAATACTTACAACCGATGTAATATGTTTTTCTTCACTCGACGTCTGAAAGTCTAGATTCACTCGCGCTCCACGAACCTCTCGCTCCGCTCCATACTTTGACGGTTCTGTTTCTCAAGAAATCAAATAATCACGAAGCTTCTCGCTCCGATCTCTGCACTCAAACGACTCTGTTCTTCAACGGATCAAAGCAACCTCATTACAATAGACGGTGTGATTATTTTTCAGCAACTAGATCATCCAATTATGCATAAGATCTTCGGTGTAGAAGCACAATTGGAAAATCCCAAAAACAAGAGAGAACTTGAATATATATGATCACTCAATATTTCCTCTCTCTATGTATATCTCTATAGAAGAATATGAATGATAGAATACTGTAAAGATTTCTCAAAAACCATGGCCTCCTTTATTATAGACCTTGGTATTTATAGGCAATGTGGAGGAGAAATCCTAAGTTCGTCTTCTTTGGTAATTTCATACTCAACTGAGCCAAACCCTTCAATATCATGTATAATATGTGATATACACATACTTATAGATGTTTAAGTCGAACTCAAGGCCATCCGGGTTAACACGGATCAATCCAAGTCAAAATAGGATTTCAGTCCGTTTATGAAATTTCCAAATTTTTCCTGTAGGACACCTTTCACTCTTTTGATTATATATGGAGCTACACACATTAGATGGAGACATGTAATAACTTTTTGGAAAGCTGACTTCAAGCTATTGAGGTTAGGCTCAAGAATCACTCCATTCGGACCTTGTTTGAGCAAGATATGAGCTTCCGAAGTTGACTAAAAATCTTACTCAAATAACTGTTTCCTTTCTGAACTAGGATTTCTCCCTTATTTAATCCTCTTATAATTGGGAATAAATCTAGTGAACTTTTGTGTATATATCCTTTATACACGTTCTATGATATATAAGAGTGTAACCCAAATCATAATAGGTCACAATATGTAACAATTTTTTATTGCAAATAAATAACTTAATTATCCTTCCGCAGCTACGCTTGAAGCGTAGGTTCAAGCGTAGACGCACATTCAAGCTCAAAACTCCACTTTCCAGCCACTTTTTGATTCTGAAAGTGTAGGCTTTTTCATAAAAATAATTTTTCTCCGCAATTGTGCCAAAATGACCCTCTTGACTCCCCGAGACTTTTTGCTTAAATTGACGGATTTGAGAGTTTTTGTCCTCCGGGAGACATTTTTATCAATACACTCATTTTTACACTTCAATTGTATTCTTCACTACTTCAATACTTGATTCCGTATTTGTCAAAGTTTGTAGATGTCGTTAAAACCAATACGACCTATCTAACACTCAACATGATTATTGTCTAGAACATGTCATATATAAACAATTACAATAAATATTCTTAGAAAATTAAAACTAAAACTAAAGACAATCCATATACTTGCTTCCTATTTGTTTTTTGATGAGACAAATTTGGGTCTCTTGCCTTAACTTGTTTTAGTGCTTGTTTGGCAACCGGTGCGGTACGGTGTTGGTTTTTGGTTTTGGTTTGGGTTGGGTTGGGTTGGGTTGGGTTTGGTGTGGTTTTATTCGGAACTAAAACCATGTTTGGTGCATATAGTTTTGGTGTGAGAAAACGTAAAGCTGAAAAACCAAACCATGTTTGGTAGAGTTGGTATATGGGTTGAAATTCTGAAACTAATCATATTTGGTAACTTGGAATAGTTTGACATTTTATTTATTTAAAATAACATTTTGTAAATATATATGTTTTAAAAAATAAAATATATAAATATTTAATTTTTTCGAAATATTTATAGATAAAATATTTTATATAAGATATTTAAAAAAAATAAAATATTTTGAAAAAATAAAAGATTTCAGTAAAAATACATATATTTTTATTATATTTTATTTTATTTTTTCTAGAAATATTTGTTTTCCTGAAATATTTTATTTTTTATGAAATATATTTTTTCGTTTGATTTTTTTGAAATATTTTATTTTTTCATAAATATTTTATTTTTTGAATTTTTATATATATATATATATAATATTATAAATGAATTGGTTTGAGTTAAACAATGATACACCAAATTGAATTTGTTTGGGTTAAATAATAGTTTTGGTGTGAGAAAACCAAACCAAACCAAACCATCAAAACCATCTATTGAGATGGTGTGAAAAATGGGGGAGTTGGTACCAATGATTTGATACTATTGCACCATCACCAAGATTGTCAAATATGAATTGACCCACAAATTTCATCCCAAAACCATATATTTGGTTCCAACTCTTTCTACCAAACACCCCCTTAATCTCTTTAAAACCTCTACGAGGACAATGACTCATAAATTCATAATACAAACACTTTTTACTAACAAACTTCTTACAAACCTAAACTAGTTATGTCTAAGATACATTTTGGACTGATCCCATTAGGAGAATTCCCTTAACTACCATTTTTTTACCATTTAGAGAAAGACCAACAAAGAATCTGTTACATAAGAGAAAATGATATATATTTACCATATTTAAATTCATGATTGCTATGTAGAATGATAGAAAATGATATTTACCATATTAAAATCATGATTGTTATGTAGAATGATGTGATACTTAACTCTTAGTTGATTTATTAAATCATATAATATTTTATTATATGGTATATAAATTATTTAATATTGTTTTTCTGATTTTCTCTACTCACCAATAATAGATGACCCATTAATTGCCATATAATTATATCATCTCAATACATACTTCAAGTAACCTTGACACCAACAGCTAGTAAATTTTCACTCGTTAGAATAATCTTGTCTTTGTTTCTTTTTTCTTTTGAGAAGAGAATAATCTTGTCTTGGACTCATCATTTTCATACAATGTCATTAAGAATATTTGTCTTCACATAAATAAATTATACATCCACGTCAAATGACTAAAATACCCTTCCAATTGTTCAAATCACCATCCCAAAATCTCATGTTCCAATCTGTCAATCTATTACGGTAATTTTACATTTGTAGTTCTGTACTCAACCTCAATTCACATCATGACAACCAAAACAACAAAATCTATCCATATATATATATATATATTTATCAATTTAATATAATAATAATTTATTTTTAAAAAAATAAAAAGTTCATACAAAAAGAAACAAAAATTGAGTTGGGTATTGGTAGTTTTCATTTCTTCATCCATGATGCTAAATGCTTTGCAAGTAGAACTGTAGAAGCAGTATCCTATTCCTTTCATTTGCAGTTTTCCACCATAAAAACCAGAGTGAGTTCCCACTTTCCCTCTCTAATTTTTTTTTTCTTTTTCTCTCTCTAAAATCCAACCATAATGGCGCCACCACCCCGCGAACCCGAACAGCCCCTGCTGACCCAATCGGGTCCTGACTCAGAAGAGGAAGAGGAGAGAGCGTACGAATCGACCGAGAAAGTCCACATCGTCGGAGTCGACGACTCCGACGCCGACGAGTACAGCCACAAAACGCCGCCGTTTTCATGGCGGAAGCTGTGGCTCTTCACCGGACCCGGGTTCCTAATGTCCATCGCCTTCCTGGATCCGGGCAATCTGGAGGGCGATCTCCAATCTGGCGCCATCGCGGGTTACTCTCTGCTGTGGCTCCTCCTGTGGGCCACGGCCATGGGTCTTCTGGTCCAGCTCTTGTCGGCCCGGCTCGGCGTCGCCACCGGCCGGCACTTGGCCGAGCTTTGCCGCGAGGAGTACCCGAGATGGGCGAGTCTGCTGTTGTGGGTCATGGCAGAATTGGCGCTAATTGGGGCTGACATTCAGGAGGTGATTGGGAGTGCTATTGCTATCAAGATTCTCAGTAATGGGCTTGTTCCCCTTTGGGGTGGAGTTATTATAACCGCTTGTGATTGGTAATTTCTGTTACCTTGTTGTTTCAATTCATATATATATATATGTATGTATGTATATTTATGTATGGACACTATATAGTAGTAAATCAGAATGGTTTGTGGGTTCAATTTGTTGTTGCTTGAGCTATTTTATGGGAACTGATTTTTTTTTTTGGTTGTAAGTGTGAGTTTTGGATGAAGGTGTCCAATTTTCAGGATTTTTTGTCTTTTGTTTCCATTGGATTGAACTTGTGAAAAATGGGTTTTGTTTTTTGGTTGGGCTAGAATTTTATATACACACATGTATTGTATATATATGTGTTTGGGTATATTGTATTGGATAGTAATTGTTTGTGGGTTCAATTTTAAGGAGACTAGTGTTTTGGGTTTGTGAATTTTTATGTGTTTCGATGAGGGGTGTCTGATTTTAAGCATTTCTGTGTTCATGTTTTCTGTTTTTAGTTAAATGGTTTTGGAGTTTATTTGTACTATTGGACAGGGTTTGAGGAGTGTATCTTATTTGGTGAAGGGAAAAATTGGGGTTTTCTTTCATTTTCTTTGTTTATTTATTTCATATAGGCTGGCATACAGTGTTTCGCTTATGGATTTGGATGAAATCCTATTAGGGTTTTTGAAGTTCTTCACAAATTTGATTTAGTTCTTCGAACTAAAATCCGTGTTTTGGCAGCGTTCAATTAGTTGTTGTTTTTGCAATTTTATGGAATGTTTTGGGTTTTGTGAAGTTTGTGAATTTGGATAAAAGTATCTAATTTTAAGAATTTCTATGTTTTCACTTTCATTGATTGAACTTGTTAATAATAAGTTTGGAGTTTGTTTACTTCAATTCTTTGGATTGGGTTTGAGGTCTGGTGTCTTACTCAGTGAAGGAAAAAATTGGGGTTTTTTTTGTCTGGTAGTCAGTGTTTTGCTTACTTTCAGATTTGGATCTCAGCTAACATAATCTTGAGTTCAATTTTTGATTTCAGCTAACATTTGTAAGATTCAAAAGTGCTATTACTTTACCAACCGAAGTCAAATGAAAGACAAATCTAATTATTGACTTGTGTCTGTCTTTTGTTGTTTTGTTTTAGTTTCATCTTCCTGTTACTTGAGAACTATGGTGTGAGAAAACTAGAAGCTGTTTTTGCCGTTCTCATTGCCACTATGGCAGTGTCATTCGCGTGGATGTTTGGTGAAACAAAGCCCAACGGTGTCGAACTTCTTCTGGGTGAGAATTCCTTTTACTTTTATGCAATGGATTTATTCCCCATCTTTGGCCCTTTGATATTACAGACTAATTGTTCCTCTAAATCTAAGGTGTTGTAAAATCGGATCTTTTGTAGGTATTTTGATTCCGAAACTTAGCTCAAGAACAATTCAACAAGCTGTGGGAGTTGTGGGCTGCATTATAATGCCTCACAATGTGTTCTTGCACTCTGCCCTCGTACAATCACGAGAGGTTGACCAGCGCAAGGTAGGCCGGGTTAAGGAAGCCCTCAGATACTACTCCATAGAGTCCACCATCGCCCTTATGGTCTCCTTCATGATCAATCTTTTTGTTACAACTGTGTTTGCGAAGGCATTTTATGGTACCGATGTGGCCGATAGCATTGGCTTAGTAAATGCAGGGCATTATCTTCAAGAGAAGTATGGGAAAGGACTCATCCCAATTCTATATATTTGGGGAATTGGGTTATTAGCTGCCGGCCAAAGTAGCACCATTACTGGCACTTACGCGGGACAGTTTATCATGGGAGGTTTTCTAAACTTGCGTTTAAAGAAATGGCTCAGAGCATTGATAACAAGAAGCTGCGCTATTGTTCCCACTATAATAGTAGCTCTTGTTTTCGATTCTTCCGAGGATACACTGGATGTTGTGAATGAATGGCTTAATGTGCTTCAGTCTATGCAGATACCTTTTGCACTCATTCCTCTTCTTTGTTTGGTGTCCAAGGAGGAGGTCATGGGAGTTTTTAAAATCGGCCCAGTTCTCAAGGTGCATTCTTCTTTTTTTTTCTGCGGCTATTTACAGGTCTTTGATTATCAGCTAGGTAGTCACTTTTACAGCCGATTGGGTTATATACATTGTCATTCTTAATTTTTCCATGGATCTGCTAATTTCCAGCATCTTTGTTGAATTTATTGTGAAGTCAAAGTAATTATGTAGCTAAATCGTCAAATTAATTGGGCACTTGAAAATTGGTATACTGAGAGGAGCTGGCAGAACTTATTTAGGCCCCGTTTACGAACTGTTTTTGCTACATGTTTCCTGTTTCTATTTCCTGAAATTTGAAAATTAAATTAGAAACACGGTTCTTAATTTGCTTATGTTTTTTGAGTTGAGAAAACATTTCGTCTCATTACAAAGGAAAGAGGAAGTAAAAAAAACAAGTAATTTCTCTTTTTGTTTCATCTCACTCACCCTAATCATCAATAATAAAAAAATAAGAAATATTAAATCAATAATAATAAAGTATAATAAATAATAAATAATTTACAATAATAAAAAAATAAAAAAATAACAATTTCATAAAGTATTATTTAAATTAAATAAATATAAGAAATAAAAGAAAATGAATAGATAATTAATAAAAATAATAAATAATAAATAAGAAATAATGTAAAATAATAATAATAAAAATAAATAGTAAATTAATTAACTTAATTAATAAACTAAATAAATAATAAATTAAATAAATAAATAAAAATGAATACATAATAAATAAAATAAATAAAAATAATAAAGAAATAAAATAAAATGAATAAATAAATAATAAATAATAAAATAAATAATTGATAAATAAAACAAAATATAATGATAATAAATAAAATGAATGAATAAATAAAAGTAAAAAATTGAAAAAAAGTGCCTTAATTTTTATTTCAAAATAATTTAAATATTTTTGAAAAATAAAAATTTTAATTCTTTTGTTGATGATTATTTTAAACAAATTTTTAATAAACATATTTTCTGTTTTTTGTTATTGTTTTTGAAAATAATCAATAATTAGTAAACATGATTTTAATGTTTGTTTCTTGAAGCAGAAACGGTTCGTAAACGGGCCCTTAATATGCATGTTTTGTGATTTGTCTGCCATTCTGTAGAATGCTTCTACTAAAACTTGTCCAAGGTGACTACATTTGTGCAATAGATATCAGGCTTTTAGTTTCTTGATATTTTACGAAATTGGAGAAGTACCTCTTCTTCCTTTTCATTTCAAGTTATTGTGAGGATAAATGACTGGAATAGATGAATTCTCGAAAGGTGACTGTTATAGCCAAATTCTAGCTGATGCTATACGTCATAACTAATTGAGTGGTGATTTCACTGGTTCGCATTCATAAAAAGATGTCTTGATATTCCAGTGTAAGTATTACTTTTTGATTCTTCAGTTGCCATAGTTAGTTGCTCTATATATTTGTTCCCTGATCACTGATACCATCTGTTGATATGGCAATTTATCATTTCCGCGTTGAATCATTTTTCATCTTTTATAACGGGCTTTTCATATTGTTTGGCGGATTTAATTTTACTCCAGTTGGTAAGGTGACCTATATATATTGACATTCTACTTTTCCTGGATTTTTGTCTTCAGCTGGTTTCAGGAATTGTTGCTACCCTGGTAATAATGATCAATGGCTATCTTCTACTGGAATTTTTCTCGGGTGAAGGGGGTGGACTGCTGATTAACTCTTTGATATACACCTTTACTGCTGCATATCTTGCGTTCATAATATACCTTGTTTTACGAGGCATTTCCTTTTCTACTTCCTTCCGTTTTTCACGGCTTAAGTGGTTCACAAGCACAGAGAATTGACCAATCAAATCGCCTAACACGATTGTGAATTTCGTTATGTTGTTTCAACCATGGCTGCAATGTTGTAATGTGGATTAGCTATGCGTTATGAGGCGAATAGAAGTAGTAGCAGCGTTGTAATGTGGATCAGCTTTGTGTTACGGGGGAGATTAGTTCATAGTTTCTTCTTAAACTTCTTGTTGTAACGAATGGGAGTAGTTTCTTCTTGTACTTGTTTTACTTTTTCTTGCTTATGGAGGACATAAAAGAAGAGGTTGAGCGAGGCCACCACACGAAGACATACTTCTATTTTGCTGCAAAATATAGGAAGCCGTCATTTGCCAATATATTTCAGAATTATGTGCTTTGGCCCAGGAAAAAGATAGTTTAGTGTCAATGTTCTAGTATGTTTTAGCAATTTGGAATGGTACATCCTTATTGAAGTGACCTTCTCTCTTTATTTATTTATTTATTATTATTTTTTTTTGGGATTGAATGATAACCAAGGTTTGGTTAGGTCACATTTTCCTTTTCTTTTTTATCTTGTTCTTTTTGGTTTTTAATTTTTTGTTTTTGTTTTGTTGGTTTTTATTTTTTAGTTTTTTCTTGGCAGTAGTGTAAGTGTGGAAAATGTCTAAGCCCACCAAAGCCTTCCCGGGTCAAGCCCATCAGGCTACTGACCCAATAAAATTTCTGTAAGCCTAATGATTAGGCCCATTGTATTTGTGTATTTCTTTAGTAAATGAAAAGTTGTCTCAATGGGCTTTAAGCCCATTAAGAAAATGTATAAAAGGAAAATCAAATATTTAATAAAACATTCTCTCTTGTGTTGTGCATTTTTTGTGCATTTACATTGGCACCGTCTGTGGGAACGTGGGGAGAGTCCCTGACTTTTTCGAATCTGACATTCGGGATCCGAAAAATCACCTCCTTATTCCCATCTCAAAAAGCTGAGTATGTTTATAAAACAAAAATCAACTACCACGCTCACACACTACCCCCCCCCCCCGGCGAGAACAGAGATGCCAATCACACATTCTCAGGCAGACGTTCAACCCACTGCGGGCAATCGTGCAGAGGGTTCCATGGAGCAAATTCTTCAACGCTTGGCCTTGGAAAGACAGGATGCGGAGCTCATGGCGAGGTTGGCTCCACAGCCTGCTGCACCACCGATGGTTGCAGATGACCCTCCGGTGGCGGCGGTCGACCATTCCCTGAACCAGCAGGGCAGCGACAGACCTGAGGAACATGCTGAGTCTTCTCAGCGCTCAGAAAAGGCTCCAGCAGCCGACGAGTCCATAACCCCCCAGAAACTTCAAGCAATGATGGATGAATTCCAAAGAAAATTCCTCGGGGACCTGAGGTCCCGATCTACTGATGACATGGCCATCCAAGCGTCCACTGAATTGGTACAGTCACCCTTCGTTCACGAAATAACCCAAGAGCCTTTCCCAAAGAAGTTCGTAATGCCCCAATTCACCCCTTACGATGGCACAAGGGATCCCGAGGAGCACATATACCAGATCCATCAGAAGATGACCATGTACGCTGAGAACGAGTCCCTGCTTTGCAAAGTATTCTCCACAAGCCTTACTGATGTCGCTCTATTGTGGTTTAGGAAGCAGCCACCCCGATCCATTGGCAGCTGGCAGCAATTGACCATGCTCTTCATTGCCCAGTATTATGGAAACAAGAGAGAGAAGAAGACCATATCCTGCCTCTTCACCATGATCCAAGAGAAAGGGGAGTCATTGAAAAGTTTTCTATCCCGATTCAACATCGAATCCTCTTCTGTGGATAATTGTGACCAACACTCTGCGGTTGAGGCATTCAGGATGGCTCTCATTCCAGGAACCAAGCTCCATCAGTCTTTGGTAAAGCGCCCTCCATCGGGCATTGGGGAGCTAAACTCTAGGGCCCAGGGGTACTTAAGAATTGAGGAAGAGGAGACTATCAGGCAAAGGAGGTCGGCCTTTGTCGGTCTTGAGATTCAATCCAAAGATCGACTGATCGATCGAAAGCGAGCAACTCCACCGTGCTCCTCCGCCCCAACGGGATCATCACTCCCGAAACCGTTCAAACGCCCCAGGTTCGAGGAAAGGTTGACACCCCTTTGGAATCTTCCAGCAACCCTCGACCATGAGGCAGCCACTCGACCAGAGGGACAAGTCAAAACATTGCGCTTTCCATGGTGATTTCGGGCACATCACGAACAAATGCCGTAATCTGAGGCAACAGGTGGAAACGTTACTGCTTCGCGGGGAACTCCGAGATTACGTCCAACGAGACAGGCCAAGGACCAATGATCAACGTGCCCTCAGTGCCCCTCGGAAACCCTCAGATGCACAACCGGTCAGGGTCATTAATATGATACATGGTGCCCCCCCCCCCGGTCCAAAGCAACCGAAGGGTCACGCCGGAGCCACCTGCGGAAAGCCCACAAGATGAGAAGAGTCAACGAGGTCAGTAACGCCCACCACAAAGCAGGGGAAACACAGATCACATTCTCGGTATCAGACCTTCGGGGTATCCAAACCCCGCATGAAGACCCTCTGGTCGTGACCTTAATGGTGGTCAATTGTCTTGTGAAAAGAGTCATGATCGATCCTGGGAGCAACGCCAACATCATCACCAAATGGGCTTTTGAAAAGCTCGAGATCGATCCATCTGAAGTTGTGGCATCCCGGTGCCCCATTGCAGGTTTTGATGGAAGACAAATCGAGTCGATTGGAGAAGTTCAGTTACCGGTATCTGCCGCTCAGAGGACCCTAAACGAGACATTCGTCGTGGTGGATGCTAAACCTTCGTACAATTTGCTCATGGGAAGGGGATGGATTCACCGAATGCAAGGTGTGCCTTCGACTCTTCACCAGATCATGAGATGTTTATGTCCAACGGTACAGGTACCATTGACATCAAAGGCGACCAGGTGGCCGCCAAGGAATGCTATGCGGTCACCCTAAAAGAGATCCAGAAGGTGAAGGCCCCAGTGGCATCCTGCTCCAAGGAGCAAAGCTCAGGCTCCAAATAGCAATTAAATAAGGGGGACCCGAGCACCCCAATTGTGGTTGAACCGTTGCAGCCGATCTGTGTTGTGCCCGACAGCCCGGGAAAGGTTACCTTCGCAGGTACAAATCTCACCGATCCCGAATTTAAGGAACTAACACAGTTACTGCAGGACAACTTTGATGTCTTCGCATGGGAGCATACGGACATGCCGGGGATCGACCCCGAAGTTTCGCAGCACTCACTGCGGGTTGACCTGAATATCAGACCTATCAGGCAAAAGCAAAGGCGCATGGGGGCACATTGGAACCAAATTATAGCAAATGAGGTATCCAGATTGCTCCAGGCAGGCTTTATCAGAGAGGTCAGATATCCCGAATGGCTTGCCAATGTAGTGGTAGTGCAGAAGAAGAACGGCAAATGGAGGGTTTGTGTTGACTTCACCGACCTGAACAAGACATGCCCGAAGGACAGCTTTCCACTGCCAAAGATTGACCAGATGGTTGATGCTACCGCTGGATACGATCGTCTAACCTTTTTAGATGCGTATTCAGGTTACAACCAAATAAAAATGAACCCACTGGATGAGGAAAAGACTTCCTTCATTACTGAAACAGGTACATACTGCTTTAAAGTTATGCCTTTCGGACTGAAAAATGCAGGTGCCACTTTCCAGAGATTGGTCAACAGGATCTTTAAAGGTATGATGGGTACAGTAATTGAGACCTACATTGATGACACTGTGGTCAAGAGTATAAGGAAGGAGGACCATCTCACCCACCTGCGCCAAGTGTTCGACACCCTCAGGTCACACGGCAAGAAGCTTAATCCAGCAAAATGCTCTTTTTGTGTATCATCTGGGCAGTTCCTGGGGCACATCGTGGACCGGACCGGGATCCAGGCCAACCCGACACAAGTCAAGGCCCTAATAGAAATGAAGGAGCCCCGGACACATAAAGACGTTCAAGTCTTGACGGGAAGAGTGGTTGCACTTAGCAGATTCATTTCACGACTCACTGATCGATGCCGACCATTCTTTCAGGCAATAAAAGCAAAGAAGGGAGAGATCTGGGGTCCAGAACAATCAGAGGCCCTGGCGATGTTAAAAGAGTACTTGATCGTGCCCCCGATCCTGTCCACACCAACTCCCGATGAAATCTTATACATGTACTTAGCAGTATCCTCTGCGTCAACCAGCGCCGCCCTCATCAGAGAGGACGGAAACCTTCAAATGCCGGTGTTCTACACTAGCAAATCATTAGCTGAGGCAGAAACCAGATACAACAGGCAAGAGAAATTGGTTTTGTCACTAGTGAATGCAAAGAGAAGGCTAAGACATTACTTTGAAGCTCACCCGATCGTCGTCCCATCGGTAACACCCCTACGGGTTATTATGTCAAAGCCTGACCTCTCAGGGCGAATTTCTAAATGGGCCATCGAATTGGGCATATACGATTTGACATACATACCCCGGGTTTCCATCAAAGGACAGGCAGTGGCGGAATTTTTACTTGAAAGCGAAACTGAAGAGCTAGACCAGGAAAGCGAACCGAAAACTTGGAAGATTTTTGTGGATGGATCAGCCTGCTCTTCCGGATCAGGGATTGGTTTGGAGATCTTGACACCTGATGGGACACGCCTTCATATGTCAGTACAACTACAGTTCCCAGTCACGAACAATGAGGCGGAGTATGAGGCCATCGTATCCGGGCTAAGGATAGCCCAGAGCCTCCAGATTCAGTCCTTAGCAGTACACAGTGATTCTCAGCTGGTTGTCCGTCAGATCAACGAAGAGTATGAAACAAAGGACCCGAAAATGGAGTCGTATCGGGCACTCGTTATGAAAGAAACAAAATGTTTTCAAAAAATAACCTTCACCCAAATCCTTAGGAACGAAAATTCTGAGGCTGACCATCTGGCCAATCAGGCATCCTCAGCCGGAGAGGACCTAACCTGGGTTGCACTGGTGGATTTTATTCAGAGGCCCAGTATCTAGGAGGCCGAACAAGTAATGCTTATCCCTTAGGAACCCAGCTGGATGGATCCCCTGATGGATTACTTGCGAAATGGAACTCTTCCCGAGAACAAAGCTGAAGCTTACAAGGTCAGGAGGAATTCAGCTCGGTATTCAATCATCAATGGGAAACTCTACCGAAAGTCCTTTTCCGGTCCTTACCTGAGATGTATTACACCGTCAGAATCTAGAGCAGTGATGCAGGAAATTCACAGTGGGGTTTGTGGAAACCACTCCGGCGGTAGGACCCTTGCCCATAAGATACTGTCTCAAGGAAGGCCTTACCTGTCGCGGGATGCCGAAGAGTACGTCCGAAGGTGCAAGCCCTGTCAAATGCACGGGGATGCTATCCATCGGCCACCTGAGTTCTTGCATCCCACTATAGTACCACACCCATTCGCCCGATGGGGAATGGATATAGTGGGACCCCTCCCGAAAGCAATCCGGTCGAACGCGTACGTCCTTCTGGCAACTGACTATTTCACCAAATGGGTGGAAGCGGAAGCATATCCCACCGTCAAAGGAAGCCACGTCATCAAATTCATATGGACCAACATAATATGCAGATTCGGGCTACCGAGGACGATCAGGATGGATAACGGAATAAACCTGGACAACAAGGGGGTCAGAGCATTCTTTACCGAGCATGGTATCAACCAGAACACGTCTTCCGTTGGCTACCCGCAAGGGAATGGACAGGCGGAAAGGACAAATCGAACTATATTCAACACCATGGCCAAAAAACTTGAAAAATCCAAAGGGGCATGGCTAGAGAAACTGCCCGAAGTTCTCTGGTCATACAGAACAACTCCCAGACAACCCACTGGAGAAACCCCCTTTGCCATGGCGTACGACGCTGAGACTGTGATTCCTACGGAAATCAGGGTTCCAACCCTCCAAAGTGAGGCCTGGGTTGAAGAACCAAATAACAAACACTTGGCTCAGAATCTTGATCTTCTGGATGAAAGAAGAGAGGCTGCTGGGATTAGACTGACAGCCTACCAACAGCACGTCTGGAACCATTTCAATCAAAAAGTCAAAAGAAGAGAGTTCCAGGTCGGAGATATGGTCCTTAGGCGAAAAATAGGGCTCATAGGCAAGCTCAGGAAGCCTTGGGAGGGCCCGTATACCATTACCGAGGTCATCGGTTGCGGAGCATACCGAGTCCGAAGGAATAGTGATGGCGGAATGGAACCAAACTCCCAGAACGCCTCTCGCCTGAAGAGGTACTACCCTTAAGGGGCCAAGTCCTGTTTTTAACTTTGGTCTTTTTGTAAAAAATAAAAAAAAAAAAAAAAAAAAGAGGCTATAATGCTTGATCAGTAAAAATCATTATTATGGCAAATTAAATCATAAAATCTACAGATCCTGAAGAGATCAAAGTTCCAATAAGTGTTGTATTGACCTTCGCATGGCCTGAAGTGCCCGAAGACACAACACAGATCCTGAAGAGATTAATGTTCCAAAAATAAACTAAGTGTTGCATTGACCTTCGCATGGCCTGAAATGCCCGAAGGCACAACACAGATCCTGAAGAGATCAATGTTCCAAAAATAAACTAAGTGTTGTATTGACCTTCGCATGACCTGAAGTGCCCGAAGACACAACACAGATCCTGGAGAGATCAATGTTCCAAAAACAAACTAAGTGTTGCATTGACCTTCGCATGGCCTGAAGTGCCCGAAGGCACAACACAGATTCTGAAGAGATCAATGTTCCAAAAATAAACTAAGTGTTGTATTGACCTTCGCATGGCCTGAAGTGCCCGTAGGCACAACACAGATCCTGAAGAGATCAATGTTCCAAAAACAAACTAAGTGTTGTATTGACCTTCGCATGGCCTGAAGCGCCCGAAGACACAACACATATCCTAAAGAGATCACAAAACTTTGTAAAAATAAACAAAATAGACAGGAATTGTGATATTATAAAAGTCAAAAGTCAACTGGACAAAAACTATTATCTGTCATTCAAAATGGGCCCTAGTGGCCAAGGCTTACAATATGCTTTATAAACACAAAATCCTAAGGGTCAACATCGGTGCCCGGCTCATCGGGGTTCACTGGAACGATGGCCCCATCAGGAGCTGGAGGATCAGGAGGGGCGGTGATGCTCATCCCTGGGAGAGGCTTGGTCAGGAACTCACAGAAACGAACGTCGTCCGGACCACCAACCGGATCGTCGTACTGAAGAGCGATGCCCAGACTCTCATCCAGTTCTTCCACCGAGGCAAAAGTCCTTTCTCCGACGGGTTTCTGCATGTCACTGAAGCATGACCTCTAACCGAACCTGATTCGGTACTGGGAAGTTTTGCAGAAACGCTTGTACATCTCGTTCCCACCCCGGTGGCACATCTCCACCACCGACCTCTCCGTTCCAAGGAGATTCTCTATCTCTGCCCTCTCCTTTAGGAGCTTTGAATTGGAGGCCGTTAAGCTCTCTTTGTCAGCTTTCAGGCTCTCATTCTCAGCCTTTAAAGCCTCCGCTTCAGCAAAAAGGGCCCGCCGGACCGCCTCCATTTCTTTAATTTTATCTTGAGCAGCCCGAAGCTACTGCTCCGCAGCGATAGCCCTCTGGGTCTGGACATCCAACTTATCATTGGATATGGACAGCATGTTGGCAACCTTCATCCGGGAGTCCTCCTTCATCCTTAGAAGTTCATTGGACTTCTGAAGCAGCTTGGTGTCTTCCTCCATTTTTGTATTGTAAGCCTGGGTCAGGTAGAACATCTGCTAAAAGAACAAATGTTAGCCTGATAAAGAAACAAATAAAATATTAAGTACGACTGAGGAAGCTGTAGGTTAAAGCACTACCTTCATTGCTATCTCTGGACCTGTCAGGGTCAACTCCTCCCGGTCAATGGTTCTCAGCCTTTTTCGGTCAATGGGCGTCCAGATCTGTGAGCCCATAGCCCGTAGAGCAGCGTCGTTGTCAATGGTTGCGTGCCCCGCAACCAGAAAGTCACCGCCCGGGAGTGTAATCTTCGGCGCCCATGGCACGGGTCTCTCCACTTCAGTTGCTACCCCACTGTCATCCAGTACGATGGGGGACGACTGTGTGGTCGTTCGGGGCCTGACAAACCGTTCGGGTAAATTCTCCTCTGATCGGGGATGCAGTGCCCCCGTCAGGCTTGTTTCCCCTTCAACCAGACGGAATTCAGGAGTGGGAACGTCCCCTGAAGGTCGGGTAACCTCCTCTGATCTTAGAGGAGGAGTCTGGCCGATTTGAACATTTCCCATCGGTGGAGGTGGAGTTACCGGGGTGTTCTCCACTGGTGGCAGGAGATTAGGCCCAGCCGGAGGAGTTGGAACACTTTGTGATCCCTGCCCGCTTTGACTCTCACCAGGAGTTGAAGTTGTCACTTGAGGGCCAATTGTCCGCTTGGACTTCTTTTTCAACACTGCCTGCGGGATTCTCAGCATTTATGTAGACAGGGCCTGCAAAGTAAAACCTGTTAAGAAACTGTTACACATCCTCAAAGGCTATCCCCAAATTTTTGATTTAAGCAGTTCAAAACGATTTCTGATATAATTTGAAGTTTTATATTCATCGGGCGCTCCCAGAAACTCAAGCACATGGAGGCCTAACTTATCATTGCACTGATCGCAGTTGCATGACCTTCTATGGAATGGCTTGAAAGAAGGGAAAAGGTGTTGGTCAAACTCGCAGGGGACTTTGAATCTGGATGAGCTTGGAAGTCTCCAATTCCCGCTCACCAGGATCATTCTTTCCTTCCACCCTTTGTTGGACTTTTCAGTGCCATCACGGATCTTCCTCCCACTAAGGGGAAAAAGATTGTACCGGCCTCTGCAGTCCCTCTGGGCCTGTATTTTGTAACAGAACAGAAGTTCCGCCAGTCCAAGGTCAAGACCCAGATCCCGATTGATGATCAGGATCATAGCCAAGACTCGGAAGAAGTTAGGTCCCACCTGAAGCGGGGCCAGACCCAGGGTAGCTAAGGTATAAAGGAAAAAGGGCTGGATCGGGAATCTAAGGACCTGAAGGTGAAAGGCCGACAACAAAATCTGGTGGTCTAAAACCCCCTCACCCTTCCTAAAATCATAGTTTTTAGGGTAGTTTTTAATAATTACCCCATCGGGTACCCCGCATTTAACCCTTAACCTTTTTAATACCGTCTCTACCCTATTCATAGGAGGAAGGGGATCAACATAAAACTGATATCCCGAACCCCCTGCAGCCGGATCCCCAGCTGCTGCGATGTTCTGGTTAATCTCCGGTGGACTAGACACAATTGCCCTAACCACCTCCATTGAGGGTGAACTAAAGGAGACATCCGGGTTTACAGAGGAGGGCAAACGGTCTCTACCCGACCGGGTGTCATCGCTATCGGACATTTTTAAAAGAAAAAAGAAATAACTTACTCTAAGATGAATCCCGAAAGATTTCGGACGCTTTCCTGAGAGAGGAGATAGACTCTGACAATGATAAGTAAAGATCTCAAGTGCAAAGAGTTCTCTGAAATTTTTTTAGTTGTGAAACGGAATAGATCCTCAACATTACAGCCAGTATTTATAGGAGTCTCGGGTGCGCCTGAAAAGCCGTGTGCTCGGGAAGCGAAGCGTCACCTCGCTTCACGTGCGCCTCCTCGGCCACCCTTCTCGCCAATCGAGGCCATCCGGACTACTGATTTCAAATATCGCAATGATTACTCAGCCATCACATTAATTGGGTGAGCCACGTCACCTCGACAGGGGTGATGAATTCATTGTTTTCACCCTTCATTCTCCCTTATGGGCCAGGTCGCCCCACAGCCCATCAAGAAGAAGTGGGCCTCTGTAAGTGTGGAAAATGTCTTAGCCCACCAAAACATTCCCAGGTCAAGCCCATCAGGCTACTGACCCAATAAAATTCCTGTAAGCCCAATGATTAGGCCCATTGTATTTGTGTATTTCTTTAGTAAATGAAAAGTTGTCTTAATGGGCTTTAAGCCCATTAAGAAAATGTATAAAAGGAAAATCAAATATTTAATAAAACATTCTCTTTTGTGTTGTGCATTTTTTGTGCATTTACAAGTAGGTTTCAACAAGTTTATTTAAACAATGCCAATTATGTATCCAAAAATATAATTAGTTCAATCTAGTCACTAAATTGGAGTTTTAAAGTAAAATATTTGATGACTTTTTTTCCCCCTTAAATGTATATAATAACAAATTTTTTTTTTTTTTTTAATTGGCAATACATCTTAAAATTGCATTTAAACAATATTCTCTAACAGCAATAATTTATAAAGTTACATTGATGTCTTTCATGTCTGAATTTTAACATGTAACGCAATTCTTATGGTGTCTAACACGCCTGTCCACGTGGCTGTTTGGTAATAATATTGTTTAAAGCATTTTGGTAGTAATATTGGCTTATATAAGTATATGAAGATGATGTTGTTTTGAATTCTTTTGATATTAACATATTTTCTCTATTTGATACAATATTTGCAAATGTACGGTATTGCTATAACATTTGTAGAGCAATAACAATAATGTGATGCCATATATTATTTATAAAAATCTGAGCAGAATCTCCATTAAAAAGTCAATTCTTTTTTAATATTATGAAATTTCTCTGATGTAGATTGTTTTCACATTACCTAAAAAAAATTGTAGTTTTCTTCCTCTGGTGTTCAATAAATTTGTGATTAATAAAGGATTATATTAATTTATTTACATTGGGTCTCAGCCCTTGTATTGAATGGGCCCGAGGCCCAATAAATGGCCCATTAAATGTTCAAGACATATCATACGTTCTTCCCACTCAAGAACAGGACTAGGGTTCGTATCGCTCTCCAGACTCGGGAAGAAGAGGATAAGCGTCGCTTACCAGCGATACACATATATATATACACACGTATATATATATACATATCTGAAATATACTTCGCCTTCTCATATCTTGTACACAACCGTGATTCGGAAGTTGAAACCCCATCCTCCCCAATGGACAGTTTGGTCTCAGAATAGAATCTAAGGTTTACCTTTATCTCTCGTCAGTACACTCAGGTCCTCGAAGTTTCGCTGCACCAGTCAAGGTACGCGCTTTTTTTCATGTAATTCCACATATATATGTGTATATGCACAATATCCATATATACAACTTCAGTAGTAAGAAACACGTTTTTATTTATTTATTTATAAATTAGTACTTATTGTGGAGAAATTGCCAATTTTCAATGTTTAAATGTATGGAATATGAATTTTGGAAAATGTAGTTTCGAAATGGCGACGATGTCTATTTTAAGTTCATTTCTGTCATTAATTATTTAGGAAAATCCTGAAAATGCAACTGGGAATCTTGTTTTGTAGACTCTAGGTTAAATGAGTTACTTGAAATTACACATTCTTCCTGTTGGATTGTAGTTTTTGTCCATATCTATAAATATATATAGGTATGTATATCTATATATATTGGCAAAAGGAAAGCATTTGATGCATATCAAGGCAAAGGGCGGTAAAAAGGGCGTACCACTGTATGACATAAACAATGTATGGAATTTCAAGTGCCACCAAGTTAAAAGAAACAGAAATGGGGGGCAAAACTTAGAAAAAGCACAGATGCAGGATATAGTTACCAAGTTGCAAAACTAATTACAAAACTAGTGCTGTTCGTTCTCTTGAATTTGCTATCTAACCAGAGTCTAAGACAATCAGAAGAACCATAGTAATCCAGAATGTCCCCAACCGGCTTTTGACACCAAGGTTTTTGTTCTATATACCTTCGGACGTTGACATGTAATAGTTATGATCATTTAACTCAATTATTCGCATGAACTCGAAGAAAACTGAAGAAATTCAGTGGAACATTTGACAATTTAACCCAAATTAGAAGCTTATTCAGCCAATCCTTGTGCAAAAACAAACCCGTGTGCTATTTCTCTAGGACACCGTGTCTGCCAGCAAAGTGCCATCTCTCCAAATTGAAGAAAACCCCTTTCAGATTTTTTTTGGACCTAATTATTAACCATATTTTATTAGCCATTTAGATTACAATAGAGGACGGTAGCTTCCTCAGTAAAATGTTTAACAATTCAACACATCCTTTCATTAATGCATTTGGTCGAGATTGCTTCCTGTGGTTTCAAACTATTCAATATTAGTAGAAACAAGTGTAAGAGAACAACACCGTTGTTGTCTAGTTGGTCAGGAAACTATGTATACATGCCAAGGTATTGGGTTCGAGTCTCAACACTTTACAATTTATTTATCCAAAAAAAAAGAAACTAAGTGTAAGAGAAAGAGTTGTAGAATTCCTAGACAGAAATTTTTTAGAGTTAGATGCCTTCAACTCAGGGTATGAGAAAGTTGGTTTTGAATCATATTTGAGGCTGCTATTATTGATCAATTACATGGTTCGGCGTAGGGCACAGAATGTTCCTTCACCTTGGGAGGAAAAGGCATCTCCTAATATGAATTCCTTAATGTTGATAAATGTTCATTTATGGACGTTGTAATAGGAGATTCTAGAGAAGCCCGAACATGTATAAGGAATTTGGTTTAGTAGACTCTAGATTAAATAGTGACTTGAATTTGTTTTGGTAAAAAAATTCATTTGTCAAGGGCTTACTTATGATGTGTATGCACTGTACACGTATGACATCTATAGTTGAATGATGTTTCTTTTTCTTACAAAGTTGTAACTTAGTGCCTAGTACTTATTTTTTAGTTGAATCGTAGGATACATGTATCATACGTTTTACTTATGATAATTGTGGATAATACTCCACATACATATATGTATGGTTGTACGCTTTAAATATCTATTATTAATTTATAAATGAACTTCTATGAAAAAATTGATCTATACTACATGTATCTTGGACCTTTTTATTCCGTTCCATATTTAATTGCGATGGTATTCGTGGGTTGTGAAGTGAGGGTTTTGTTTTGAACTTATAACCTTGTAGCTAATTGAGGGTGAGCCTCAGTGCAGCCGGAAGGTTGTTCCGATCTGGAGGTTACAAATTCGAAACAAGGAAACAACCTGCAGTTTGCGAAGGTTGCCTTTGACCCCCCACCAACCCTACAATGGCGGGAGCCTCTTATGGTTTTGCCATTTAGATTTGTAGTTAATATTTTAAGGTGATACAATCTACCCAGAGATGAATGGTCAGTTTTGACTTATTCAAGCATCTATATAGGTATTTGATAAACTTCACTTTTTCAAGCCTCGCACATACACACCCATATATATATTTATCTATACATATAAATCTTTGATAAATTACGCTTATTCAAGCATGTAGAATCTCGTTCTCATCACCATCATGTAATTGGGAAATAATCAGGATTCATGATCAACTCCTCTTATTAAGATGAAAATAAGTAATTTAGTGGTCTTTGGAAGCATTTTCTTGGTATGAATTCCATATGCCATTTGTCGAACTGTTTGTTAGTTACTCTTTAACAGCCCATCATTTAGGTTGAACAAATTATCTTTAACAGTCCATCATTTAGGTTGAACAAATTATCTTTAACAGTCCATCATTTGTCTTTGGTGGGGCATTTGGCTTGAGTGGAATAGACGATGTTTTGAGGGTAATGAGTCCCCCTTAGTGGCCATCAAGGAATTTTTTATTTCTAATTTGTTTTATTGGGTGGAAGGTCGTTTTTGTATATCTTTAGATGAGAAGTTAGAGTTTTTGGGCTCGCTTGGCTCTTAGGGCCTTTTTGTATATGAGATGCGCTTCCTGTTTGACCGCTTTTTAATACATACTTATCAATTTTTTTATTTATCTTATTTCATTTTTTTACATTCCTGTTGTTTCGGGGGAATCCTATCCTATATAACATAACTGACATGCTATATGACACGTGGCATAGGGAAATGTGGTCGTTATATTAAAAAACTGTTAGTTGTAGATTGTAAAGAGCATGATATAACACCCCCTTAGGCGGTGATACCATATGTATTGGCCATGATATGGATGATATAAGACCTCTGAGGTGGTGATACCATTATGTAATGGTCATGATTTAACATCTGGTCATAGTTAGGTCATGTTGTGAAAGCTGGTGATGGAAGCGGGGTTGCATTACTGATGGTATTGGACTAGTTTTTCAATGGGGCTTGTACTAGTTACGTGCTTGCATCGTACATGATGTAGAAGGGGTGTTAGTAATTGCCTTCTTGGTAGGTAATGATAAGTTTTATTACCAGACAACAAAAGATGCACCATGGATCAAGACATTTAATGAAGCCTCTTTAAAATAGGCTCAACACACGGTAGTTAGAGTCTGAAGGATTGAAAGGATGTAACTCGATATCATGATCGACAACCTCTCTCAGCATAAGAGGAAAAGCTAGAACCTTTTTAGCCCAAGAGGTAAGTCTTTCACACTTGCACAAATTTGTTTTTGTTAAGTAAGAATATATTAAAAGAGCTTAAAAGGAGAACACATCCCACAAAAGCTACACAAAGTCAATGAAGGCAGTTGGTAACTCAAAAAAAGAAAGTCCAAAATATCAACTACCTTATCCATGAATTCACAATTTCTTCCTAGCACATAACAATAAGATTACTATTAATAAAGATCTTTAGTGTGCCAATTGGAATCTCCTTTCATTCCAACGATTTCTTATTTCTTTGAAGCCACATAGACCACCAAACACACAATGGTGCCATCCTGCAAACATCATGAACTTACAACCTATGTAGCACTGATACGGATACGAGGTGCAGATACGATACAGACACGGAGATACGATAAATCTAAAAAAAATAGGATATGGGTACGACATACGACAAAAATACCTGACACTTTTTCATATATAAAAGACTAAATTTTGGCCAATTCTTGGTATTAAGAAAATGGAATCATTACGAACACATGAGTTTCTTTCGTAACACTTAAAACAATCACATGTTGTTGATACTTAATAAAGATTTTTTTTTTTTTTTTTACTATATTACTTCATAATATTGGTAGAAAGTTTCTTTCTAATGTTTAAGAATTGTTAAAAACATATTATTTCGTATTTAAGAAGTATTGGATACGTGATCGAAGTATCTTAGAAATATCAGATACGTGTTATAAATTAAAAAAATATAATTTAAAATTATGGATACGTTACGTATCCGCGAGTATCCGAGGAGTATCGGTATTCGACACGTATCCGATACTGGTACGTTCCTCTTGTAGAAGTATCCTTGCTTTATAACTTACAACCTATCCAAGCCTCTGGAAGACTTGGGCATAACCCACGCAACCCCAAACAATCACACCATCGAATGCATTGATGAGATTATGAAGCTCATTTTCATCATAATCTGGACTGAAGATTGGACTTTGCGTGTCTTGTTGCAACTTCTCTTGTTCGGTTTCTTTTTCTTGCGTAAGGATTTCGTCGGGGAGATCTAATTCAAAATTACTCAATGTTCAAACTAGTCTTGAGCTTCGACCAGTTGTTCTGATGACAAATTATAGTATCAATTTATGCTTTAAAAGTCATTATATTTGATACTTCATTCCAGCTCATTCTACATTCGATGTCATGTTGTAGTTCGGTTCCTTTCCCTTTCCTCACAAACCACACTCTCCCAATCCCAATCAAAGAAAATTGCTAACTCTTCTTAGAGTGGTTCAAAATTGTTAAAGAATAGAATAAAAATAAATAAAAATTTGCAGGTGCATGCTATGTGGCACGGTGCTGCTAGTATCGTAAAGAGACATCAAGCTGGTAAGTCATAGTGACATAAAAAATCATTCTATGCTCTAACTAGTCTTGAGCTTCGACCAGTTGTTCTGATGACCAATTATAATATCAATTTATGCTTTAAAAAAGTCATTATATATGATACTTCATTCCAGCTCATCCCACATTCGATGTCACGTTGTAGTTCAGTTCCTTTCCTCACAAACCGCACTCTCCCAACCCCAATCAACGAAAATTGCTTACTCTTCTTAGAGTGGTTCAAAATTGTTAAAGAAGAGAATGAAAATAAATAAAAATTTGCAGGTGCATGCTATGTGGCACGTTGCTGCTAGTATCGTAAAGAGACATCATGCTGGTGAGTCATGGTGTTGGGTATTATCCTCTCAACATTCCCCGAACCCCCCCCACATCCTCCCTTCTTTTCCCTTACCCACCCCCCTTTTGTTAATTTATCCTGTTATGGAGTTGCAAAATTAATTTGCAAAGGTTTGTGTAAGGGGTGGCCAGTTGTTTATAATTCATGTAGAATTTAAACAGTCTAGCTCCCTTTTGCCTTAAGTTTTTAAGCAAAAAATAAACTTCATCAGCACTTTGACTTCGTTGATGACCTGCCAATTGAAGCATCATTGTCTGGCTTGTCTGCTATAGACTTGTATGTTTAAATTAGTAGAGTTGACATGCTCACTGGAACTTATGTCTTCATTCTTTTTGCATGTGGCGAGGGTGTCGTATAGCCTGTTTCGTGAAATAATTTTTAAATGATATTGAAGCAATGTATGGTTACAGATATATCAGTTATGAAATATGGATCAGTTTAGTTGTAGGCATTTATGTTGTTTTCTTAACAAGGGTTTTATATAAGGCATAATGTGTTTCTATCTTCTTATAATTGATAATTCTTGGGGTATCCTTGCATTTCCATTTCACATATTGTGGTGGTATTTTGGCTTTGTATTTCAGTACCTGCCTCTCTAAAGCATTTTGTAAAACCTCTCTTGCAGCTTCCAATATTTTGCATAGCAATGGCTGATTCGGATCAAGTTGTGAGAACTGATGCAACTTCTCTAATAGGAGAGCTTGGTAAGGCCTTCCTCGAACTCAATGCTCACAAGGATGCTGCTGAAGATAAGGTTGAGTGGGAAGAGATTGAAAAACATTTTTGCTACCTTGAGACGATGATGAAGAAGAAATTTGAAGAACTAGAAGTTAAGGAGAGGGAAATTCAAGATAGAGAATCTGAGACTCGCACAATGATTGCAGACAGAGAGTGGGTTGTTGCTGCTAAAGAGCAAGATCTGTCAGATTGGATTCAGGAACTGAAAGATGCTTCTGTTGGTGAAATAAAAGAGGCCCGGGCAATTCACGTGCCGGCATCTTTGGAACTCATAGATTGTGGAGACAGCAAAGAAAGCAAGGTAAGCACCTCTCCTGGTGATGCAAATGCACACCTTGCTGATTTAGAGGAGAATTCTCCTCATAGAACTGGTGAAAATGTTGAAGTTGTGGCTGGTGAGGTTAAACCTCGTCCAGAGTTGACACAATTTTGTGAGCAGATGGATGCAAAAGGGCTTCTTAATTTTACAATGGAGAATCAAAAGAATAGATCTGCCAATTGTGCAGAACTTTCTGTCGCACTGGAAAGTGCAACTGAACCAGGCCGCTTGGTGCTGGCTTCACTGGAGGGTTTCTACCCTCCAGATGACAGTACCCAAGAAGGGGGCAACAGGGATGCTGCCTTTCAGGGCATGCGCCAATCCTGTCTTCTTTTATTGGAAGCCATGGCCACTATATTGGCAAGGGCTGACCCAGGTGCCGATCACCATCTGAACCCTGAAATTAAGCAGCAAGCCAAGGCCATTGCTGATGAGTGGAAGCCTAAATTGGCTGGTGAAGTCATTGATGCTGCCAATGGAAATTCATTGGAAGCTCGGGCATTTTTGCAGCTACTTGCAACTTTTAGTATTGCTTCAGAGTTTGACGAAGAAGAACTCTGCAAGCTTGTTCTTGCAGTTGCTCATCAAAGGCGGGCACCTGAGCTCTGCCATTCTCTTGGAATAGCTCATAAAATTCCAGGTTGGTGTTCTTCTAATCAACTGACCTGATGAGGTCTGGAGACTCGACCATAATCTCGTTCAGTGTTCATTTAGCTCAATCGCTTTAGGTTTGGTAGTAAGTTTATTTTCGAGAGAAATTTTAGATCCACAGAAATAGGTGATAGGAAAGGCTGCTCGTGGGGTTTGACATTGGAAACATGCATGCTACAAGTCATAAATGGAAATTACTGGGTCTTTGATTTATTTATTATTATTATTGTTTAATTTTTAATGCAGGTATTGTTGAAGAATTGATCAAGAATGGGAAACAATTTGATGCTGTCCATTTTGTCCATTCATTCCAGCTTACTGAAAGGTTCCCTCTCGTGCCTCTCCTAAAGACGTATCTGAAGGACCTGAGGAGAAACGCACAAGGAAAGGGTAGTAGATTGGGAACCTCTCAGGTACTAGTATGCATCTATTTGAAGTTCCTATGAAATTTGCCTTCCTTGCTTGCTAACCGGAACTTCTCACACAGAATGATATAAATGCTGAAGAACTGGCCGCAGTGAAAGCTGTAATTTGGTGCATTGAAGAGTACAAGCTCGAGGAGGACTACCCACTCGATCCACTTCAGAGAAGGATGGCGCAGCTAGAGAAGTCGAAGCCGGATACTAAGAAGCGTTCTGGAGATTTTGGTAAAAAGCAACAATTTAAGAAGCCACGAGCAAATGGAGTCTACGGGTTCCGTGCACCTGCCATTGCTAATGCTGCTAGACAGGCTCCACCGGTTTATGGCGAGAGAGCGATATATGCAGGAACGTCAGAGCGGTATCCATATGCTGGCGGTAGCGAGGCTGCTTACCCTCAACAGGCCTATGATCAAAGGTCATACTACTATCCCCAGGATGAGAGGGTTCCTGCAACAACTTATAGTCCTGCTCCATTCAATTATGGCAGTTCCATCGGTAATGCAACTCAGCCTTCACACCAACCATATATGTAACTTTCTAACTCGATGAACTAATAGACGAAACTCATCTCCTTGGGTTAGGGTTAAAATGCATATGCCTTACTAACATCAGACCTGTATTTGCTATGTGTAGTAACTTGTGTTTAGACTTTTGGTTGTGTGAAATTTTGAAATGGATACAATATTTGTGCACTCGTTTATACATTTCGAATGTTTTTGTTTTTGAAATCATATTTCAAAATCATAGGCTTCAACTTGGGTGTGTTTGTCGGTAGCTATGATTTTGTTAGGGATTACAGAAGAAATGCGCAGCAATGGAGGGCATGGTGGCTTTACGATGAATGGTTAAAACAGAAGTTCAATTGTGCTGTTGTTTAGCATTCAGTAAATTGAGAGAGCTTTGGGTGTTTGTTGGAGAGAAGTGGAGAGGCTGAATAGGAGAGCCTTTAATGTAAAATTATATCCGTCTTTTACCCTTTTATGGGACTACCTTCACACAAAGAAATGGACTAAAGCGAATAGAGAAAGTCATTATTGATGCAGGTGATACGCGGTGACTAGAATACTGATCTCGAGAATTCTAAAAATATTATTCTGTTTTCAGAGAACAGTAAGAGGAGATAATAAATCGAGAGTTTGCTTGATTTGTATCTCCAAATATTATTTTCAAAAATGTTGAAATCAAAAAACTATTTTTCGAGAACAATAAAAGAGAGATCTAAAAACAAGTATTTTTATAACCGAGTTTTCAGAAAATTCAATCAAGCATGACTTTTTGTACAATAACATAAAACTATTTTTGGAAATGAAAACCTATCATACTTACCTTATTTGTGTTTACATTAATACAACCTGAGGGTCACAAATTCCCAACACAATGTATTCGACCCCAAGAATAATAGATATAATTATAATTTTATTTATTCATCATTACAGATAATCCCAATCCACAAGTTATAAGACACACAAGCAATAACTCCTACTTATTCAAACTTATATTTCTGGATATGCCTGAAACAAAAGCAAACCATTTTTGCTTTAGAAAAATAATTCAATACATAACATGCAAGTGAAAAACAAAGGTGACGAAATGATGATGAAGATTTTCAAGGGCACTTGGATGTGCCCTTGGAGTTGAGCATGTCATTATAGCAAGGGCACTCCGACTTGTTTCCATACGTCCCCGAAGGAACACAGTTGCACTTCTGGCAACATATACCGCAATCCTTCAAGCATCGTTTTTGTTCTCCGGCTTTGCTGCATCGAACTCCACACTTCGAATCACAGAAACCTTCCAATATTTTTTTAAAAAATACCATTTAGTTCAATAAAAAAAACTATTAGAACTAATGACTTCATTAATTTTTAAAATTTAATGTTCACAGGCATTTAGAACTAAGAAAACAGAAAAAGAGTTGGTGTCAACTTTTTGAACTGTTTTAAATTTTGAATGTGATTTTTTTTTTCCCCGTAAATCAATTTATTAAAGAACGAAACAAAGAACAAAGAAACAAGGCCTGAAAAAGGCTAGACTCAGTTGAATGTGATTGGAATGAGATACGAGGAATATATAGAGTAAACTTGCATGGGTATAACAAATTTATTATATAAATCTCCATTTGTTTCTTGATATTTGAAAAGAGAGACTTTCGACTACGAGTACCAACCAAATATTCTGCACTTTCTCTTTTCTAGACCACATACGCTTGCAGACAATTTTAGTCTGCCACTAAATTTTTGTCACTGGGCAGAGGGGGCCATGGCAAATTTTCAAAACTTCTTATAGTTACCCATAAAAATATATATATTTTACACAGAAGCCCATTAAAAATTATATATGACCCCTTCCAAAAAAATTCAAAATTTCCTTTAGTAGACTCAAAAACATATATTTTATAAATAAATTTATAAAAATTACATATGCCCCCTCCCCGATATATATTTCCTGGCTCTGCCCCTGACTATATATGCATTTTTTTGTAGCGACTTATGCCTATTGACACACCAGGCACGAGGCACATAACCCCCAATCAAAAAAAATTTTGTTTGGTTTATTTTTTAATTGTAATTTAAGTATTTTGAATAAAATATAGGCAAAAAATGAGATTTGCCCCGTTTAATTTTGAAAAAATTAGGCTTATTGCCCCTAATTATCTCTAATATCATAGATTGCCCCCAATTAAAAAAAATTCTGCTCTGTCCTGGCACACCCACACAAGGAAATATAGAAAGAGGGGGTGAGGGATGTATATCAATAGTATAGGTGAAGAAAACTACATACTTGTATCAGCCATGGCGGGTTGAAGGAGAGAGAAACTCGGAACTAGAGAAACTATAAGCAAAATTGCCAAAACAGTCTTCATCTTTTTTTTTTCTTTGAAAGAGTTAATGGTAGAAGGAAACAAAGAGAGTGTCGAGTTCTCTTGAATGAGCTAATGGAAGAATATATATGTTAAAAAGTGATGGAGGACATAGGAGACCTTGTGGCTATTTATACACACTGATGTTGTAAAAGTCTAATTGGAAACTTGTATATGTGTGTGTAGGACCATTATTATGAAAATAGTATTCAGGTGGGGAAGGTGAGTATGGGAGGAGGATATATAGACCTTAAAGTATGAGAAAATAAAAGATTTGAATATATATATACTATATAGACTTGTGCAGCTCCATGCATACTGTAAGTTGGCTGTGGTGGGAATTGAGACCTGTGGAGTTGTTGACTGATCTTTAGGTTACAAATGAAAGAGGTGTTGGTATGGAGAAGGTTACATGCAGCTTCTGAAGCTCTCTTAAGCAAAGAGATTCCAAATAATTAACATTTCATTTAATAGCTTTCTTTGTCCTATGTATATATATACATACATATATATCCATCTTAGTAGAGTGAGGGCTAATGCATTCTAGGTAGTTAACAGGCTGTGGCATTGGTTAGCATATCCCCACTTCTTTACTCATCAACACTCCACTTTCTTTTTGTTCTATTTTTTTGGGGTAGGTATCTACAATGTACATTACACTTGGATTTGATGAGGATTGACCTCCCCACTGTTTTAGCACTATAAATTACTTGGAAACTCATTTTGACTTTTACTTTTGGTATATTGAAGAAATCACATGTAATATAACGTACAACTAAATTACGTGGGAACTCATTTTGACTTTTATTCCGTATTTGACACCTTTGAATTAAATAATTAGATATTTGACAAATTGGTATACTAGAACTAAAATATCCTAAAAAACTGCTAATGTAATAATAAAAGTTTTATGTAGTAAAATAAAAAATTTATAGGATGAAATAAAAGTTTGACCAGTTGAAATATTTTTACATTAAGATAGAGGGTTAAATGACATTATGACTCAAAATTATATTTTTTGTTTTATCGTAATTATTTTTGTTTATTGGCTTTTTCTTCAAACTATTTTTTAGAAGTTATTGTATTTGTAATATCAGCCCCAAAACTGTGATTTTTTTTTAAAATATTGCATTGTATTGGATAGCTAAGTTTGACACATAAACAAATATGTCCGATTTTATTGAGGCATTTGCTTATGTGTAGGGATGGCAAAAAAAATCCATCCCGTAGGGGAACCACCCCATTTTTAAATGGGGTGGTTGTGGGGATAAAACTAAAAGACCGATGGTTGAAAAATTGCCCCGTCCCAAAAAACATAATAAATATTTAATTTTTTAT
Organism: Cornus suecica; assembly: GCA_963922005.1. Classification (NCBI taxonomy): domain Eukaryota; kingdom Viridiplantae; phylum Streptophyta; class Magnoliopsida; order Cornales; family Cornaceae; genus Cornus; species Cornus suecica. The sequence continues at coordinate 34,341,758 of OY998248.1, forward strand.
ATTAAAATTACATCATTATATATGTATTTATAATTTTTTATATTGAAATTACACTAATATCTTTAAGTAAAATAAACATTTACTTATAATCTACCCTCTAATATATCTAAAATCCTAAGCTTTAAACCTATTTCCTATATAGATCATAATGTTATGTTAATTTATTTGTGTTTTTGCTTACTATTAGAAAAGAAAGAAAAAAAGGGTTTAATGGGGAGGTTTTGGGGGACATGAGGGACGGATTCGGGCGGTTATGAGAGTAAGGATAAGATATTTAAATAGTTTTGGGCGATTATGGGAGATGAAATTTTTTACAATATTGGTTATGGAGATTGAGAAAAACGCCCTAGTGTCATCCTTGCTTAAGTGTTTATCATGATAGTTCATGACCACTTGGTCTTCCTAATTCATATAATAATTGCTCCATGAACTTCGTTTAAACATTTAAATTTCTTAAGTACTTGATTTTTCAAAATTTCATTTTACTGTGGTGTAATTTATGAAAAATTCATCATAGACGAAATACTTTTGCTTCTCGGGCATTTAGATAATTTTTGTGAATTTCTAAAAATGTGTTCTATATTGACAAAAAAATTTCCGAGTCATATCCGTGGACTAGGACCCTTTACATGTAAAACCTCTTTCTAAGGTAATTTTTATGTGTTTTCTTAATGTAAAAAGTAATGATCATTAGGGATAGTAATGGGGCGGGGCCATCTTTGTCCCCGTTTAACTTTGTTATCCTCGCACCCGCCTCAAATTCGATTATTAAATGGGGCGGGATGATTTTTTACCATAAAAAAAAATCTTATACAAATGAAGTTAATGTGTAATTTCTTAATTGAAATTTTTAATTTACTATTATTATACGAGCATCAAAGTAAAATATGTAATTTTTTACATAATTGATATGACATTAAGGCGAGAAGATTGAAAGTATAAGGAGACTAACATTTGGTATTGGTGGAATATAGAAAAATGAAGGAGTTATTTTATATAAAGGGTATATATCAATATTATATGATAATATTAAAGTATATATTAGTAAAAAATTAGTATAATAGTGGCGGGGCGAGGCGGGGTGTCCCCTCCCCATACCCGCCCCAATAACCAACCTAGGGTTTTTCCTGATTATGACTCCATTTCTTGGGAGGAAAGGAAACTTGGTCACCAACAATCCTCTATCTCCCACTTGACGACTTTTAATCCAACAATCAACTCTATCAATGATCAATGTATTACGGCGCGCTCACTACTGTCTTCGCGCCTAAAGACCCACTAAAGTTGTGTTACTTCAGTTTTTCTCTGTTGTCACCACTTTGGTTAATATGTTGGCTGGATTCTTTCTGCCCTCTTGCTTGAATCTCAACTCTGCCAATAAACACCGTAACCACATAACTATCTTCTAGTGTTTCCTCCTGGAATTTGGCATGAACCTGCTCATAACTCCCACTACATAAGCAATTTCTGGTCTTGTGCAAACTATGTGACCTCTGTTACGTCTAGCCTCTCTGTCTTGTGACCACAGTCGAGTCTGAATTTTCTACCTTACAACCTTTGTCGGCCTCTACCTTGCGACCACTGTCGCGTCTGGCTTGTATCTGTCTTACGTCTAGCTTCTACCTTGTAACCACTTGTCGCTTCTAGCCTCTCTGGCTTGTGACTGTCACGTCTGGCCTCTGCACTGCGACTTTTATCATTTCTGGCCTCTATGCCTTACGACTGTCACATCTGGATTTTGCCTTGCGATCACTGTTACGTCTAGATCATGCCTTGCAAGCTCTGTTGCACCTCACCTTTCTGTCTTTTATTCTACCACATTTCCCACTGAGCCTTTTTGAGGTGTTTCGAGTCAAAACATGCAAAATTGAGCACATGGTTACGTCCAAAATGCTCCAAAACCTTAAAAATGGTTCCGACCTCGTCAAAAAGGGTAAAAAATGACTCTAAACGGGTAAAAAACAAATCAGCACTAAAAGATAAAATAAAATAAAAAAACTGATGACGTGGCACTATAGCGCCGACGTGGTGATGACGTCGGTGTCTTCTCCAACGACTTTCCCGCCTACTTTACCGGAGAACTTTTCCAGTCATCTTCTCCGGCGCTCCGGTTGTCGGACTAGTTTTCCGGCGATGGCGAACAACTTTTTCCGGCAAAACTCCAAACTACGATTCCGGCACATCCAAACTCTGATTTAGACGCAGTTTGCGGCACCGGCTTAGACGAATCTGAATGTGTATTCGGATTTTAATTTCGAACAATTTAAATTTCCGAATCTGGATAGATTGAGTGGTTCCGGTTCTGCTGAATGCTCTGATGCCGATTTGCTTCAGCCGAAGACTTTAATACTGATCTGGTTCAACCTGGATTGCTCTAATACCACTTTTTAGGGTTTTTACACTCGCTCAAGACCGAACCGAAAACACACACAAACAATTGCAAACAAAATCACACACACACACACACACACACACACACACACACAGATTTATACGTGGTTTGGCCAAATCAGTCTATGTCCACGGAGAACACAAATAATCACTATCAATGAGAGAATTACAATATGATGATCAACATATCAACAAATCATATAGTGTTTCACTCACACGTGTATCGCTCACCCTCGTGTTTCACTCACACCAAGAAAAATACTACTCTGTATTTTTCCCTTTTCTCTCTCTCTTTTCTGTTTATTCTCTGGTACTGGCCTATTCTGACCTTCTCTGACACACAAAATACAATAGGTTACACCTATATTTATAAGAGATGTAGAGTGGTGAACAAGACAATTGGTATCCAAAACCAACTCCAGTAAGGAGTCTTTAAGATGGTAGTATCCTATTCAAATAAAGATTGTTTGTTGACCAAGTTTCCTTTCTTCCCAAGAAAATGAGTCACAATCCTAACATTTCCCCACCCCTATACCCGCCCTCATTATTTAATCGGGTCCCCAAATTGATATGACATTAAAGCGAGAAGATTGAAAGTATAAGGAGACTAGAATTTGGTATTGGTGGAATATAAAAAGATGAAGGAATTATTTTATATAAATGGTATATATCAATATTATATGATAATATTGAAGTATATATTAGTAAAAAATTACTATAATAGTGGCGGGGCGGGGTGACCCCTCCCCATAGCCACCCTAATAACCAACCGAGGGTTTTTTCCCGTTCCTATACCCGCCCTCATTATTTAATCAGGTCCCCAAACTTACTTAAATTGGGGGCGGGGCGCGAATTTTTTTGCCATCCCTGGTAATGATAGATATCATGAATTGAAATTCATGATTTCCTTTAAAATGATGTGGTGGCTTATTCAGTACCGACTTTCTAGTCATTTCTTTTATATATGATTTTTTGTGTTATTCGATATAAAAATGATTAATTTTACATTTTTTTTTTATAATAATCCATCATTAACTAAGTACTGTCATATAAATCAAACATACAAGATATAATAAATAGGATAAATTATAGTTTGACGTTCTCGAGATATGATATATTATACCCGCACCACCTATCATTCGATAAATTATAACTTGACCCCTCTAATTTTAAGCAGTAACAAAAACCCCTTCACTAGTCACCTATAATATCCAACTATATAGATCCATCCAAATTGGAAATCGAATAATTAAATGGATTTTTCTTATTTAAAAGGTCCAATTGGTCCTAGTCCTTTTTAATGGGCCAATTTAATTATTATTTTTCTTCCTCTTTCATGGGTCAACTTAAATTAATTGTAATTGACACATTATTGAAGCATCCATGCACCGTGGTTCCAACTTCCAAGGCATTGCGAGTATACTATTTAAAATTATCCAACAAGTGAGGCTTCTGCAAATAAAGAAGGGGACCAAAAGAATTGAACAAAAGAATGTTCAAATTTGAGCAGACTTTATTCATTAATATATAAAGTTTGAAAGAGAAATAAGAATAAGGAAATCATAAAAGTTTTAATTTTTTTTTAATCATGGTTCAAAATTACATAAACTTGAAAATTTGTCGACTCCCAATCATAAAAAAATCAAATCGAAAGCTATTTATTGTTTGGATCCTCCCTGAATACTAAAGTTCGATCATCATCTCTCCTGATATAATTCAATACAATTTATACATATGGCTAAAAAAATTTAAAAACAAAAGATAAAAATACAAAAGAGGAATCGATCTCAATCAAAGTAAAAAAAGTTGAAAGTCGGCCACATATCAAAATTGTATTAGACCCGAAGCGTTCTCCATACTAATTTAACATTTTACTAGGGTCCTTTTGGTCTGCACAATAATTTTGAGAGGACAAGTTTTGGTGCAACTGTTAAGGGGCTGCTTTAATACAATAGTAACAATATGAAGGTCACAACATCCAAGAATAATAGATATTATTATAATTTTATTTATGCATCATTACAAATAATCACAATCCACAAGTTACAAGACACACAAGCAATGAATTAATCCTACTTGTTCAAACTTATTTCTAGATATGCCTATAAAGCAAAAACGTTTTTGCTTTCATAAGCAAGAAAAATAATTCAATACATGACATGCAAAGCAAAGAAAATAAGGCGGGAAATGATGATGAAGACTTTCAAGGGCACTTGGATGTGCCTTTGGAGTTGAGCATGTCATTATAGCAAGGGCACTCCGACTTATTTCCATATGTCCCCGAAGGAACACAGTTGCACTTCTGACAACATATACCACAATCCTTCAAGCATCGTTTTTGTTCTCCGGCTTTGCTGCATCGAACTCCACATTTCGAATCACAGAAACCTTCCAATATTAAAAAAAAAATACAAATTAGTTCAATAAAAAACTATTATGTAGTAAATAAAAAGTATTAGTGGCAAACAAATGACTCCATTAATTTTTAAAATTTCACGTTCACATGCATTTAGAACTAATAAAACAGAAAAAGATTTGGTGTCAACTTTTTGGACTGTTTTAAAATTTTAATGTGATTAGAATGAGATACCATGAATATATAGAGTAAACTTGCATGAATATATATATCAAACTTATTATATAATTCTCCATTTTTAATCTTGATATTTGAGAAGAGAGACTCTGGACTACTACGAGTACCAATCCAATACTCAGTACTTTCACTTTTTTGGACCCTGACGCTCGTAGACAATTTTAGTCTACCATTAAAGTTTTGTCACTATAAACCGGGCGGAGCTCTATTCAAGCCCCCCTCCAAAAATTTTCAAAACTTCTTTTAATTACTCATAAAAATATATATTTTACACATAAGCCCATTAAAAATTATATATGTCCCCTTTCAAAAAAAATTCAAAATTTCCTTTAATAGCCCACAAAAACATATATTTTATAAATTAATTTATAAAAACTACATATGCCCCCTTATATATATTTCCTAGCCCCGCCCACGCATTTTTTTGCAGCGACTTATATATGCATATTAACACACACACACATAAGAATAGATAGAAAGAAGGGATGAGGGAGGTATTTGTATAGTATAGGTGAAGAAAACTACATACTTGTATCAGCCATGGCTGGTTGAAGGAGAGAGAAACTCAGAACCAGAGAAACTATAAGCAAAATTGCCAAAACAATCTTCATCTTCTTCTTTTTCTTTGAAAGAGTTAATGGTAGAAGGAAACAAAGAGAGTGTCAAGTTCTCTTGAATGAGCTAATGGAAGAATATATGTTAAGAAGTGATGGAGGACATAGGAGACCTTGTGGCTATTTATACACACTGATGTTGTAAAAGTCTAATTGGAAACTTGTATATTTGTGTGTATGACCATTATTATGAAAATAGTATTGTGGTGGGGAAGGTGAGTATGGGAGGAGGGTGTATAGACCTTAAAGTATGAGAAAACAAAAGATTTGAATATATATATATATATACTTTATAGACTTGTACAACATGCATACTGTAAGTTGGCTGTGGTGGGAATTGAGACCTGTGGAGTTGTTGACTGATCTTTAGGTTACAAATGAAAGAGGTGTTGGTATGGAGAAGGTTACATGCAGCTTCTGAAGCTCTCTTAAGCAAACAGATTCCAAATAATTAACATTTCATTTCATAGCTTTCTTTTGTCCTATATATATACATGCATATATATCCCCACTTGCATTTGTTTACTCAACACTCCACTTTCTTTTTGTTCTATTTTTTTGGGGTAGGTATCTTCAATGTACAATACACATGGATTTGATGAGTACATTTGACCTGCACACTGTTTTAGCACTTTAAATTACTCGGAAACTCATTTTGACTTTTATTTTTGGTACTTTGAAGATCACATGGAATATAACGTACAACTAAATTACATGGAAACTCATTTTGACTTTTATTTCGTATTGACAGCTTTGACTAAAATAATTAGATATTTGACAAGTTTCGTATGCAAGTAGAATTAAAAGGCCCTAAAAATAACTTCTAATGCAATTATAAAAGTTTTACGTGAAATAAAAGTTCTATGTGATGAAATGAAAGTTCGACCGGTTGAAATTTTTTTACATTAAGATCGTGGGTTAAATGACATTATGAATCAAAATTTTATTTTTTGTTTTATCATAATTATTTTTGTTGATTGGATTTTTCTTCAAAAATATTTTTTAGAAGTTGTCGTATTTGTAATATCAGGCCTAAAATGTGATTTTAAATTTTTTTAATAAAAGTATTGCATTGTATTGGATAGCTAAGTTTGACACATAAAAATATGTAAGATTTTATTGAGACATTTGCTTACGTGTAGGGATGACAAAAAATCCCGCGCATGTCGGGGAAATGACCCATTCTTAACGATTTTTAACCACCCCATAAAATTAAAAAAATTGACTAATTTATTTGTTTTTTGCTTACTATTAGGAAAAAAGAAAAAAAACAGTTTTAGGGGACATGGGGGACGGTTTGGGGCGGTTATGAGGGTAAGGGTAAATTTTTTAATTGATTTTGGGGCGATTGCGGGGATGAAAATTTTCACAATTTTGATTATGGGAATTGAAAAAACCTCCCCAAACCGTCCTAGTGTCATCCTTGCTTATGTGTGTATCATGATTGTCCATAACCACATCGTCTTCCAAGTTCATATAATAATTGTTCCATGAACTTAGTTTAAACACTTAAATTTCTTAGGGCCTGTTTGGAAATCAGTCTAGTCTGGTCTGGTCGCTGATCTGAAACTCTGTTTGGTAACCGGTTTGGTCTAGTTTCAAATTTAATGGAATATATATATACACACACACATATATACCGTCACATTAAAATTAATGTAATGCCGATGGCGGTGGTGGTGGAGCTGGTGGCGGTGGCGGCGGTGGCGGTGGTGGTGGGGGGGGGGGGGTAGTGGCGCCGCTGGTGGCGGTGGCGGTGATGGTGGCGATGGGGTAGTGGTGCCGGTGGTAGTGGTGGTGGCAGTGGAGGTGGCACCGGTGGTGGTGGTGGGGGTGTTGGCGCCGATGGTGGCGGTGGGGGGTGGGGGTGGTGGCGCCGATGGTGATGGTGGTGGTGGTGGGGGTGTTGGCGGTGGGGGTGGTGGCGCCAGTGGTGGTGACAATGGTGGTGATGGTGATGGCGGTGGCGTCGGTGGTGGTGGTGGTGGTGGAGCCGACGGTGGGGGTGGTGGTGGAAGTGAAACAAAAAAAAAAAAAAATTTGTTGGTTGAAAAAATCTGGTTTTTGAGGTGTTTTGGTCTTGGTGGTTTGGTTTCATTTTTGAGAGACCAACCTTCCCAAACATGGTATGGTCTCAAAAATATGAAACCAGACCAGAAAAACCAAAACCAAACCTCAAACCAAACAGACCTTTAAGTACTTGATTTTTCAAATTTTCATTTTACTGTGCTGTAATTTATGAAACATTTCTCATAGACGAAATACTTTTGCTTCTTGGGAAATTAGATAATTTTTGTGAATTTCTAAAAATGTGTTCTATATTGTCAAAAATATTTCCGAGTCATATCCGTGGACTAAGACCCTTTACATGTAAAACCTCTTTGCTAAGGCAATTTTTATGTGTTTTCTTAATACAAAGAGTAATGATTAGGGTTAGTATGGGATGGGGCGGGGTGGGGATCACATTCCCCATTTTTGTTCTCGTTTAACTCTGTTATCACCATACCTGCCCCAAACCCGATTATTAAATAGGGCGGCTCTGGGTAAGGTGGGACAGGGCGGGATGGTTTTTCACCATAAAAAAATTATTATACAAATGAAGGTAATGTGTAATTTCTTAATTGAAAATTTTAATTTACTATTATTGTATGAGCATCGAAATAAAAAATGTAATTTTTTATATAATTGATATGACATTAAGGTGAGAAGATTGAAAGTATAAGGAGATTAGAATTTGGTATTGGTGGAATATAAAAAAATGAAGGAGTTATTTTATATAAAGGGTATATATTAATATTATATGATAATATTGAAGTATATATTAGTAAAAAAATTAGTATAATCGGGTCGGGCCAGGGTGACCCCTCTCCATACCTACCCCAATAACCAACCGGAATTTTTCCCCTACCCCTATACCCACCCTCATTATTTAATCGGGTCCCCAAACTCCCTTAAATTGGGGGTGGAACACAAATTTTTTGCCATCCCTAGTAATGATATATATTCAATTCATGATTTCCTTAAAAATGATGTGGTCACTTATATAGTACCGACTTTCTAGTCACTTCTTTTATAGATAAGATTTTTTGTGTTTAGTTGATATAAAAATGATTAATATTACATTTTTTTTTATAATAATCAATCATTAACTAATTAGTGTCATATAAATAAAAATACAATTTATATAAAATAGGATAAATTATAGTTTGACACAATCAAGATATGATATATTATACCTGCACTACCTGTCGTTTAATAAATTATAGTTTGACCCCCTCTAATTTGTAAGTAGTAAGAAAAACCTCCCTTTGGTGAATTTCCGGCATGGTCAACACTTATGTCAATTGTTGACAATGATGAATTGATTATAATACCCTCCCTTATTGGTAAACATCTTTTTAAAGAAAAATAGACATTGATATATGATGCAGGGGGATCCGAGTCAGACGATATCGAGCTGTCAGATTGCGCATTAATGACGGTGGATTACCTGGAGCGGGAGGATCAACGCAAAGATGGCAAGAAATCATGATCTAGCCTAATTGGGGCGGTTTTCGTACACGTGTCGGTGTTTTGGCCATAAATGTAGCTACAAGTGTCCGATTCGCGCCCGTGACCCCAATTCGGAAAGCTAATTTCGGCGCGCACGTCGTGACCCCATGCTCGGTGCACCTCGTTTCGAGCCCTAAATATGTTGTTTTCCTTTTCAAATCTTTATTTTTAGTTAATTTTTGCTATTTAGGGTAATTTTATATTTGTCAATTAAGAATTGATTCTGAACCCGATTTGGGCCAGATTTTTGATAATCTTTTGATTTCTTTCCGTATTTCGTTTTGGTAAGACTTTTAGTGATACAGGGGGATCCGAGTCAGACGATGCCGAGCTGTCAGATTGCTCATTGATGGCGCTGGATTACCTGGAGCGGGAGGATCATCGCAAGAATGGCAAGAAATCGTAATCCAGCCTAATTGGGGCAGTTTCCGTGCATGTGTCGGTTTTTTGGCCATAACTGGAGCTACGAGTGTCGGATTCGCGCCCGTGACCCCAATTCGGAAAGCTAATCTCGGCGCGGACGTCGTGGCCACCCAGCTACGCTCGGTGCACATCGTTTCGAGCCCCAAATCCGCTGTTTTCCTTTTCGATTCTTTATTTTTAGTTATTTTTTGCTACTTATGGTAATTTTTTATTTGTCAATTAGGAGATGATTCTGAACCCGATTTGGGCCAGATTTTTAGCAATCTTTTTATTTTTTTCTATGTTTTGTTTTGGTAGGACTTTTAGGGTTTTGCTATTTTTGGCAAAAATCCCATTAGGGGTCGATTTTCAGCTATTTATACCCGGCTTGTGGGTTGTTTTTATTCATTCTTGATTATGCATAATTATATAAAATTCCAGAGTGTTCTCTGAATTTTGGGTCGAATTTCTCCCTTTTCTTTCTTGCAAATTACCCGTTGCGCTAACCTACAGAATAATCTCTATTCTGTCCGGCGTCATTTAGGGTTTTGCCATTTTTGGCAAAAATCCCATTAGGGGTCGATTTTCAGCTATTTAAACCCGGCTTGTGGGTTGTTTTTTTATCATTCTTGATTATAAACAATTTTATTAAACTCCAGAGTGTTCTCTGAAATTTTGGGTCGAAATTCTCCTATTTTTCCTTGCAAAGTACCTATTGCACTAGCCTGCAGAATAATCTCTATTCTGTCCGGCGTCAATTGGTATCAGAGCTCAGCATCTTCCTGTGGCGGTATTTTCATCAGTTTTCAATGGCTAGTGGTCGTGGTGGTCGTCGTGGGCAGGTTCCGATTGAGGAAGTCCTGCACCGTTATCGTAACGCTCAGGATGTTATGATTGAGGATTTGCAGAGGCAAGTGGCACAGTTAACCTAGCGCCTTGCGGCGCAGGAAATCGGTAATCATGATGTGGAAGATTCTGATACCGACAATTCCACCTTCGAAAATCCGTATCATAATCGATTGTACCGTCATGGAGATCTCGGCTTCAAAGTAGACCTACCTGAGTTTTCTGGTACGTTACAAGCCGATTGCTTTATTGATTGGTTGAATGAAGTAGAACGAATTTTCGATTATAAAGAGGTCCCGGACCGTGTCAAAATAAAATTGGTGGCCATCAAACTCAAGGGTAGAGCATTTGCGTGGTGGGAGCAGTTGAAACGTTCAAGAGTCAGGCAGGGCATGGCCAAGATCACTGATTGGGAGAAGATGAAGAAGAAGATAAAGAGTCACTTCCTTCCCTTTGGCTATACTCAAACCCTGTTTCAACGACTTCATTCGTTGAGGCAAGGGATGAGATCGGTGGAAGATTATACGGAGGAGTTCTATCAGTTGATCGCTCGGAATGATCTGACTGAGACAGAAGAACAGATGGTGGCGCGATATTTGGGGGGTTTACGACAACCTCTGCAGGATGCCCTCAGCCTTCACTCGCTGTGGATAGTTTCTGAAGCCTACCAGCGTGCCCTTGCTGTAGAGAAACAGCAGAATAGGCCATCTCGCCCTCAAGAATCCCATCCTCCACAGCAGCCACCAAAGGGTAATCCTAACCCTACTATTAAGTGTTTTCGATGTGGTGAACAGGGGCATATAGCAACCCAGTGCAGGAAGCCTGCCAGTAAGATGGGCAAAAATCTACTGCTTGAGGAAGGCATGGAAGCCAATCCTGAGGTATGGTATGATGAGCCAGTGTATGACGAAGAAGGAGATGAGGATATGTTGTATGGAGACGGCCATGAAACTCTGGTCATTTGTCAGAGCCTCCTGACTCCCAAAGGCGATTCCGAAGATGATTGGTTGAGAACCAATATTTTCCACACAACCTGCACCGTGGCCGACAAAGTCTGCAAGATGATTAACAGTGGCAGTTGTGAGAACGTAGTCTCTGAAAACACTGTCCAAAAATTGCAGTTGAAGACAGATCATCACTCCAAACCATACAAACTGTCATGACTGAATAAAGGCAGTGAGGTAATAGTAGATAAACGATGCTTAGTGTCTTTTTCTGTTGGCAAGAAATATTTCGGTAATGCTTGGTGTGATGTAGTGTCCATGGATGTGTGTCATATACTGTTAAACAGACCTTGGCAGTATGATAGAAGTGCGGTACATGACGGACGGAAAAATACATATTCCTTTAGCATAAAAGGGAAAAAGATTGTGTTGGCACCTCGCCGGGAAGGACCCAATCCCACCCTGGCTGTCAATAATAACAATCTGCTTTCTATGTCCAGGTTTTTAGTTAAGCATGAAAATGTAGTTTATGCTTTACTGCCTTGTGGAAATAGTGCAGCAGGCGAGGTTCCAGAATTACCAACGGAGGTCTAGCAGCTGTTTTCGGAATTCTCTGATTTGATGCCAGAAGACCTTCCTCCTGGACTACCGCTTGAAGACCTTTTTGATGTTGGTGATTTTGTTTGGGTTGTATTAACTCGTAATAGTTTCCCTGTTAGCGAGTATAATATGTTTAAGGAGCGGAAGATTGGACCCTGTGAGATATTGCAAAAGATTAATGATAACGCATACAGGTTGCGTCTCCTTAGTCACTTGAAGACTTCTGATGTCTTTAATGTGAAACACCTGACTCCTTGTTTTGCGGATTCTGTTGATGCTACCATGAACTCGAGGACGAGTTCTTTCCAACCCGGGGTGACTGATGCAGGGGGATCCGAGTCAAACGATACCGAGCTGTCAGATTGCGCATTAATGGTGCTGGATTACCTAGAGCGGGAAGATCAGCGCAAAGATGGCAAGAAATCGTGATCTAGCCTAATTGGGGCGGTTTCCGTACACGTGTCGGTTTTTTGGCCATAAATGTAGCTACAAGTGTCCGATTCGCGCCCGTGACCCCAATTCGGAAGCTAATTTCGACGCGCACGTCGTGGCCCCATGCTCGGTGCACCTCGTTTCGAGCCCTAAATCTGTTGTTTTCCTTTTCAAATCTTTATTTTTAGTTAATTTTTGTTATTTAGCATAATTTTAATTTGTCAATTAGGAATTGATTCTGAACCCGATTTGGGCCAGATTTTTGGTAATCTTTTGATTTCTTTCCGTATTTTGTTTTGGTAAGACTTTTAGGGTTTTACCATTTTTGGCAAAAATCCCATTAGGGGTCGATTTTCAGCTATTTAAACCCGGCTTGTGGGTTGTTTTTTACCATTCTTGATTATAAACAATTTTATTAAATTCCAGAGTGTTCTCTGAAATTTTGGGTCGAAATTCTCCTGTTTTTCCTTGCAAAGTACCTATTGCACTAGCCTGCAGAATAATCTCTATTCTGTCCGGCGTCAATATATAATTAATTTTATAGTTCCGGTCATCTGAATTGAACGTCGATAAACTAAAGGAGATCAAATTATAATTTACCAAACAATAGGAAGTGGTGGTGTAATATATCATATCTCAAGGGATCAAACTGTAATTTACTCCAAAAAATTATTTATGATTTGTACGGAGCTCTTGCTCTAGCATAAATTGGCCATATGGTATCTTACTAGACCCACCCGAATTGGGAAAGGGATAATTAAACCGATTTTTTATTTATTTTTTCATTTGAAATATCCAACAGTTCATAGTCTTCATGGGTCACTTTAATTTTCTATTTTCCTTTTCTTCCACTTTTATGGGTCAAGTTAAGATAATTGTAGTATATACATTTTTTTATAAGCCCTGTTGAAGCATCCATGCACTATGTTTCCAACTTCCTAGGCATTAATGTATATATTTTTTTTGGGTCCAAATTTAGACAGATAAAATTTTGTGAAGGAGAAAGGATTAGCCATCCATGTTCTTTCCTTACAATTGGTAATAAATTAATAATAAATGATTCCATAACATGAACTAGGGAGTGCAAAAACCAAACAATATTAGGATAAATTAATCCTCCCATATGTAATTCAATACAATACAAATACAAGAAATATATAAGTCATTTCACTTGTTCAAACAAAGATTAATAATTATTATCATAATTTCATTATGCACCGTTAGACGGTTATAATCACACTCCACAAGTGTATAAGACACATAAACAATGACTCTACTTATTCGAACTTATTCCTAAATAATTTTGCTTTCAAAAGCAAGAAATATAATTCAAATACATGACATGCAAGCAAAAAAATAAGGTGTCAAATGATGATGATGACGAGTTTCAAGGGCACTTGGATGTGCCCTTGGAGTTGAGCATGTCATCATAGCAAGGACACTCTGATTTGTTTCCATATGTCCCTGAAGGAACACAGTTGCACTTCTGGCAACATATACCGCAATCCTTTAAACAACGTTTTTTCTCTTCAGTTTTGCTGCATCTCACTCCACACTTCGAATCACAAAAACCTTCCAAAATTAAACAAAAAAATACAAATTAGATCAATATATATATATATATATATATATATATATATATATATATAATGTGTAAAGAGATTGTACTAGTGTCAATCCAATATTAACTCGATTATTTTTTAAGATTTTGTTTTCATATTTAATCATATTTTAGGTGAGGAAAACTACATACCTGTATCGGCCATGGTTGCTTGAAGGAGAGAGGAACTCAGAACCAGAGAAACTATAAGAAAAGTGGCCAAAACAATCTTCATCTTTTCTTCTTTGAAAGGGTTAAACAAATAGGTTTTAAGTTCTCTTGAATGAGCTAATTGAGGGAAGAATAGATATGGTAAGAAGTGATGATGGTTATAGGAGACCTTGTGGGTATTTATACATGCTGATCTTGTACAAGTCTACTGGGAAACTAATATAATTATATGTATGTGTATGTGAGTGTGAGTGTGAGATAGGTGACCTTCTGTAATGAAAATAGTATCAGTTGGGGAAGGTGAGTATGGGAGGAGGAGTGACCTTGGAGAACGAGAAAATAATAAATATGTATATATATATATATATATATATATATATATACAGCTCCATACAGACTGTAAGTTGGCAGTGGTGGAATGGAGACCTGTGAAGTTGCTAACTCTTTTTTTTTTAGGTAATTAAGTTGCTAACTCTTTAGGTTACAAAAGGAAGAGGCTTTGGTATGGAGAAGGTTACATGCAGCTTCTAAAGCTCTCTAATTTAAGCAAAGAGTTTCCAAATAATTAAATTTCATTTTATTGATTTCTTTGTCCTATCCATCTTAGTAGAGTGAGGGCTAATTTTTGGGGGGTAGGTATCAACCATGCACATTAAACATGGATTTGATGAGGAACTATGTCCCTTTGTAAAATCATTTTGACTTTTACTTTTAGTATATACATGTTGACCCAAGGTTTTAAACCATGGTTAAATGAGATGTTTTGATAATAACAAACAATTGAACGTGATGATTTAATATCTACTTGAGTTATATTTATTAGGTTGAATAATCAAGAACAACTCAAGAGAACTTGTGGATTTATGTAAAAGTCAAACAAATATGCTTAGAGCTCAAAAGACATTGGAAACAAGTATGGAGACATCAACCCAAAAGCTTAAAGAAATTGAAGATCAAAGAATTTGGTAAAATAGTCTTGGGTGAGTACTAGATTAAATGTAAAGTTATTTTTCAAATAACTTATTTGAAAACTCAACTTTTGACAAATTAGAATATAAGACCATGCATATCATTGACATCATTCATGAGTCCTTGAACCATTAGTATTAAACTATGAACATCATTGATGATACATTCATATATATAGTCTTTGCTAAAATTAAGTTAGTTCAAGCATTCATAAGCTATAAAAGAACTCAACAAAGATGTAATCCTAGAACAATAAACTATTTCATATCAGTTGAAATAAATTCTAGATGTGTATTAAGGTTTTGAACAAAATTGTTTCAATCATGAAAAGTTTTTGTCAAATATTGAGAATTTGTTTAAATTGAAATATTATTTTATGATCTCAATATTGACTTTAGGAATGTTAAGGACCTTAATAAGTCTCTAAGACATTATACGAGTGTTTCTAAGTCATTTGGGAAAGATCTCCAAAGATTTCCCGAAAAACCGTCATGTGGTATAAAAGATTGAAATGTACCATCACATTCAAATGACTATAACTCACTCAAAAATGGGTCAAATGGAACGATCAAAAGCCTAAACTCAAGAGCTTGAAATCAACTTTCCAACAAGCTAAAGAACGCTTCAATCCGAGTTACGTAGAAGTAGTTATGACCATAAGAGTGAAACTGCGCTGAAACATTATTGAAATGAACAGTCAAGCGATTGATCTGTTTTTTTAGCCAACTGATGTGGCAGAATGTTTCACCCTTATTTATCAGCCGACTGACATTTAAGTCAGCCGACTGATTTGGCCTGGGAATAGGTTCCAACGGCTAGTTTTAAATTACAAAATTACCCAAATGCCCCCTGAACAATCCCAACAACTATATTCTTCTCTTTATTCGATATATATGTTCATATAGAGATATGAAAAAAGAGAAAGAAGATGGAGATAAGAATAAGAGAAAAATCTACCATTTGGGCAAAATGCTTAAAATCATTTCTTGGGTAGAAAATCTCTTTTAAGAATCACCATTGTGCATCATTCATATCATTCTTGTAATTCATTCTTCCGTACTTTGAATTGAGTTTTTCATCTATAACTCTAAGTATGTGAGCAAAGTGATCTTTAATTTTCTAAATTCATCTATTGAGAGATATGTTGTAACACTCAAACCTCAATTCTTATTCTTTGAGAGTGAAAGTCCAAGAAGGTATCTTGTCATGGGAATAGCTTGTTGAAGCTTTGTAAAGGTTTCTCTCAATCTTAAAGAGGGAGGATTAGGTGTGCTCTCCACCGGCAAGAGTGATCAAATGGTCGGCTCTTCACCCGCAAGCAAGAGCAAAGAAGGCTGGCTCTCCACCCGCAAGAGTGAGCAAGGTTGACTCTTCACCCACAAGAAGGAGTATGTAAGGGTTGCTTTTCACCAGCAAGAAAAACACGATAGTGGAATCCTTGAGAGGTTTTCTCAAGACATAGATGTAGACTAAAGATTTGGTTGAACCATGTAAAATCTCGGTGTCTTTGATTTGCATTTTCTCTATCCCTTAAACTCCTTACTTTATATGCAATTTACATATCTTAAACTCCATATCTATGCTATGCTATGAAATTGCTTGTGGCTATAAATTCATAAGGAGTATGAGAAAATGTTTAGTTGAAGTAGTTGATTAGATTGTGAACATGATTGGATTATAGCTTAGTCTACCATCTCATTTATTTAACTATAATCTATGTGCACACCAAGTGTTTGATAAAATTCATATTCAACATACCTTAGAATAAAATGATTATATGCACCGTAAGTGTTTGACTAAATGCATATTCAATATAAGTTTCTAATTGAGAGTTTATGTGTGAACTCAATGTTTGATAACTTTTCATAAACTCTACAAGACGTTCTTCATGATAAATAATACTTTGCATTATGTCTCTATAAATGAGGAAAGTGCTATTACATATTTAATTGGTTTTGCATACTTGAGTGCATGGATTATTTCATATTCTACTTGAATTGACTATATATAATTGTGTAGCTCATTGATCTTGATTCAATGTATGAATTGAGATAATCACTTAGAAAATTATTTTATTCACTAGGTATTTGACTAAAACTCTACAAAGATATTTTTCATGACAAATAACATATTTACTTGGTGCATGAATTGTTTCAGTTCTACTTGAATAAATGATGCATGTATTTAACTGTGTAAATCAATATTGCATGATTATAAGTATGAAATGTGAAAGTCACTTAAGAAATTATCTAAATCACTAAGTGTTTGACTAGAGTCTTATGATATTTATCTTTGTTAAATTAAAGTCCGAAAAAGTATCAAAGTTTGTTATTTAGCCTATTCACCCCCTCTAGGGGTATATATATGGCCAACAATTAAGAAGATTACATGTAATCTAATTAATTGCACACTCAATAACATGTTTAAAGTAATGGTCATGCACAATGCTACTGTATAATTGAAAAATACTTGGATTTGGTACATCATGAAATATCAGGTCTCAAGTCTGATTTCTATTGAGTACAAATAACTCATTAGAACTACGATATTTGACATAATTTAAACTTTACTCAAACTAAGCGTGAGTCGTTTTAGATGAATTCCACTAATTATTTCACAGGTAAACTATGCCTATTACCAATAGGAAAGGGAATTAAACGGATTAATTATATTTTTTATAGAAAATGTCCAACTGGACAAAATCCACTTTCATAAGTCAAATTTTTTTTTTCTTTCCTTTTCTTCATCTTTCATAGGTCAGCTTAGATAATTGCAACCGACACATTTAGAAGCCCTATGTGAGCATTGATGCAGGGGGATCCGAGTCAAACGATGCCGAGCTGTCAGATTGCTCATTGATGGCGCTGGATTACCTGGAGAGGGAGGATCAGCGCAAGGATGACAAGAAATCGTGATCTAGCCTAATTTGGGGCAGTTTCCGTGCATGCGTCGGTTTTTTGGCCATAACTGGAGCTACAAGTGTCGAATTTGCGCTCGTGACCCCAATTCGAAAATCTTTAATTTTAGTTAATTTTTGCTATTTATGGTAATCTTTTATTTGTCAATTAGGAGGTGATTCTGAACCCGAGTTGGGCCAGATTTTTGGCAATCTTTTTATTTTTTTCCGTATTTTGTTTTGGTAGGACTTTTAGGGTTTTGTTATTTTTGGCAAAAATCCCATTAGGGTTCGATTTTCAGCTATTTAAACCCGGCTTGTGGGTTGTTTTTTTATTGAATCTTGATTATAAACAATTATATAAAATTCCAGAGTGTTCTCTGAATTTTTGGGTCGAAATTCTCATGTTTTTCCCTTGCAAAGTACCTATTGCCTTAACCTACAGAATAATCTCTATTCTGTCCGGCGTCAAGCATCCATGCACTATGGTTCCAACTTCCAAGGTCTTTTCAAATTTACCCTACAAATAGAGGTTCCGGATAATAAAGAAGGGACCAGGATCATCTCCATGTTTTTTTATCTCCCTACGAGTTGCCATTGGCTGATTTTGAGATTAAGGTGTCAAGTTTAATGGGTCCCATGTGATCAAAGTTTGAGGCTTTGTATAGAGAACAAAAATACGTACTATATATGTCTCATATCTGTTGTTTACTATTGCAACTTTAGTTGTTCCAAAATACTTATTCAGTTCGAATTTCAATGCAATTTAACATCCTACTTTTCCCAACTACCCTTCTTCCGCTAACTTTAAACCAATACCGGATCTCACAATAATACTATATCATTAAGGATAAAATTAAAAATTGGACACTAGTCAACCAAAATCAATAAAATGTTAAAAAGTTCAAATTAGACAACTATTGCGGGACGGAGGGAGTATTAATTTAGATATGTATATGTGTGTACATATATTAGCCGATATATTATATATATAACTCTGAAATCTCTCGAAGTCTTTCTTCTAAAAAAAATTTTCCCCTAATCACAAGACGAAAAAGAAGATCTGGGTTCGATTCGATCTCAAAAGCTTTTCTTTTTCAGTATCTACGTATATGCATGTGCATATATGTACATATATAAAACGTGAGGTTTGTCCTGCTCCATTCAATTATGGCAGTTCCATCACACCAACCATATATGTAACTTTCTAACTCGATGAACTAATAGACGAAACTCATCTCCTTCGGTTAGAATTAAAATGCACATGCCTTACTAACATCAGACATGTATTTTCTATGTGTAGTGACTTGTGTTTAGACTTTTGGTTGTGTGAAATTTTGAAATGGATACAATATTTGTGCACTCGTTTATACATTTCGAATGTTTTTGTTTTTGAAATCATATTTCAAAATCATAGGCTTCAACTTGGGTGTGTTCGTCGGTAGCTTTGATTTCGTTAGGGATTACAGAAGAAATGCGCAGCCATGGAGGGCATAGTGGCTTTACGATGAATGGTTAAAACAGAAGTTCAATTGTGCTGTTGTTTAGCATTCAGTAAATTGAGAGAGCTTTGGGTGTTTGTTGGAGAGAAGAGGAGAGGCTGAATAGGAGAGCCTTTAATGTAAAATTATATCCGTCTTTTACCCTTTTATGGGAGTCGATGACTACCTTCACACAAAGAAATGGACTAAAGCGAACAAAGAGAAACAAACCTATGTCATTGTTGATGCACTACCACTACCAGTGACTGGTGATACGTGGTGACTAGAATACCGATCTCGAGAATTCTAAAACAGTATTATGTTTTCAGAGAACAATAAGAGGAGAGAATATATCAAGGGTTTGCTTGATTTGTATTTCCGAATATTATTTTCAAAAATGTTAAAATCAAAAAACTATTTTTCGAGAACAATAAAAGAGAGATCTAAAAATAAGTATTTTTATAACTGAATTTTCAGAAAATTCAATCAAGCATGACTTTTTGTACAATAACATAAAACTATTTTTAGAAATGAAAACCTATCATACTTACCTTATTTGTTTTTACATTAATACAACATGAGGGTCACAAATTCCCAACACAATGTATTCGACCCCAAGAATAATATATATAATTATTATTTTATTTATTCATCGTTACAGATAATCCCAGTCCACAAGTTATAAGACACACAAGCAATAACCCTACTTATTCAAACTTATTTCTGGATATGCCTGACAAACAGAAGCAAACCATTTTTGCTTTAGAAAAATAATTCAATACATAACATGCAACTGAAAAACAAAGGTGACGAATGATGATGAAGATTTTCAAGGGCACTTGGATGTGCCCTTGGAGTTGAGCATGTCATTATAGCAAAGGCACTCCAACTTGTTTCCATACGTCCCCGAAGGAACACAGTAGCACTTCTGGCACCAGATACCGTAATCCTTCAATCATCGTTTTTGTTCTCCGGCTTTGCTGCATCGAACTCCACACTTCGAATCATAGAAACCTTCCGATATTTAAAAAAAAAAATACCAATTAGTTCAATAAAAAAACTATTAGAACTAATGACTTCATTAATTTTTAAAAGTTAATGTTCACAGGCATTTAGAACTAAGAAAACAGAAAAAGTGTTGGTGTCAACTTTTTGAACTGTTTTAAATTTTGAATGTGATTTATTTTTTTCCGGGTAAATCAATTTATTAAAGAACGAAACAAAGAACAAAGAAACAAGGCCTGAAAAAGGCCAAAACCAGAAAAGCAAGGCTAGGCAAGCCTAGCAAGAGCCAAGAACAAGACCTGCAAGAAGGCCAAGCACTGAAGCAGAAAAAAGCAAAGCTTACAAGCCAAGCTAGACTCAGTTGAATGAAATTAGAATGAGATACGAGGAATATATAGAGTAAACTTGCATGGGTATAACAAATTTATTATATAAATCTCCATTTGTTTCTTAATATATATTTGAAAAGAGAGACTTTCGAGTACTACGAGTACCAACCAAATATTCTGCACTTTCTCTTTTCTAGACTACAGCTTCTCGCATACTGTCACTAAATTTTTGTCACTCTAAACTGGGCAGAGCTATATTCAAGCTGGAGGGGGCCATGGCGAATTTTCAAAACTTCTTATAGTTACCCATAAAAATATATATATTTTACACATAAGCCCATTAAAAATTATATATGACCCCTTCCAAAAAAATTCAAAATTTCCTTTAGTAGACTCAAAAACATATATTTTATAAATAAATTTATAAAAATTACATATGCCCCCTCCCCAATATATATTTCCTGGCTCTGCCCTTGACTATATAAGCATTTTTTTGTAGCGACACACCAGACACATAGGCACATACCCCATTCAAAAAAAAAAAAAAAAATTGGTTTATTTTTTAATTGTAATTTAAGTATTTTGAATAAAATATAGGCAAAAAATGAGATTTGCCCCAATTTAATTTTGGAAAATTTAGGCTTATTGCCCATTAATTATCTCTAATATCATGAATTGCGCCCAATTAAAAAAAAATCTCACTCAGTCCCTGTGACACACCCACACAAGGAAATATAGAAAGAGGGGGTGAGGGATGTATTTGAATAGTATAGGTGAAGAAAACTACATACTTGTATCAGCCATGGCGGGTTGAAGGAGAGAGAAACTCGGAACTAGAGAAACTATAAGCAAAATTGCCAAAACAGTCTTCATCTTTTTTTTTTCTTTGAAAGAGTTAATGGTAGAAGGAAACAAAGAGAGTGTCGAGTTCTCTTGAATGAGCTAATGGAAGAATATATATGTTAAAAAGTGATGGAGGACATAGGAGACCTTGTGGCTATTTATACACACTGATGTTGTAAAAGTCTAATTGGAAACTTGTATGTGTGTGTGTATGACCATTATTATGAAGATAGTATTCAGGTGGGGAAGGTGAGTATGGGAGGAGGATATATAGACCTTAAAGTATGAGAAAATAAAAGATTTGAATATATATATATATATATATATATACTATATAGACTTGTACAGCTCCATGCATACTGTAAGTTGGCTGTGGTGGGAATTGAGACCTGTGGAGTTGTTGACTGATCTTTAGGTTACAAATGAAAGAGGTGTTGGTATGGAGAAGGTTACATGCAGCTTCTGAAGCTCTCTTAAGCAAAGAGATTCCAAATAATTAACATTTCATTTAATAGCTTTCTTTGTCCTATGTATATATATACATACATATATATCCATCTTAGTAGAGTGAGGGCTAATGCATTCTAGGTAGTTAACAGGCTGTGGCATTGGTTAGCATATCCCCACTTCTTTACTCATCAACACTCCACTTCTTTTTGTTCTGTTTTTTTGGGGTAGGTATCTACAATGTACATTACACTTGGATTTGACGAGGATTGACCTCCCCACTGTTTTAGCAGTATAAATTACTTGGAAACTCATTTTGACTTTTACTTTTGGTACATTGAAGAAATCACATGTAATATAACGTACAACTAAATTACGTAGGAACTCATTTTGACTTTTATTCCGTATTTGACATCTTTGAATAAAATAATTAGATATTTGATAAATTGGTATACATGTAGAACTAAACATCCTAAAAAACTGCTAATGTAATAATAAAAGTTTTACCTACTGAAATAAAAATTTTATGGGATGAAATAAAAGTTTGACCAGTTGAAATATTTTTACATTAAAATCGTGGGTTAAATGACATTATGAATCAAAATTATATGTTTTGTTTTATCGTAATTATTTTTGTTTATTGGCTTTTTCTTTAAAATATTTTTTAGAAGTTACTGTATTTGTAATATCAGCCCCAAAACTGTGATTTTAAAAAAAATTATTGCATTGTATTGGA
Source organism: Cornus suecica (assembly GCA_963922005.1). Lineage (NCBI taxonomy): Eukaryota > Viridiplantae > Streptophyta > Magnoliopsida > Cornales > Cornaceae > Cornus > Cornus suecica. The sequence goes on from OY998248.1 coordinate 34,364,609, forward strand.
TAGCTAAGTTTGACACATAAACAAATATGTCAGATTTTATTAAGGCATTTGCTTACATGTAAGGATGGCAAAAAAAATCCATCCTGTTAGGGAACCGCCCCATTTTTAAATGGGGTGGTTATGGGGATAAAACTAAAAAACCGATGGTTGAAAAATTGCCCTGTCCCAAAAAACATAATAAATATTTAATTTTTTATATTAAAATTACGTCATTATATTTGTATTTATAATTTTTTATATTGAAATTACACTAATATCTTTAAGTAAAATAAACATTTACTTATAATCTACCCTCTAATATATCTAAAATCCTAAGCTTTAAACCTATTTCCTATATAGATCATAATGTTATGTTAATTTATTTGTGTTTTTGCTTACTATTAGAAAAGAAAAAAAAAAGGTTTAATGGGGAGGTTTTGGGAGACATGAGGGACGGTTTCGGGCGGTTATGAGAGTAAGGGTAAGATTTTTAAACAGTTTTGGGGCGATTACAGGAGATGAAATTTTTTACAATATTGGTTATGGAGATTGAGAAAAACGCCCCAAACCACCCCAGTGTCATCATATCCTTGCTTACATGTTTATCATGATGCTTCATGACTACTTGGTCTTTCCTAATTCATATAATAATTGCTCCATGAACTTAGTTTAAACATTTAAATTTCTTAAGTACTTGATTTTTCAAATTTTCATTTTACTGTGGTGTAATTTATGAAAAATTCCTCATAGACGAAATACTTTTGCTTCTCGGGCAATTAGATAATTTTTGTGAATTTCTAAAAATGTGTTCTATATTGACAAAAAAAATTCTGAGTCATATCCGTGGACTAGGACCCTTTACATGTAAAACCTCTTTCTAAGGTAATTTTTATGTGTTTTCTTAATGTAAAAAGCAATGATCATTAGGGATGGTAATGGGGCAGGGCTATCCCTGTCCCTGTTTAACTCTGTTATCTTTGCACCCGCCTCAAATTCGATTATTAAATGGAGCGGGATAATTTTTCACCATAAAAAATAAAATCTTATACAAATGAAGTTAATGTGTAATTTCTTAATTGGAATTTTTAATTTACTATTATTGTATAAACATCGAAGTGTAATTTTTTACATAATTGATATGACATTAAGGTAAGAAGATTGAAAGTATAAGGAGATTAGAATTTGGTATTGATGAAATATAAAAAAGGGTTAATTTCATAAAACCCCCCTATACAATCCAATTTCATCACTATACCCCATCCTCTTCACATTTAGAGTCAAAATGTCTAAACTACTCTCCCTTAATAGTATAAGGGGGTTTAGTGAAATCAACCCTTAAAAAAATTATTTTTCAAAAATAAATTATATTTTTTGTAAAAACTATAAATTTTAAAATATATATATATTTCGGAAAATATGATTTTTTACGAAAATATATATTATGTTCCAAAATATGATTTTTTTACAAAACATATTTTATTTTTGTGAAAAATATATATTATGTTCCAAAATATGATTTTTTTTGCGAAAAAGTATATATTATGTTCCAAAATATGAATTTTTTCCAAAAAATATTTTTTTTGCGAAAAATATATATTATGTTCCAAAATATAAATTTTTTCTAAAAAATTTTTTTTTTGTGAAAAAGTATTTATTATGTTCCAAAATATGAATTTTTTTCCAAAAAATAATTTTTTGCGAAAAATATATATTATGTTCCAAAATATGATCTTTTCGGAAAAAAAAAATTTGCGGAAAATATATACTATTATTTTCCAAAATATGATCTTTTCCGAAAAATATATACTATTATGTTCCAAAATATGATTTTTTTTCAAAAAATATATATTATTTTTTCCGAAATAATTCATATTTTGGAAAATAATATACTCCCTCCGAAAAATAATTTTTTTGCGAAAAATATATATATATTTTTTTGAATTTATAATTTTTGCGAAAAATATAATTGATTTTCAAAAAATAATTTTTTTAAATGGTTGATTTCACTAAAACCCCTTATACTATTAAGGGTAGTTTAGGCATTTTAACTCAAAATGTGAGGTGAGGGGGCATAATGATGAAATTGAATAGTATAGGGGGCAAAGTGGACACAGTGGGGGTTAGTTGATTAAATTGAATAGTATAGGGGGGTTTCTTGAAATTAAGCCAATAAAAAAATGAGGGAGTTATTTTATATAAAGGGTATATATCAATATTATATGATAATATTGAAGTATATATTAGTAAAAAATTAGTATAATTGTGGCGGGGCGGGGTGACCCCTCCCCATACACTCCCTAATAACCAACCTAGGGTTTTTCCTGTTAGGATTGTGACTCCATTTCTTGGGAGGAAAGGAAACTTGGTCAGCAACAATCCTTTATCTCGCACTTGACGACTTTTCATCCAACAATCAACTCCATCAATGATCAGTACATTATGGCGCGCTCATTAATGTCTTCACGACTAAAGACCCACTAAAGTTGTGTTATTTTAGTTTTTCTCTGTTGTCACCACTTTGGTTAATATGTTAGTTGGATTCTTTCTGTCCTCTTGCTTGAATCTCAACTCTGACAACAAACCCTAACCAAATAACTATCTCTCAGTGTTTCTTCTTGGAATTTGGCATGAACCTACTCATAGTTCCCACTACATAAGCAATATCTGGTCTTGTGCAAACTATGGACCTCTGTTGTGTCTGGCCTCACTGTCTTGCGACCACCATTGCGTCTGAATTTTCTGACTTACAACCTTTGTCGGCCTCTACATTGCAACCAATGTCGCGTCTGGCTTGTATCTGTCTTACGTATAGCTTCTACCTTGTAACCACTTATCGCTTCTAGCCTCTGGCTTGCGACTGTCGCGCCTGGCCTCTGCCCTACGACTTCTATCACTTCTAGCCTTTCTGCCATGCAACTGTCGCATCTGGCCTCTGCCCTACGACTTCTATCGCTTATGGCATATCTGCCTTGCAACTGTCGCGTCTGGCTTCTGCCTTGCGATCACTGTTACGTCTAGATCATGCCTTGTAAGCTTTGTTGCACCTAATCTTTCTGTCTTTTCTTCTGCCACTACTCCCACTGAGCCTTTTCGAGGTCTTCCGAGTCAAAAAAATGCAAAACCAAGCACATGGTTGCGTTCGAAACGCTCCAAAACCTTAAAAACGGTTCTGACCACGTAAAACACGACTCCAAACAAAGAAAAAACAAATTAGCACTAAAAGATTAAAAAAAACAAAAAAAATGATCACATGGCACTATAGTGCTGACGTGGCGATGACATTAGCGTCTTCTCCGGCGCTCCGGTCGCCAAACTAGTTTCCAAGAGATGGCAAACAACTTTTTCCGGCAAAACTCCGAACGACGATTCCGGGCGCATCCGAACTCCGATTTAGACGCAATTTGCGGCACCGACTTCGTGAATCTGACCGTGTATTCGGATTTTAATTTTGGGCAATTTAAATTTCCAAATCTGGATAGATTGAGTGGTTCTGGTTCTGCTGAATGCTCTGATGCCAATCTGCTTCAGCCGAAGACTCTGATACGAATCTAGTTCAACCTGGATTGCTCTGATACCACTTATTAGGGTTTTTACACCCGCCCAAGACCGAACCGAAAACACACAAACAATTACAAACAAAATCACACACACACACACACACAGAGATTTATACGTGATTCGGCCAAATCAGTTTACGTCCACGGAGAGCACCAATAATCACTATCAATGAAAGAATTACAATATGATGATCAGCAGATCAACAACTCACACAGTGTTTCACTTACACGTGTATCGCTTACCCCGGTGTTTCACTCATACCAAGAAAAATAATAATCTATATTTTTCCCTTCTCTATCTCTTTTTATGTTTATTCTCTGGTACCGGCCTATTCTGGCCTTCTCTGACACACAAAATACAATAGGTTACACCTATATTTATAACAGATGTAGAGTGGTGAATAAGACAATTGGTATCTAAAACCAATTCCAATCAGGAGTCTTTAAGATGGTAGTATCCTATTCAAATAAGGATTGCTTGGTGACTAAGTTTCCTTTCCTCCCAAAAAAAGGAGTCACAATCCTAACATTTCCCCACCTCTATACCCACCCTCATTATTTAATCGCATCCCCAAATTGATATGATATTAAGGCGAGGAGATTGAAAGTATAAGGAGACTAGAATTTGGTATTGGTGGAATATAAAAAAATGAATGAGTTATTTTATATAAATGGTATATATTAATATTATATGATAATATTGAAGTATATATTAGTAAAAAATTAGTATAATAATGGCGGGGAGGGGTGACCCCTCCCCATACCCGCCCTAATAACCAACCGAGGGTTTTTTCCCGTTTCTATACCCGCCCTCATTATTTAATCGGGTTCCCAAACTTACTTAAATCGGGGGCGGGGCGCGAATTTTTTTGCCATCCCTAGTAATGATAGATATCATGAATTGAAATTCAATATTTCCTTTAAAATGATGTGGTGGCTTATACAGTACTGACTTTTCATATAAATCAAACATACAAGTTATAATAAATAGGATGAATTACAGTTCACGCTCTCAAGATATGATATATTACACCCGCATTATCTATCATTTGATAAATTATATCTTCACCCCTCTAGTTTTTAAGCAGTAACAAAAACCCCTTCACTTGTCACCTATAATATCCAACTATATAGACCCATCCAAATTTGAAATCGAATAATTAAATGGATTTTTCTTATTTAAAAGGTCCAATTGGTCCTAGTCCTTTTTAATAGGTTAATTTTAAAAAAAAATTTCTTCCTCTTTCATGGGTCAACTTAAATTAATTGTAATACACATTATTGAAGCATCCATGCACCGTGGTTCCAACTTCCAAGGCATTGCGAGTATACTATTTAAAATTATCCTACAAGTGAGGCTTCTGCAAATAAAGAAGGGGACCAAAAGAATTGAACAAAAGAATGTTCAAATTTGAGCAGACTTTATTCATCAATATATAAAGTTTGAAAGAGAAATAAGAATAAGGAAGTCATAAAAGTTTAAAAATTTTTTTAATTATGGTTCAAAATTACATAAACTTGAAAATTTGTCTACTCCTAATCATAAAGAAAATCAAATCAAAAGCTATTTATTGTTCGGATCCTCCCCGAATACTGAAGTTCGATCATCATCTCCGCTGATATAATTCAATACAATTTATACATATGGCTAAAAAATTCAAATACGAAAGAGGAATCGACTTCGATTAAAATAAAAAAAGTCGTAAGTCGGCCACATATCAAAATTGTATTAGACCCAAGCGTTGTCCATACTAATTTAACATTTTGCTAGGATCCTTTTGGTCTGCACAATATTTTTGAGAGGACAAGTTTTGGTGCAACTGTTAAGGCCCGTTTGAATATCGGTCTGGTTTGGTCTGATCCGGTCTGTGTTCGGAAAGTCTGTTTGGTAAGCGGTCTGATCTGATGATCTTCGTCTGAGAAAATTGGAACCAAACCATGTTTGACAAATTGTCTGAAAGTCCATAATTATTTATTTATTATAATATTTATTTATTCTTATTTTTATATATTATTTAATTCATTTTGTTAATTATTTATTATTATTATTATTATTTATTCATTCATTTTTATTTGTTTATAAATACATTTTATTAATTTATTATTTATAATATTATTTCTTTTTATATTTTTATTTTTATGTATTTTTTAATTCATTTTATTTTATTTATTGTTTTATTATTTAATTCATTTTGTTATTATTCCTTTTTTATAAATATAATCTATTTAATTTATTATTTATATTATTATTTATTAGTTTATTTTAATTAATTTATAAATCTATTTTATTGATTTAGTAATTATATTATTATTATTTTATTCATTTTTAAATTTTTATTATTATATTTATTAATTTATTATTATTATTTTTGTATTATTTAATTCATTTTGCTTATTATTTATTTATTTATTATTATTTTTATGTATTATTTAATTCATTTTGTTTATTATTCATTATTTTTATTTTATTTATAAATATGCTTTATTTAATTTATTATTTATATTATTAATTTATCATTTAATATTATTATTTATTTGTTTAATTAATTTATAAATATATTTTATTAATTTTTTATTGATATTATTATTTATTATTATATCTATTTCTATTATTATTTTTATGTATTATTTAATTTATTTCGTTTATTATTTCGTTTATTATTTTATTCATAAATATATTTTATTTTATTTATATTTTATTTATTAATTTATAAATATATTTTATTAATTTATTATTTATATTATTATTTATTCATTTATTTATTATTATATTTATTTATTTATTATTAATTTTATGTACTATTTAATTCATTTTATTTATTATTTATTATTTTATTTATTTATTTTTGTATTTTGGTTTATATATATTGGTTAGATGTGGTTCAATTATTGAAGAACATTTTGGTAAGATTTTGAATAGATTTTGTATCGAGACGAAATAGAACCATGAAAAATCTTGGTTTGAAAAAAGATCATTTTGGTTCAATTTGGTTTGGTTAATTTGTTTGAAATTAATACAAAACAATCATGGTCTGGTTTAAAAAAACCATGACCAGATCAAAAAAATGAGACCATAACCACCTACCAAACCGGCCTCCATATAGGCTACTTTAATATGAAGGTCACAACATCCAAGAATAATAGATTTTATTATTATTTTATTTATGCATCATTACAGATAATCACAATCCACAAGTTACAAGACACACAAGCAATGAATTAATCCTACTTATTCAAACTTATTTCTAGATATGCCTATAAAGCAAAAACGTTTTTGCTTTCAAAAGCAAGAAAAATAATTCAATACATGACATGCAAAGCAAAGGAAATAAGGCGGGAAATAATGATGAAGACTATCAAGGGCACTTGGATGTGCCCTTAGAGTTGAGCATGTAATTATAGCCAAGGGTACTCCGACTTATTTTCATACGTCCCTGAAGGAACACAGTTGCACTTCTGACAACATATACCGCAATCCTTCAAGCATCGTTTTTGTTCTCCGGCTTTGCTGCATCGAACTCCACACTTCGAATCACAGAAACCTTTCAATATTTAAAATAATAATAATAATACCAATTAGTTCAATAAAAAAAACTATTATGTAGTAAAGAAAAAGTATGAGTGGCAAACAAATGACGCAATTAATTTTTAAAATTTCACGTTCACATGCATTTAGAACTAAGAAAACAGAAAAGGAGTTGGTGTCAACTTTTTGGAGTGTTTTAAATTTTTAATGTGATTAGAATGAGATACCATGAATATATAGAGTAAACTTGCATGAATATATCAACCTTATTATATAATTCTCCATTTTAAATCTTGATATTTGAAAAGCGAGACTCTGGACTACTACGAGTACCAATCCAATACTCAGCACTTTCACTTTTCTGGACCCTGACGCTCGTAGACAATTTTAGTCTACCACTAAAGTTTTGTCACTATAAACCGGGCGGAGCTCTATTCAAGCCCCCCTCCAAAAAATTTCAAAACTTCTTTTAGTTACTCATAAAAATATATATTTTACGCATAAGTCCATTGAAAATTATATATGTCCCCTTTCAAAAAAATTCAAAATTTCCTTTAATAGCGCACAAAAACATATATTTTATAAATAAATTTATAAAAATTACATATACCCCTCTATATATATTTCCTAGCTCCGCCCCTTAAAATACACGTATTTTTTTGTAGGGTCTTATATATGCATATTAACACACACACAAGAATAGATAGAAAGAAGGGGTGAGGGAGGTATTTGTACAGTATTGGTGAAGAAAACTACATACTTGTATCAGCCATGGCTGGTTGAAGGAGAGAGAACCAGAGAAACTATAAGTAAAATTGCCAAAACAGTCTTCATCTTTTTTTTTTCTTTGAAAGTGTTAATGGTAGAAGGAAACAAAGAGAGTGTCGAGTTCTCTTGAATGAGCTAATGGAAGAATATATATGTTAAGAAGTGATGGAGGATATAGGAGACATTGTGGCTATTTATACACACTGATGTTGTAAAAGTCTAATTGGAAACTTGTATATGTGTGTGTATGACCATTATTATGAAAATAGTATTCTGGTGGGGAAGGTGAGTATGGGAGGAGGATATATAGAACTTGAAATATGAGAAAATAAAAGATTTGAATATATATATATATATATATATATATATATACTGTATAGACTTGTACAGCTCCATACATACTGTAAGTTGGCTGTGGTGGGAATTGAGACCTGTGGAGTTGCTGACTGATCTTTAGGTTACAAATGAAAGTGGTGTTGGTATGGAGAAGGTTACATGCAGCTTCTGAAGCTCTCTTAAGCAAACAGATTCCAAATAATTAACATTTCATTTCATAGCTTTCTTTTGTCCTATATATATACATACATGTATATCCCCACTTGCATTTGTTTACTCATCAACAGTCCACCTTCTTTTTGTTCTATTTTTTTGGGGTAGGTATCTACAATGTACATTACACATGGATTTGATGAGTACATTTGACCTGCACACTGTTTTAGCACTTTAAATTACTTGGAAACTCATTTTGACTTTTATTTTTGGTACTTTGAAGAAGATCACATGGAATATAACGTACAACTAAATTACATGGAAACTCATTTTGACTTTTATTTCGTATTTGATAGCTTTGACTAAAATAATTAGATATTTGACAAGTTCGTCTGCAAGTAGAATTAAAAAGCCCTAAAAATAACTTGTAATGCAATTATTAAACTTTTATGTGGTGAAATAAAAGTTCTATGTGATGAAATGAAAGTTTGACCGGTTGAAATTATTTTACATTAAGATCGTGGGCTAAATAACATTATGAATCAAAATTATATTTTTTGTTTTATCGTAATTATTTTTGTTGATTGGCCTTTTCTTCAAAATATTTTTTAGAAGTTGTCGTATTTGTAATATCATGCCCAAAATGTGAATTTTTAATTTTTTTAATAAAATTATTGCATTGTATTGGATAGCTAAGTTTGATACATAAACAAATATGTCAGATTTTATTGAGACATTTGCTTACGTGTAGGGATGACAAAAAATCCCGCCATTTCAAGGAAACGCCCCATTCTTAGCGATTTTTAACCACCCCATAAAACTAAAAAAAATCGTCGGTTTTAGGGGTTCCCCCATTGAGGAATTGCCCCGCCCCAAAACATATAAAAAAATATTTAATTTTTTTATATTAAAATTACATCATTATATATGTATTTATAATTTTTTATATTGAAATTATTCTAATATCTTTAAATAAAATAAATATTTAATTATAATCTACCCTCTAATATATATAAAACCCTATGTTTTAAACCTATTTCCTATATAGATCATAATGTTACGCTAATTTATTTGTTTTTTGCTTACTATTAGGACAAAAAGAAAAAAAGCGGTTTTGGGGGACATGAGGGACGGTTTGGGGCGGTTATGAGGGTAAGGGTAAAATTTTTAATTGATTTTGGGGCGATTACGGGGATGGAAATTTTCACGATTTTGATTATCGGTATTGAGAAAAATGCCCCAAACCGCCCAAGTGTCATCCTTGCTTATGTGTTTATCATGATTGTCCATAACCACATCGTCTTCCTAGTTCATATAATAATTGTTCCATGAACTTAGTTTAAACACTTAAATTTCTTAGGGCCTGTTTGGAAATCAGTCTGGTCTGGTCGCTGATTTGAAACTCTGTTTGGTAAACTGTTTCGTCTGGTTCCAAATTTTATTGAATATATATATACACACACACTTATATAGCGTCACATTAAAATTAATTTGACGTCGGTGGTGGTGGTAGTGGCGCTGGTGGAGGTGGTAGTGGTGGCACCGGTGGTGGTGGTGGTGGTAGTGGTAGCATCGGTGGTGGTGGCAGTGGTGGTGGTGGTGGTGGCTGTGGTGATGGTGATGGTGGTGGTGGTGGGGGTAATGGCGATGGTAACGATGGGAGTGGTGGTGGCGGTGACGATGGGGGTGGAGGTGGGGGTAGGTAGTGGCGTCGGTGGTGGTGGTGTAGGGGGGTAGTGGCGCCGGTGGCAGTGGTGGCGGTGGGGATGGTGGCGCCGGTGATGATGGTGGTGGTGGTGGGGTTTGTGGTGCCGATGACGGTGGTGGTGGCGGCGGCGGTGAGGGTAGTGGCACCAGTGGCGGTGGGGGTGGCGGCGACGGTGGTGGCAGTGGGGGGGTGGCAGCAACGGTGAGGGAAGAGGCGCCGGTGGCGGTGGGGGTGGTGGTGCTGGTGGGGGTGGTGGTGGTGGAGGTTGTGGTGCCGGTAGTGTTGGTGGTGGCAGTGGCACCAGTGAGGGTGGTGGTGGAGGTTGTGGTGCCGGTAGTGTTGGTGGTGGCAGTGGCACCAGTGAGGGTGGTGGGGGTAGTGGCGAAGGTGGTGGTAGTGGGAATGGTGGTGGCGGTGATGATGAGGGTGGAGGTGGTGGGGGGGTAGGTAGTGGCGGTGGTGGCATATGTGGTAGTGGTGTGGGGGGGGGGGGGGGGGGTAGTGTCGTCGGTGGTAGGGGTGGCGGTGGGGATGGTGGTGGGGGTTGTGGTGCCGATGACGGTGGTGGTGGCGGCGGTGGCGGTGGCAGTGAGGGTAGTGGCACCAGTGGCGGTGGGGGTAGCGGCGACGGTGGTGGCAGTGGAGGTGGTGGCGGCGGCGGTGAAGGAAGAGGCGCCGGTGGCGGTGGGGGTGGTGGTGCTGGTGGTGGAGGTTGTGGTGCTGGTAGCGTTGGTGGTGACAGTGGCACCGGTGATGGTGGTGGGGGTAGTGGCGTAGGTGGTGGTAGTGGTGGTGGTGGTGGCGGTGATAGTGGGGGTAGTGGCGCCGAGGGCGGTGGCGGTGGCGGTAGTGGCGCCGATGGCGATGGTGGTGGGGGTAGTGGTGGAGGTGGTTGTGGTGGTGTCGGTGATGGTAGTGGCGATGGGGGTGTTGGTGGCGCGGGTGGTGGCGGCGGCAGCGGTGGGGATGGGGGTGGAAGTGAAACAAAACTAACAAAAACCAACTTTTTGTTAGTTTCAAAAATCTGATTTTAATTGAGGGGTTTTGGTCTTGGTGGTTTGGTTTCAGTTTTGAAAGACCAACCTTCCCAAACATGGTATGGTTTCAAAAATATGAAACCAGACCAGATAAACCAAAACCAAACAGGCCTTTAGGTACTTGATTTTTCAAAATTTCATTTTACTACGGTGTAATTTATGAAAAATTTCTCATAGATGAAATACTTTTGCTTCTCGGGCAATTAGATAATTTTTGTGAATTTCTAAAAATGTGTTCTATATTGTCAAAAACTTTCCGAGTCATATCCATCGACTAGGACCCTTTATATGTAAAACCTCTTTGCTAAGGCAATTTTTATGTGTTTTCTTAATACAAAGAGTAATGATTAGGGTTGGTATGGGGCGGGGATCGCATTCCCCATTTATATTCTCATTTAACTCTGTTATCCCCATACCCGCCCTAAACCCGATTATTAAACGGGGCGGGTCTAGGTAAAGTGGGACGGGGCGGGATGGTTTTTCACAATAAAAAAATTCTTATACAAATGAAGGTAATGTGTAATTTCTTAATTGAAAATTTTAATTTACTATTATTGTATGATCATCGAAGTAAAACATGTAATTTTTTATATAACTGATATGACATTAAGATGAGAAGATTGAAAGTATAAGGAGATTAGAATTTGGTATTGGTGGAATATAAAAAAATAATGGAGTTATTTTATATAAAGGGTATATATTAATATTATATGATAATATTGAAGTATATATTAGTAAAAATTTAGTATAATCGGGCCGGGGCCGGGGTGACCCCTCTCCATACCTGCCCCAATAACCAACCGGAATTTTTCCCCTACCCCTATACCCACCCTCATTATTTAATCGGGTCTCCAAACTCCCTTAAATTGGGGGTGGAGCGCGATTTGTTTGCCATCCCTGGTAATGATATATATTCAATTCATGATTTCCTTAAAAATGATGTGGTCACTTATATAGTACCGACTTTCTAGTCACTTCTTTTATAGATAAGATTTTTTGTGTTAGTTGATATAAAAATGATTAATATTACATTTTTTTTATAATAATCAATCATTAACTAATTAGTGTCATATAAATAAAAATACAATTTATATAAAATATGATAAATTATAGTTTGACACCCTAGTGATATGATATATTACATCCGCACTACCTGTCGTTTGATAAATTATAGTTTGACCCCATCTAATTTGTAAGTAGTAACAAAAACCTCCCTTCGGTGAATTTCCGGCATGGTCAACACTTCCGTCAACAGTTGACAATGATGAATTGATTATAATACACTCCCTTATTGGTAAACATCTTTTAAAAGAAAAATAGGCATTGATATATAAGTAATTTTACAGTTCCGGTCATCTGAATTGAACGTCGATAAACTAAAGGGGGTCAAATTATAATTTACCAAACAATAGGGAATGGTGATGTAATATATCATATCTCAAGGGGTCAAACTGTAATTTACTCTAAAATTTTATTTATGATTTGTACGGAACTCTTGCTCTAGCATAAATTGGCCATAGGGTATCTTACTAGACCCACCCGAATTGGGAAAGGGATAATTAAACCATTTTTTTTTTTTTTTTTCATTTGAAATATCCAACAGGTCATAGTCTTCATGGGTCACTTTAATTTTCTATTTTCCTTTTCTTCCTCTTTCATGGGTCAACTTAAGATAATTGTAGTATATACATTTTTTTAAAGCCCTGTTGAATCATCCATGCACTATGTTTCCAACTTCCAAGGCATTAATGTAACCTCTTTTTTTTTCGTCCAAATTTAGACAGATAAAATTTTGTGAAGGAGAAAGGATTAGCCATCCATGTTGTTTCCTTACAATTGGTAATAAATTAATAATAAATGATCCATAACATGAACTAGGGAGTGCAAAAACCAAACAATATTTGGACAAATTAATCCTCCCATTGATGTAATTCAATACAATACGAATACAAGAAATATATAAGTCATTTCACTTGTTCAAACAAAGATTAATAATTATTATCATAATTTCATTATGCATCGTTAGACGGTTACAATCACACTCCACAAGTGTATAAGACACATAAACAATGACTACTTATTCGAACTTATTCCTAAATAATTTTGCTTTCCAAAGCAAGAAATATAATTCAAATACATGACATGCAAGCAAAAAAATAAGGTGTCAAATGATGATGATGACGAGTTTCAAGGGCACTTGGATGTGCCCTTGGAGTTGAGCATGTCATCATAGCAAGGACACTCTGATTTGTTTCCATATGTCCCTGAAGGAACACAGTTGCACTTCTGGCAACATATACCGCAATCCTTTAAACAACGTTTTTTCTCTTCAGTTTTGCTGCATCTCACTCCACACTTCGAATCACAAAAACCTTCCAAAATTAAACAAAACAATACAAATTAGATCAATATATATATATATATATATATATAATGTGTAAAGAGATTGTACTAGTGTCAATCCAATATTAACTCGATTATTTTTTAAGATTTTGTTTTCATATTTAATCATATTTTAGGTGAGGAAAACTACATACCTGTATCGGCCATGGTTGCTTGAAGGAGAGAGGAACTCAGAACCAGAGAAACTATAAGAAAAGTGGCCAAAACAATCTTCATCTTTTCTTCTTTGAAAGGGTTAAACAAATAGGTTTTAAGTTCTCTTGAATGAGCTAATTGAGGGAAGAATAGATATGGTAAGAAGTGATGATGGTTATAGGAGACCTTGTGGGTATTTATGCATGCTGATCTTGTACAAGTCTACTGGGAAAGTAATATAATTATATGTATGTGTATGTGAGTGTGAGTGTGAGATAGGTGACCTTCTGTAATGAAAATAGTATCAGTTGGGGAAGGTGAGTATGGGAGGAGGAGTGACCTTGGAGAATGAGAAAATAATAAATATGTATATATATATATATATATATACAGCTCCATACAGACTGTAAGTTGGCAGTGGTGGAATGGAGACCTGTGAAGTTGCTAACTCTTTAGGTTACAAAAGGCAGAGGCGTTGGTATGGAGAAGGTTACATGCAGCTTCTAAAGCTCTCTAATTTAAGCAAAGAGTTTCCAAATAATTAAATTTCATTTTATTGATTTCTTTGTCCTATCCATCTTAGTAGAGTGAGGGCTAATTCATTCTTTGTAGATAACAGGCTGTGGCATTGCTTAACATATCCCCACTTGCATTTGTTTACTCATCATCAATACATTTTTGGGGGTTAGGTATCAACCATCCACATTCAACATGGATTTGATGAGGAACTATGCCCCTTTGTAAAATGAGATGTTTGATGATAACAAACAATTGAACGTGGTGATTTAATATCTACTTGAGTTATGTTTATTAGGTTGAATAATCAAGAACAACTCAAGAGAACTTGTGGATTCATGTAAAAGTCAAGCAAATATGCTTAGAGCTCAAAAGACATTGGAAAAAGCTTAAAGAAATTGAAGATCAAAGAATTTGGTAAAATACTCTTCGGTGAGTACTAGATTAAATGTAAATTTATGTTTTAAATAACTTATTTGAAAGCTCAACTTTTGACAAATTAGAATATAGGACCATGCATCTCATTAACATCATTCATGAGTCCTTGAACCATTAGTATTAGACTATGAACATCATTGATGATACATTCATATATATAGTCTTTGCTAAAATTAAGTTAGTTCAAGCCTTCATAAGCTATGAAAGAACTCAATAAAGATGTAATCCTAAAACCATAAACTATTTCATATCACTTGAAATAAATTCTAGATGTGTATTAAGGTTTTGAACAAAATTGTTTCAATCATGAAAATTTTTTGTCAAATATTGAGAATTTGTTTAAATTGAAATATTATTTTATGATCTCAATATTGACTTTAGGAATGTTAAGGACCTTAATAAGTCTCTAAGACATTATACGAGTGTTTCTAAGTCATTTGGGAAAGATCTCCAAAGATTTCCCGAAAAACCGTCATGTGGTATAAAAGATTGAAATGTACCATCACATTCAAATGACTATAACTCACTCAAAAATGGGTCAAATGGAGCGATCGAAAGCCTAAACTCAAGAGCTTGAAATCAACTATCCAACAAGCTAAAGAACGCTTCAATCCGAGTTACGTAGAAGTAGTTATGACCATAAGAGTGAAACTGCGCTGAAACATGATTGAAATGAACAGTCAAGCGATTGATCTGTTTTTTCAGCCAGCTGATACGGCAGAATGTTTCACCCTTATTTGTCAGCCGACTGACATTTAATTCAGCCGACTGATTTAGCTTGGGAATAGGTTCCAACGGCTAGTTTTGAATTACCAAATTACCCAAATGCCCCCCGAACAATCCCAACAACTATATTCTTCTCTTTATTCTATATATATGTTCATATAGAGATATGAAAAAAGAGAAAAATGATGGAGATAAGAATAAGAGAAAAATCTACCATTTGGGCCAAATGCTTAAAATCATTTCTTGGGTAGAAAATCTCTTTTAAGAATCACCATTGTGCATCATTCATATCATTCTTGTAATTCATTCTTCTGTACTTTAAGTTGAGCTTTTCAATTGAGTTTTTCATCTATAACTCTAAGTATGTGAGCAAAGTGATCTTTAATTTTCTAAATTCATCTATTGAGAGATATGTTGTAACACTCAAACCTCAATTCTTATTCTTTGAGAGTGAAAGTCCAAGAAGGTATCTTATCGTGGGAATAACTTGTTGAAGCTTTGTAAAGGTTTCTCTCAACCTTAAAGAGGGAGGATTAGGTGTGCTCTCCACCGGCAAGAGTGATCAAATGGTCGGCTCTTCACCCGCAAGCAAGAGCAAGGAAGGCTGGCTCTCCACCCGCAAGGGTGAGCAATGTTGACTCTTCACCCACAAGAAGGAGTATGTAAGGGTTGTTTTTCACCAGCAAGAAAATCACGATAGTGGAATCCTTGAGAGGTTTTCTCAAGACATAAATGTAGACTAAAGATTTGGTTGAACCATGTAAAATCTCGGTGTCTTTGATTTGCATTTCTCTATCCCTTAAACTCCTTACTTTATATGCAATTTACATATCTTAAACTCCATATCTATGCTATGCTATGAAATTGCTTGTGGCTATAAATTCATAAGGAGTATGAGAAAATGTTTAGTTGAAGTAGTTGATTAGATTGTGAACATGATTGGATTATAGCTTAGTCTACCATTTCATTTATTTAACTATAATCTATGTGCACACCAAATGTTTGATAAAATTCATATTCAACATACCTTAGAATAAAATAATTATATGCACCCCAAGTGTTTGACTAAATGCATATTCAATATAAGTTTCTAATTGAGAGTTTATGTGTGAACTCAATGTTTGATAACTTTTCATAAACTCTACAAGACGTTCTTCATGACAAATAATACTTTACATTATGTCTCTATAAATGAGGAAAGTGATATTACATATTTAATTGGTTTTGCATACTTGAGTGCATGGATTATTTCCTATTCTACTTGAATTGACTATATATAATTGTGTAGCTCATTGATCATGATTCAATGTATGAATTGAGATAAACACTTACAAAATCATTTTATTCACTAGGTATTTGACTAAAACTCTACAAAGATATTTTTCATGACAAATAACATATTTACTTGGTGCATGAATTGTTTCAGTTCTACTTGAATAAATGATGCATGTATTTAACTGTGTAAATCAATATTGCATGATTATAAGTATGAAATGTGAAAGTCACTTAAGAGATTATCTAAATCACTAAGTGTTTGACTAGAGTCTTATAATATTTATCTTTGTTAAATTAAAGTCCGAAAAAGTATCAAAGTTTGTTATTTAGCCTATTCACCCCTCTAGGGGTATATATGTGGCCAACAATTAAGAAAATTACATGTAATCTAATTAATTGCACACTCAATAACATGTTTAAAGTAATGGTCATGCACAATGCTACACAAATATTTAATTGAGAAATTTCAAATGAGTTTGTATAATTGAAAAATACTTGGATTTGGTACATCATGAAATATCAGGTCTCAAGTCTGATTTCTATTGAGTACAAATAACTCATTAGAATTACTATATTTGACATAATTTAAACTTTACTCAAACAAAGCGTGAGTCGCTTTAGATGAATTCCACTAATTATTTCACAGGTAAACTATGCCTATTACCAATAGGAAAGGGGATTAAACGGATTAATTATTTTTTTATAGAAAATGTCCAACTGGACAAAATCCACTTTCACAAGTCATTTTTTTTTCTTTCCTTTTCTTCATCTTTCATAGGTCAGCTTAGATAATTGCAACCGACACATTTAGAAGCCCTATGTGAGCATCCATGCACTATGGTTCCAACTTCCAAGGTCTTTTCAAATTTACCCTACAAATAGAGGTTCCGGATAATAAAGAAGGGACCCGGATCATCTCCATTTTTTTATCTCCCTACGAGTTGCCATTGGCTGATTTGGAGATTAAGGGGTCAAGTTTAGTGGGTCCCATGTGATCAAAGTTTGGGGAACGGATCGTCTGCAATTATATAAAACGATGCAGCAATAATATGAAACGATGCCGTTTTGCTGTGATACGAAATAGTTTTGGGCACGACGTTAAATGAAGCCACGAATGAAGCCAATTGAAACTTACTGAAACCATGAATAGGAAACAGTAACCGACTCACTTTCTTCTCAAAGGACAAAGAAAATGAGTAAATCATAGTTAGGGTTTTCTTAACGGCGAGACTACCATCTGCTTGGCGATTAGGTCGTCGATGGTCATCTTCCGTCTGAACCAGCCCACCGGCTTGATGTTGGGTCCAGAAACGGTGCGCTTGCCGTCGTACACGAGGCAGAAGATCGACCCGTGGGCGATTCTGAGGGAGAAAAATTAGGGTTTTGGGGTTGGCCATGTCTGTGAATTGGGCGATGTCGTCTAGGGTTTGGGCAATCAAGAGGTTTTGGTAGGTGGATAGGGTTTGGTTGGGGATGGGGACTCGGAGTTTAGCCACGATTAGGGTTTTGAGTTGGGCGATTGTGATTGTAGGGTTTCTTACATCTCAATTGAGTGGCATCCAAATTTCCTAAAACAACTACTTGATCAAACACATCATCTCTACTCCTTTCAGGCCACCTCTTCAGCCCGTGGCTCGTAATCTCTCTCTCTCTCTATATATATATATACTTGTTTGATGTTGTTTTTGCTTTCAATTTTGCAACAATCATTCATTGAATACTGGAGTTTATTTTCGAAATGGGATTTGTTATGTGGTGTTGTGTCAGTTTGTTTATTATGTTAGAATTTAGTTTAATTTTGATGGGTCATGTGAATCAAGTGATTTTTTGGTGTATATATATTATACTATATAGGCGTGCATTTTGTATTACAAGGGAAATGATTTAGCAAATGGAATTGAATATTGCTAATGAAGAAAGGGTGTGGAATTGGGGATAAAATCATCCATAATCTACAGGGGAATGGATATATTTTTGTCTATATATGTTTATAATTATAAGTACGATGTCCTTGCAGGAGTTTTATTTTGGATAATTGGCTCTGACTAGTTGTTGTTGAGAATTAGGAGCTCCCAACCACAATGGTATAGAGTGATTGATGGTGACTCGCTCTAGCCCATTTCTGCTTCTTATTCTGATCATCATATTGGGAACAACCGCACGATTGAATTAAGTGAACAGAGGGTGTTTTGTGTGAGGTGGTCTTAAGTTTAGGGCAGTCTCCCTCATATACCTTCCTCAAACTTGAAAGCCGCATCCTATTGGTATTTCATTTTTCTGTTTATAGATGTCAAAGATATGATATGAGTCCATAATTTAAGAAAATTATACTTTCATTTGAACTAATTTGAATTGTATAACTTATTTGCTTTAGTCATCTTGCCATTTCCTCGTAATTGTTTTTTGTTTCTGATTTTTCTTATTAGTTGTATCTGCGTTTTGCTTTTGTGACGTTATAAATTAGTTCAAGTACATTTGCATATCTATTTTTTATATGTATCTGCGTGTCCTGAAAGGATATAGATATTATTCGTGAATACGCCTCTTTAATTGCAATAGTGGAGTCTTCAATAGTTACATATGGGCTGAACGGTGAATAAGTAGAAATTTGAAACCTAGGCATAGAATCTAGATTTTCAAGATCCTAATTTAGGTGTTTGGTTCTAGTAAATTTTTTAGAAAACTATGTGGAGTGTAGCTCAGGCTTGAACCAGTTGATGAACTAAATACTAAGTAACGAAAATTTTAAGCTTAAATTTAAGTACAGATATATACTGAAAAATATTGTGAATGATGTGGGTATTGTTAATCTCAGTGCTAATAAGTTTTCAGTTTATAGGAAAAAAGTTAGACGGTGGGGGATAAAAAAAGTAATGAATGAGACATCCCTAGATAAGCTACTTAGGCGTTCGCGGTCGGTCCGGTCTCATAATGGCTTTTTTAGGACCGGACACTGTTTGGCAACACGGTTCAAAAAAAACGGTTCCAAAAAAACAAGGACCACTTGGGACCAAAAGGGGTAATTTGAGACAACAAAAAATGATGGTCTCAAGTGGTGTTATATACAATTGTCTTAACATATGGGACCATAAAATTTGAAATATATATATAAAATTTAAAAATATATATAATTTGAAAATAATATATAAAATTAAAAAAATAATATAAAAAATTTGAAATAATGTATAAATTTTGAAATATATATATAAAATTCAAAATTAATATATAAAATGCAAAAAATGTATTTAAAATTTAGGAAAATAAAAAAATTCCAAAATAATAGAAAAAATATAAAATAATGTATAAAATTCGAAAATAATATATAAAATTTGAAAAATAATATAAGTTTTTTAAAATAATGTATTAAATTCGAAAAATATATATAAAAATCAAAATTAATATATAAAATTTTAAATATATATATATAATTTAAAAAATAATATATAAGTTTTGAAAAATAATATAAAAGTTTTTAAATAATGTATAAAATTTGAAAAAAATATAAAATTCAAAAATAATATACAAAATTAGATATATATATATTTGAGAAAATATAAAAAAATTGAAAATAATATAAAAATAAAAAATAATATATAAAATTCAAAAATTAATATAAAATTTGAAATAATTTATAAAATTTGAAAAATATATTATTTTTGAGTTTCTTATATTATTTTCAAATTTTATATATTTTTCATACTTAATATATTTTTTGAATTTTATATATTATTTTTTTATTTTTTGTATTATTTTCCAAACATAAGACCAAACAGCTTGAATAAGACCATAAGACCAGACAGCTTTTCCAAACAGACTTTCAGAACACCACCCAAATAAGACCGGACCAGATAAGACCAGACTACCAGACCGGACCGCCTACCAAACGGGCCCTTAGTAAATCATATGGGTTTGTTCTAATCGTTCAATTATCTATTCTTCTTGACATATGATCAGGGTATAGACGTGTATATATAGGTCTGAAACACTTGAGGGGGTTTGGAACTTCGATTCTACAAATTGTTTGCTCAATCACGAGCGATATTTTTAGCTATATCCAAATTTTCATTTCTGTTTCGTTTGATCTGTTTATCTACAGAAGTCCGAGGCTAATGCTAGTAGAAGATGGTTGATTTTTATTATATATATGCATGTTGTTTACTTGTATGAGATGAATGGTGGTAGATTTGTATGTTCATACAATTTTATTGTCGTAAGTGTGAACTTATAAATAATTTTTTTTTGTTCTCTACTTGCACTAAATTCAAATACGTTTCTCTAAACTTTGTTGTCCCTAAAAAGTCTTTATTTGTATTTCAGGAAGAAATGATAAAGAAGTCTTTACTTGTTTATCTCTATTCCAATGGTACCCGCTCCTACAATATTGAAGATTTTGTTATTTCCGTTTTTTCTTTTGTAGTTTTTATTTTTTCCATTTTAGATGTTGCTACAATTATTCTATTATTTTTGCATATGAAGAATTTCACTCTCTCTCAAAGAAATGTCCTGATTTTTTCATGTCATATGGTGGTATGTATTCACTTGATCATTCTTGAATATGATTAATATACATCTAAAGTTCTTTGAATATTTTTGTATTTGCATTGAATTTTTAAGCATTTTTTCATTATTGAATATGATTAATATATATTTAAAGTTTTTGTAGTGACTATTAGTTTATGTTGGCAAAATACAGGTGGAATGGACAAGGTAGCATGTGGAATAACAAAGTAGTCGACCATTAATATTGTTAATGCTAACAGTTGACTGAAATAATTTAGGGTAACAGTTGACTGAAATAATTTAGGATATGACAAGCAGCACGATTTGTATATGTATAGGTTGCAGAATGAATAGTACAAAAAACAGCAAAACTCAAGTTGAAATTATTGATCAAATTTATATCAATCGACTGCTACATTCCACCAGTTGACGGGTAGTAATTTAGGGTATGAAGTGCAACATTTTCCATTCAGATACAGTATTGTATGAAAGACCTGCAAATATTTTAACCAAATTTATAAAAATGTTTTCAAGAATTAGAATAATAAAAATATTAAATTCATAAAATTGAAGAAGATGAAATATAGGAACCACAAGTCTGCTAGTAAGAGAGGGTAACTCACTCAATAGAGTTAATACTCTAAACCATCCATTTTCCAAATACTAACAAATTAATAATTCCTTGTTTTAAATGAATATGGTATTCTGAATTTCTCTTTTCTTCCCGTCCATTCACGTCAACTTCAATTTTAATAATTCCACTTCCCTCCCAATCAAATCATCCAACACTTTTTGCTACAGGTAGTTCTATCGCCCAACAATTTTAATATTTTTATTATTTTAGTGTATGAAAATATTTTTAATGGTATTTGGATATTTATTTCAATAAAATGATCGAAAATCTCAAATCAATTTATCTTTAGTAATTATTAAATCAATTTATTTCAGTAATTATTAATTTATCTTTAGTAATTATCAAATCAATTTTTAAAAATCTAAAATAATTTAAATTATACTTTTAGTATTAAGTTTTCTATTTTTTGTACTATTCATGGTGCTTTTTTATGATGTATTTACAAGTATGGTACATAAGGCAGCAGTAAAACTACCACAAGTAGCGAACGTACTAACACAAGCAACATATGTATAACTACCGACAACAAAACGTTTTGTGTAATGTGATTGGGAGGGAAGTGAAATTTTAAAATTGAATTTGATGTGATTGAGTGGGAAGAAAAGCGCAATCCAAAATACCAAATTCATTTAATAAAATGAATTATTAAATATTTAAATTGATTAATAAGTACTAAAAATTAATATAAAATTATTAATAATAAAAAAATGAAATTCCAAAATAAAATTATTAATTAAAATGAATCATAAATTACAAAGAAGTAAAATAAAAAATTACGATAAATTAATTTTTAGTAGCTATTAGATTAATATAAATCATTACTAATTCATTTAAAATTTAAGGGATATGTTATTGTGGATTATCCTTTTCTTCCCGCCCAATCAAGGCAACTTGAACTTTAAAACTCTATTTCCTGCTCAAACACATAACACATAGATGTTTATCATTATTAATTTTTAGTATTACTGTTCTTGCCCTTGGTACCAAATTTGAGAACACCTTATAATTACTAATTTATTTGATTCAAATTTTAAGTTAATTACATAATATGACTTCCCAATAATATCTTTACCAATTGGGATTCATTTACATCTAATTTTTAAAAAAATTAAAATGATCTATTTGCTGCTTCTAGTAGTAAATTTGCTGCATTTGGGAATATTGATGTTGCCTTTGGTAGAAAATATGCTAGAACATTTTGAATGAATTCGTTTTTTAGTTAGTTTAGGGTATTGAGAGGATTGCCCTAACTTATCTTCAAACTTATGGTTTCTTCAATTGTAACTTTTATAATTTTTTAAAATATTTATTGTAACGTCCGGTATTTTTACGGGTTAATTTAAAATTTTTATTTAAACAATTATGTGTTTATGTGCTTAATGTGTTTAATTGTTTTAGCATGCCTTACATGTTGTACGTGTTATAAAAATTGTACGTAGCATGTTTTATTTTCATTTTGAAATTAATGAAAATTATTGAGAACGATTTCGGGAAAGAAATGACCGAGGGGTAAAGGAGTAATTTCACATTTGGAACAATTAGTGGAAAATGTAGAAATTAGGGCAAGAATGGCATTTTAGTAATTAGGGAGGATGACAAGGGGTAAAAGGGTAATAAAGAGTCTTGATGGCACTCTTGTAATTAACCCCAACTTTGGATGAATTTGGTCATTTCCACCTTTCATGTGTTGTCTCATTCCTAGCCCTTGATCTCATTCTCCCATCTTTGTTTTAAGCCCTTGGATCATAAGGCCTTGTTTGGTTGGCACTTAAATGGAATAATCCATTATTCTTGGTCTTCCACTTGACAAGACTTTTTCTCAACCATTGGATGGTTTGTTAATTCCCATCTTTATTCTAAGCCCTTGGATGATAAGGCCTTGTTTGGCAAAATAATAAGTTTTGGTGAGTTGTGTAATAAGTCTTCCACTTGGCAAGACTCATTTCTAGCCCTTGGATTCATTTCCTTTTTCCCCATCTTTGTTATGAACCCTTGGATTAGAACACTCATTTAGGGTTATACATATACACCATTATGTATTGATTTTTGTCTTCTAAAGTGCAAGACTTCTCTCATTCACCACAAACCTCTCTTCTTCTCACGTCCATTTTATTTTTTCTTCTTCCTTGGTTCTTCTTCAAGAACATCATCATTGGCTTGGAGTTTGAAGAACCTTTGAACATAAGAGTTGTAGAGGATGGCCTTATCTTCCCTTTGATAAAAAAATTGGTAAGTGTTCTTCACTTCTTTAGGGTTCTTGATTTCAAACCCTAGAATTTATTTCCTTGAAGCTTTGTGTTCAATTATTGATAATTGGTTCCCTTTTTCTCTTGAATCTTGTTAAGGGACATGAGTTGAACCTTTTCACCAATTATTTCGGTTATTAAAAGCTTGGAGCTCATCTTGTGATTCTTGACCCTATTGTGGAAGAGTTGTGGTAAGTTCAAGAATTCCTTCTCTTGAATTGTGTTTTCTTAGAACCCTAAGTTGCTATTGTTAGGGATGATTTTGTTTTGTGGTTGAAGCCACTTTAATAATTTTGGTTTATAGAAACACCATATTAATAGTTATTCATTGAATGGTGTAATTGCAAGCTTGGAAGCTCTTTCCTTGAACATTTGAGTTGGTAGCTTACTTGGACCTCTCTTGGACACTCTTGAGCTAGCTTGATTGGAATTGAGGTAGGGGAAAATGACTTGTCTTTGTCTTTGTAAGAGGGTGTGTGCGTCTAAGTGTATATATGTCGTATATATATATACGAGTTGGTTTTGGGCAACTTAGACTATGATTTAGGCCCTTGATAATATGATTATGTGATATGAATTCATGTTGTTGTTTATTGATCATAAATGTGATATGAATTGATGTTGTGGTTTAGTGATCATAAATGTAATATTATGAGCATGTGGAAAGTTTTGACATGATATATTGCCTAAAGAGAAAAAGCATATATTATGATGGAGTATGGTTGATGAAAAATCATATGTGCATATTGAGTACTCATGTAGTGTCAAATTCATGATGTTGGAATATATGGGTGGTGTAGTGATGTGTTGGTAGTCGGGTTCGGATCAAAGCAACAACTGGCCAGGAGGTATCACGCCTACGGAACTAAAAAGCCGACCAAATGTGAGTTAGGAGTCCGGGTAGAGGCTCATGTTCTTGACTTTTGTAGTCATGGCGTACGGAGTTGCATGTTGGGCTCTCGTACAACCGTCTTCCTTGTTGAAGTGATAGAGAGAAAAATCACTTGGGAAGAGTCGGTGCGGTACTCTACAAGTAATTGGACAGAGTATGTATCCGTTAACCTGAGTTGGGCGCCGTGTGTCTCGGGGGGTGTGTCGAGTCATGGTGCATTTAGACTATCATATATATGTGAATATGATGTTATTGTGGAAGCATGCTATAATTATAGAAAATTATGTTGTGAGCATGTTGGGGAAACTTATTTGTGGGGTTCGAAGGGGTTCCGGATTGGCGTGAGAGCCATGTGGGACAAGAGACCGACCTAGGGTTAGTGGCATGAACCTTGGTTGGGTTGAACCGCTCGGACTACCGAGATGGAGGCAATGACGCTTCCTCTACTGGGCTAGTGAGCTCACCCCACGTTATATACATTTTTTTCAGGTGATGATCCTGTTGGGAGAGTTCCGTAGTCTCTCCGAGGACGTGTGGTTGTATGTCCGTCCTTTTGTGCATGAGACGGACCACACTTATTTTGTTGGACATTTAGTTGATAAATATGTATTTAAATGTTCATTTTGTCCATGTAAGTTGAATTTGAAAAACTATTTTATTTTAACCCGGCTAGCATGTTAGCCGAGGCGTTATTCTCAATGTACATCCCTTGGAGCGCTATGCGCGGGGATTATATTATTTTGGGGTACTTCGGTGCCGAATTGTGGAAATATGTAATTTTGGACAAATTCTAGCATGTTTCGCCTTAGAGCGCTTTAATATCATTATTGAATATTTTCCCTTGGAGTTATGAATGTGAATTGGATGAATTGCCATGAATTGCGAGTATTAGGTGTTTGGCCGAAAACGGCGTTTTTTTCTAGGTTTTCAAACTAACCCTTTTCGATTCGAATGGAAAAACCCGTTTTCGCCTACCCCCGTAGCCCCGGGTAAATTTCCTTGCTTTTAGAAACGGATTTAATTAAATTCGTTTTCTTAGATATTTTAAACTTTAGAAACCGGCGGTAGTTAAAACGGATACCGGGGGCAAGACGGAAGATTTTATGAAAACTTACAAAAAAAATCATTTTTTGCTAAGTTTACGTTTTTCGCATTTCCCGAGGTCTCGAAAACTATTTTTGGGTTCCGCCAAGGAAAAACTCACTTTTCCAATATTTATGATTTTTCGGGACCGACGGCGCGAAAAACAAAGCCATATCGCAAAATCTCGCGTTTTTGCATATTCAAACTTTAAGAAAATTGCAGATTTGGGCAGTAGCTTCACTAATCCATACTTAGAAAAAATTCAGCATTTTCGAAATTGGTAGTGCAGGCCTGCTGCAGCGGCTTACGACGTCCGATGTTTGAAAATCCGTATTTTCCTCCTCGAACGTCGGAATGGACCCCCGTTTGTTTCTATGGGTTGTCCTACGTCCAAATTATCGGTATAAAATTTGAAAGGACCAGTTTAACCCTGAAATGACTGTTTTACCCTTAGTGAAAGAGGGGTACTTCAACTTTAGTTTTAAGTCGGTGTTGTCTGACGCCACTTTTGAAAATTCATATCTCCTTCCTCGTGGCTTCAAATTAGGTCCCGTTTGTTCGTATTGCTAGTTTTAGGTACAAATTTTGTAGTTGTAGTTGGAAATTATTATTTTAACCCTGATTTGACCATTTTACCCTTGGGTGAACATGGTGGGTCAGAATGATTCGATCAAGGTACCGAGTGTTTCGGTTTGCCTCCTTTTCGATCCCGTGTGATCTTTTTGAAATATATGAGATGTTTTATGTCTATTTTACCCTTTTATGGGTATTTTATGACTGAAATGGATTTTATTTCATTTTTATTTCTTCCGCATTCACTCCCTTAGCTCTTAGGCTTGGGTTTTGGAGTCCTAGGAAATTAGGGGCGTGACAACTTGGTATCAGAGCGTGTTATTTCTCTATGGGACGACGGGCGAGGGTTGTTATCGCTTTACGCTTCTTGCTTGCTTTTATTTTACAAGTTTACGTATTAGTTCCCGTCTCTTGTACGTCATTGACTTATATGTGTGTTGGCATGGCTTTGTGGTTTTGTTTGGCATACTATGATTGTACTTGTGCCTTACATGTTTAGTTGTTGTCATGTAGAGAGCATGCCGCCACGTAGAGGTCGACCACGTATCGTTAGAGAGGGTGATGCTCCGGATCATATACCTCCGGTTGTGGACGAGAATGTGCCAGTACATCCAGATGTAGGGGAGCGTGTACCGGCTGCACCTTTCATGGATGGTGAGCAGTTTGCACGTGCTTTAGCGGCAGCTATGGCACAAATTCCTCAGAGGCAACATGTTGAGGACGAGGGCTCGCGTGCTCAAAGGGCTCTCCGGGAGTTCTTACGTTTAGACATACCTACCTTTGTGGGCGGTCCGGATCCACTTGTAGCCGATGATTGGTTGGAGCAAATAACCAATGGATTTGATATTCTCAGGGTGGTTGATGACGAGGTACGGGTCATGATTGCGTCGTTTCGACTTACGGGCGATGCTAAGAATTGGTGGAAGTCTGTCACGAACATAAGGAACGTTCGAACTATCACATGGGCGGAATTTTGCATACTTTTCTTGGATCGGTATTTTCCACATCTTGCTAGGATGAGCATGAGGGACCGGTTCAATGAGTTGGTTCAGGGTGATTTATCTGTGACCGAGTATGAGCTTCAGTATACTAGCTTATCTCGATTTGCACCAGAGATGGTGGTGGATGATGAGGTTAAGGGCCGACGTTTCGTGAGGGGCTTGAGGGGCAATCTCAAGTCAAAGATTTCTGTGCTTACTATGCCGACGTACCGCGAGGCCGTTACAAAGGCATTGCTTGCTGAGGAGGATGCAAGAGAGGGCCGACTAGCTCGTGAGGCTAGGGAAAAGAGCTTCGGAGGTTCTTCATCTTCGGGCTTTGGGAACAAGAAGAGGCAGCGAAATAGCACTCCAACTCCGGTTGCACAGCAGCAGCAGCCACAACAGCAGCATCGGGGACAGTCTACACCTTCCTTTAGAGCATCTTCGGGTTTCACTCGTCGGGAGATTGTTTGTCATTATTGCCGACAACCAGGGCACACGAAGCCACAATGTCCATCTTTTCAGCAGGGACAGAGTAGTGGTCCAGTGCATAACAGGGGTTGCTTCCAGTGTGGACAACAGGGTCATATCGCCAGGAATTGTCGTCAGGGACAGAGTAGTGGCACTCCTATGAGTGGGATTGGACAGCAGTCTAGGGCTACACAGCCAGCAGGTCAGTCTGGGTATAGAGCACCACAGCAGCCAGCACCATCAGCTCAGGGTTCTCAAGCTAGGACATCTGCATCGACTATCCAGCAGCCTCCACGTCCTCAGGGCCGTGCTTATGCAGTCACAGCAGCAGACAGTGTAGCCGGACCTTCTATCGTGAGAGGTACATTTCCTGTATACGGTTGTTGGGCTCATGTTCTTATTGATTCTGGAGCTTCGCACTCTTTTATTGCTTCTGCTTATGCATCTACTTTGGGTATACCTATTTCATATCTTGGGGTA
The DNA here is from genome assembly GCA_963922005.1 of Cornus suecica. NCBI lineage: Eukaryota > Viridiplantae > Streptophyta > Magnoliopsida > Cornales > Cornaceae > Cornus > Cornus suecica. The sequence continues at coordinate 34,393,025 of OY998248.1, forward strand.
CCTTTGTGGGTAGACACGCCGATTGGGGGTAGTGCATATTTATCTAAAGTGTGTCGCAAGTGTGATATTGTGATTGCCGGACGATCGTTATTGTTCGACTTTATTCTTCTAGACATGACGGGCTTTGACGTCATCTTGGGCATGGATTGGTTATCTACCTTTCATGCACAGATTGATTGCTTTAGAGGTCGGGTGTCGGTGTGCACGCCTAAGGGCGAGCGATTCCACTTCTTTGGTGATCGCAATGACTTCTCTACTTTTTCCTATTGTATATGGGGTCGTGATATTTCCGGTTTTCTTTTGGCAAGTCTCTCTTCCGACGATGAGGTTCATGGTCACGCTGAGGTACCTTATGTCGTGGGTGAGTATTGGGATGTTTTTCCCGATGACTTGACTTCCTTGCCTCCGATTCGTGAGGTGGAGTTTGCTATTGATCTTGTACCGGGTACCGATGCTATTTCTATGGCACCGTACCGAATGGCACCGGCGGAGTTAAAAGAATTGAAGGAGCAACTTGACGATCTCAAGGCGAAGGGTTTTATTCGGCCTAGTGTTTCCGATTGGGGTGCTCCAGTTCTTTTTGCTAAGAAAAAGGATGGTTCACTACGGTTATGCATTGATTATCGTAGGTTGAATCGGGTGACGATCAAGAACAAATATCCATTACCACGGATTGACGACTTGTTCGATCAACTCAAGGGATCTAAGTTTTTCTCCAAGATTGACTTGAGGTCCGGTTATCATCAATTACGGGTTAGGGATATTGATATTTCGAAGACCGCGTTTCGCACTCGGTATGGGCACTTTGAGTTTCTTGTGATGCCTTTTGGTGTGACTAATGCACCGGCGGCATTCATGGGTCTCATGAATCGTATCTTCCACGAGTTCTTGGATAGATTTGTAGTGGTGTTCATTGATGATATTCTAGTGTACTCTACTACAGAAAGTGATCACGAGGTTCATCTTAGGACCGTTCTTCAAATCCTAAGAGAGCACCGATTGTATGCTAAGTATAGTAAATGTGAGTTTTGGCTTCAAGAGGTTAGATTTTTGGGGCATGTTGTTTCCGGAGACGGCATTTCAGTTGATCCTTCGAAGATAGAGGCGGTTATGAGTTGGAAGAGACCGAGTAGCGTTTTCGAGGTTCGTAGTTTCCTTGGCTTGGCGGGTTACTATCGACGATTTGTGAAGGACTTTTCTCGTTTGGCGGTTCCTATGACTCGCCTCACGCGAAAAGGTGTCAAGTTCGTGTGGGATGACAAGTGTGAAGAGGCATTCATTGAGTTGAGGACACGTTTGACTACGGCTCCGGTGTTGATTATTCCCGAGCGCAGCGTCGGGTACGTGATCTATTGTGATGCTTCTCACGAGGGACTAGGGTGTGTACTCATGCAGTCCGAGAGAGTTGTGGCTTATGGGTCTCGACAGTTGAAGACTCACGAGCGGAATTATCCTACGCATGACTTAGAGCTTGCAGCGGTTCTTTTTGCCCTTAAGGGGTGGCGGCACTACTTGTATGGTGAAAGATTTGAGGTTTTCTCCGATCACAAGAGTTTGCAGTATATCTTTACACAGCGGGACTTGAACTTGCGGCAGCGTCGATGGGTCGAGTACATGGAGGACTATGACTTTGCACTCCAGTATCACCCCGGGAAGGCTAATGTGGTGGCGGATGCGTTGAGTCGTAAGTCACATGCATCGTTGGCTAGCATCTTTATTCGTGAGTGGCGGATGATGGAGGAAGTCGCAGAGTTGGATCTTCAGTTCCGTGATAGTGGGGATTCAGTGGTGACTTTGTTTAGCATGATGGCACAGCCTTCACTTGTGAGTCGTGTGATTGAGGCTCAGGGGCACGATGACAGCATTACTTCGGTTCGCACTCGTATTGCTAGTGGCGAGGTTGTTGATGATTGGGTTTTGCACTCCGACGGAGGTTATCGTTTTAGGGGTTTACTCTATGTACCACAGACTTGCCGTGAGGAGGTTTTACGAGAGTTTCATAGTTCCAGGCTTGCAGTTCACCCAGGTGGCACGAAGATGTATCATAATCTTCGGCGTCATTATTGGTGGCAGGGGATGAAGAAATCAGTTGCAGATTTTGTGAGCCGATGTCTTACTTGTCAGCAGGTTAAGGTTGAGCACCGAGGACCTGCCGGGTTGTTGAATCCGTTACCGATTCCTGAGTGGAAATGGGAGCATATTTGCATGGACTTCGTGACAGGGTTACCAAAGACGAAGAATCAGAAGGATGCAGTGTGGGTGATCGTTGATCGACTGACGAAGACTGCACATTTTCTACCTATCCGTGAGACGGATAATGTAGAGGTTCTTAGTAGGCTGTACGTGAAGGAGATTGTCAAGCTTCACGGGGTTCCGGTGACTATTGTTTCTGATCGAGATCCGCGATTCACATCACGATTTTGGGAGGCTTTTCAGAAAGTCTTGGATACGCAGTTACGATTCAGCACAGCTTTTCATCCTCAGACGGACGGTCAGTCAGAGCGTACCATTCAGATCCTTGAGGATATGCTTCGTGCCTGTGCTATTGATTTCAGAGGCAGTTGGGAGGATCATCTTCATTTGGCGGAGTTCGCGTACAACAATAGTTATCAGTCCAGTATTCAGATGGCACCTTTTGAGGCGTTGTATGGTAGACCGTGTCGTTCACCGACTTGTTGGGCCGAGGTTGGTGATGTTGCACTTTTGGGACCCGATATGGTTCATGAGGCGACCGAGAAGATTAGGATTGCTCGACAGCATTTGGTTACAGCACAGAGCCGACAGAAGAGTTATGCGGATCGGCATAGACGTCCTTTGTTCTTTGAGGTCGGAGATCATGTGTTTCTAAAGGTCTCACCTCGCAAGGGCTTGATGCGATTCGGGAAGAGCGGAAAGCTTTCTCCACGTTTTATTGGGCCTTTCGAGATACTTGATCGTGTCGGCGAGGTGGCGTACCGTTTAGCGTTGCCACCGGATTTATCACGGGTTCATAATGTTTTTCATGTCTCTATGCTTCGCAAGTACGAGCCGGATCCTTCTCATGTATTGAGTTGGGTTGATGTCGATGTTGCCGAGGACGTGTCCTACGAGGAGCGACCGGTGAGGATCTTGGATGCTCGAGAGCAAGTTTTGCGGGGCAAAACTATTCCTTTAGTTAAGGTCTTGTGGCACCATCGCGGAGTCGAGGAGGCGACTTGGGAGCGTGAGCGTGAAGTACGGGAAAAATACCCGGACTTGTTTTCTACTATAGGTACGTCTTGATTTCGAGGACGAAATCTCCTAAGGTGTGGAGGTTGTAACGTCCGGTATTTTTACGGGTTAATTTAAAATTTTTATTTAAACAATTATGTGTTTATGTGCTTAATGTGTTTAATTGTTTTAGCATGCCTTACATGTTGTACGTGTTATAAAAATTGTACGTAGCATGTTTTATTTTCATTTTGAAATTAATGAAAATTATTGAGAACGATTTCGGGAAAGAAATGACCGAGGGGTAAAGGAGTAATTTCACATTTGGAACAATTAGTGGAAAATGTAGAAATTAGGGCAAGAATGGCATTTTAGTAATTAGGGAGGATGACAAGGGGTAAAAGGGTAATAAAGAGTCTTGATGGCACTCTTGTAATTAACCCCAACTTTGGATGAATTTGGTCATTTCCACCTTTCATGTGTTGTCTCATTCCTAGCCCTTGATCTCATTCTCCCATCTTTGTTTTAAGCCCTTGGATCATAAGGCCTTGTTTGGTTGGCACTTAAATGGAATAATCCATTATTCTTGGTCTTCCACTTGACAAGACTTTTTCTCAACCATTGGATGGTTTGTTAATTCCCATCTTTATTCTAAGCCCTTGGATGATAAGGCCTTGTTTGGCAAAATAATAAGTTTTGGTGAGTTGTGTAATAAGTCTTCCACTTGGCAAGACTCATTTCTAGCCCTTGGATTCATTTCCTTTTTCCCCATCTTTGTTATGAACCCTTGGATTAGAACACTCATTTAGGGTTATACATATACACCATTATGTATTGATTTTTGTCTTCTAAAGTGCAAGACTTCTCTCATTCACCACAAACCTCTCTTCTTCTCACGTCCATTTTATTTTTTCTTCTTCCTTGGTTCTTCTTCAAGAACATCATCATTGGCTTGGAGTTTGAAGAACCTTTGAACATAAGAGTTGTAGAGGATGGCCTTATCTTCCCTTTGATAAAAAAATTGGTAAGTGTTCTTCACTTCTTTAGGGTTCTTGATTTCAAACCCTAGAATTTATTTCCTTGAAGCTTTGTGTTCAATTATTGATAATTGGTTCCCTTTTTCTCTTGAATCTTGTTAAGGGACATGAGTTGAACCTTTTCACCAATTATTTCGGTTATTAAAAGCTTGGAGCTCATCTTGTGATTCTTGACCCTATTGTGGAAGAGTTGTGGTAAGTTCAAGAATTCCTTCTCTTGAATTGTGTTTTCTTAGAACCCTAAGTTGCTATTGTTAGGGATGATTTTGTTTTGTGGTTGAAGCCACTTTAATAATTTTGGTTTATAGAAACACCATATTAATAGTTATTCATTGAATGGTGTAATTGCAAGCTTGGAAGCTCTTTCCTTGAACATTTGAGTTGGTAGCTTACTTGGACCTCTCTTGGACACTCTTGAGCTAGCTTGATTGGAATTGAGGTAGGGGAAAATGACTTGTCTTTGTCTTTGTAAGAGGGTGTGTGCGTCTAAGTGTATATATGCCGTATATATATATACGAGTTGGTTTTGGGCAACTTAGACTATGATTTAGGCCCTTGATAATATGATTATGTGATATGAATTCATGTTGTTGTTTATTGATCATAAATGTGATATGAATTGATGTTGTGGTTTAGTGATCATAAATGTAATATTATGAGCATGTGGAAAGTTTTGACATGATATATTGCCTAAAGAGAAAAAGCATATATTATGATGGAGTATGGTTGATGAAAAATCATATGTGCATATTGAGTACTCATGTAGTGTCAAATTCATGATGTTGGAATATATGGGTGGTGTAGTGATGTGTTGGTAGTCGGGTTCGGATCAAAGCAACAACTGGCCAGGAGGTATCACGCCTACGGAACTAAAAAGCCGACCAAATGTGAGTTAGGAGTCCGGGTAGAGGCTCATGTTCTTGACTTTTGTAGTCATGGCGTACGGAGTTGCATGTTGGGCTCTCGTACAACCGTCTTCCTTGTTGAAGTGATAGAGAGAAAAATCACTTGGGAAGAGTCGGTGCGGTACTCTACAAGTAATTGGACAGAGTATGTATCCGTTAACCTGAGTTGGGCGCCGTGTGTCTCGGGGGGTGTGTCGAGTCATGGTGCATTTAGACTATCATATATATGTGAATATGATGTTATTGTGGAAGCATGCTATAATTATAGAAAATTATGTTGTGAGCATGTTGGGGAAACTTATTTGTGGGGTTCGAAGGGGTTCCGGATTGGCGTGAGAGCCATGTGGGACAAGAGACCGACCTAGGGTTAGTGGCATGAACCTTGGTTGGGTTGAACCGCTCGGACTACCGAGATGGAGGCAATGACGCTTCCTCTACTGGGCTAGTGAGCTCACCCCACGTTATATACATTTTTTTCAGGTGATGATCCTGTTGGGAGAGTTCCGTAGTCTCTCCGAGGACGTGTGGTTGTATGTCCGTCCTTTTGTGCATGAGACGGACCACACTTATTTTGTTGGACATTTAGTTGATAAATATGTATTTAAATGTTCATTTTGTCCATGTAAGTTGAATTTGAAAAACTATTTTATTTTAACCCGGCTAGCATGTTAGCCGAGGCGTTATTCTCAATGTACATCCCTTGGAGCGCTATGCGCGGGGATTATATTATTTTGGGGTACTTCGGTGCCGAATTGTGGAAATATGTAATTTTGGACAAATTCTAGCATGTTTCGCCTTAGAGCGCTTTAATATCATTATTGAATATTTTCCCTTGGAGTTATGAATGTGAATTGGATGAATTGCCATGAATTGCGAGTATTAGGTGTTTGGCCGAAAACGGCGTTTTTTTCTAGGTTTTCAAACTAACCCTTTTCGATTCGAATGGAAAAACCCGTTTTCGCCTACCCCCGTAGCCCCGGGTAAATTTCCTTGCTTTTAGAAACGGATTTAATTAAATTCGTTTTCTTAGATATTTTAAACTTTAGAAACCGGCGGTAGTTAAAACGGATACCGGGGGCAAGACGGAAGATTTTATGAAAACTTACAAAAAAAATCATTTTTTGCTAAGTTTACGTTTTTCGCATTTCCCGAGGTCTCGAAAACTATTTTTGGGTTCCGCCAAGGAAAAACTCACTTTTCCAATATTTATGATTTTTCGGGACCGACGGCGCGAAAAACAAAGCCATATCGCAAAATCTCGCGTTTTTGCATATTCAAACTTTAAGAAAATTGCAGATTTGGGCAGTAGCTTCACTAATCCATACTTAGAAAAAATTCAGCATTTTCGAAATTGGTAGTGCAGGCCTGCTGCAGCGGCTTACGACGTCCGATGTTTGAAAATCCGTATTTTCCTCCTCGAACGTCGGAATGGACCCCCGTTTGTTTCTATGGGTTGTCCTACGTCCAAATTATCGGTATAAAATTTGAAAGGACCAGTTTAACCCTGAAATGACTGTTTTACCCTTAGTGAAAGAGGGGTACTTCAACTTTAGTTTTAAGTCGGTGTTGTCTGACGCCACTTTTGAAAATTCATATCTCCTTCCTCGTGGCTTCAAATTAGGTCCCGTTTGTTCGTATTGCTAGTTTTAGGTACAAATTTTGTAGTTGTAGTTGGAAATTATTATTTTAACCCTGATTTGACCATTTTACCCTTGGGTGAACATGGTGGGTCAGAATGATTCGATCAAGGTACCGAGTGTTTCGGTTTGCCTCCTTTTCGATCCCGTGTGATCTTTTTGAAATATATGAGATGTTTTATGTCTATTTTACCCTTTTATGGGTATTTTATGACTGAAATGGATTTTATTTCATTTTTATTTCTTCCGCATTCACTCCCTTAGCTCTTAGGCTTGGGTTTTGGAGTCCTAGGAAATTAGGGGCGTGACATTTATTCGTAATTTCTTATTTTATAGACACATTTTTAATGTTATTTGGTCATGTAATTCAACACATTTGTTAAAAAAAAAAAAAAACAAAAAAAAAAAACAAAATTTATAAGGTACTTTCTTTAATAAAAATTGTGATGCATTTGGTACTAAAGCTGCTGCATATGGTACCAAAACTGCTGTTGTTCACACCAAAGAAACTAGCAGTTGTTGTTAACCTCCACCAGTCGACTGATTTTTTTTTTCTTTTGAAAACAATTTTAAAATATTTTTTTAATATTAATTTGACAATGTGTTTTATATTCTAGGTATTTATTTTATTTATTATTCATTTATTATATTGACAATACTTTGAATTGTAGATTTTCTGAATTTCACTTAACTGGATTGAGAATTTACTCAATTTCACTACTTTGAATTGGGAATTGACGCAATTTGACTTAATTAAACTCAATTTCACTCAATTGAATTGGGAATTCACTCAATTTCACTTATATGAATGGGGATTTACTCAATTCCACTTAATTAAACTCAATTTGACTTAATTTAAATTGTGGATTTACTCAATTTGACATAATTGAACCCAATTTCACTTATTTGAATTGGGAATTTGTTAAATTTCACTTAATTGGACTCAATTTCACTCAATTGAATTTGGAATTTACTTAATTTCACTTATATGAATTGGGGATTCACTCAATTTCACTTAGTTAAACTCAATTTGACTTAATTTAAATAGATGATTTACTCGATTTAACTTAATTGAACCCAATTTCAATACTTTGAATTAGGAATTTTCTCAATTTTAATTAATTGAACTCAATTTCACTTAATTGAAGTGTGAATTTTCTCAATTTCACTTAATTGCTAGTAAGAGAGGGTAACCCACTCAATAGAGTCAATACCCTAAACCATCCATTTCCCAAATACTAATTTATAATTACTAATAATAAATAATCAAATCCTAAATTCACATATTCTTCATTAACTAATAAAAATAATAAATTTCAAAGGATTCAAATTAAAAACATATATAAAATATTTCTTCTTTTTGAAATCTCTAAATATATCAGTCGGCTGTTACATTCCACCAGTTGACCAGTAGCAATTTAGGGTAGGAATTGCAGCATTTCTCCATCCAAATACAACATTGAATGAAAGACACGCAGGAATATTTTAACCAAGTAAAAGTAAATCATGATTTAGAGATTTTTGACCATTTTTTAAAAATAAATTTCCAAATGAGATGAAAAAATGTTTCCAAGAATTAGAATAATAAAAATATTAAATTCATAAAATTGAAGAAGATGAAAAATAGGAACCAGAAGTTTGCTAGTAAGAGAGGGAAACCCACTTAATAGAGTCAATACCCTAAACCATCCATTTCCCAAATACTAATTTGTAATTACTAATAATAAATAATCAAATCCCAAAATCACATATTTTTCATTAACTAATAAAAATAATAAATTTCAAAGGATTCAAATTAAAAACAGATATAAAATATTTATTGTTTTTGAAATCTCCAAATATATCAGTCGGCTGCTACATTCCACCAGTTGACCGGTAGCAATTTAGGGTAGGAATTGCAGCATTTCTCCTTCTAGATACAACATTGTATGAAAGACCCGCAACAATATTTTAACCAAGTAAAAGTAAATCATGATTTAGAGATTTTTAACCAAATGAATTGGAGGTTTTCTTAATTGAACTCAATTTCACTCAATTTAACTTAATTGGACCTAATTTTATTAGTAATTATTACTTAGTATTTAGTAATTATTAATTTATTTTATTATTTGAAATCATATTTTTGTTATTTTACTTCTTTGTAATTTGTGATTTATTTATTGTATATTAGTTATTTAATAAATTAAATTTTGGAATTTTATTTTTTACTATTAGCAATTACAAATTAATTTTTAGTACTTAATAAATAAATTTAAATATTTAATTATTTATTTTACTATGATATTCTGGAGTTCTCTATTCTTCCTGCCCAATCACATCATATAGTATGTGTTTGACTTCCCGATGTTTTAATATTTATATTTGGGCAAAAGGTGCTAAACACCCCTATGGTTATAAAAGTGTGCGGAAAAATCCCTCTCATGATTTCTAAATACCCCTATACTTTGCAAAGAGTGCAAATAACCCCTTCCAATAAAAATTAATAGTCACTACAAGAACTTTAGATATATATTAGGGTAAATAGCTAAAAATACCCCTCAATTTTCTTCTCTTTCTCTACTATACCCCCTCAATTAATTATACCCCCCTCAACTTTCATTTTCTTGCACCATGGGTTTGCCCTCAAATTTTTTTACCCTTTTACCCTCCAAATTTTTTTTATTTCCACCTTACCTTTAATCATATCCTTACTATTATATTTCTTAATTCTTTAAATTACAAAAATATTATTTCTTTTAGTTACAATATTAATTATGCCATTTACCTTTAATATATTAGACTAAATATACTCTCAAATGTAATTTTTTTTTAATAAGTTCTAATTATTGTATTTGTAAATCAATTAACTTGGTATTAAATTTTAGTTTGATTTAAATCATAAAAATCAATCATAATTAATATATTCATAAATAAATCCAATTTATGAAAACAATATATATATTTTGAACAAAATATATATATTTCGGAATATATATATAATTCGTTAAAAATATATCTTTTCCGAATTCTTTTAAAAAATATGAATTTTTTCCGAAAAATAATTTTTTTGGGAAAAATATATATTATGTTCCAAACTATAATTTTTTCTGAAAAATAAATTTTATTGAGAAAAATATATATTATGTTCCAAAATATAATTTTTTCTGAAAAATAAATTTATTGAGAAAAATATATATTATTTTCAAAAATATGAATTTTTTCCGAAAAATATATATTATGTTCCAAAATATGATTTTGAGTCATAATACCTAAACTACCATCAATAGTATAAGAGGGTTTAGTGAAATCAAACCTTCAAAAAAATTATTTTTTGAAAAAATATGTATATTTTGGAATATATATATATATATATATATGATTCGTCAAAAGTATATATTTTTTGAATTGTTTTAAAAAATATGAATTTTTTATGAAAAATATACATTATTTTCTAAAATATAAAAAATATATATTTCGGAAAAAAAATCATATTTTGGAAAATAATATATATTTTTCTCAAAAAAATTATTTTTCGGAAAAAATCATATTTTGGAACATAATATATATTTTTCCCAAAATTTTTATTTTTTGGAAAAAAATCATAATTTTTTAAAACAATTCGAAAAATATTTTTTTTTGACGAATTATATATATATATTCCAAAATATATATCATTTTCCAATAAAACTTAATTTCATTTAAATCATAAAACTCATTGTCCTAATTAAAATTTTTTTTTTGCCCAAATGAAACTTTCTTTTCATAAAAATATATTCATAAATTGTTATTTATTTATGAATATATTAATTAGGATTGAGTTTTATGATTTAAATCAAACTAAAATTTAATAACAAGTTAATTGATTTACAAATAAAATAATTAAAACTTACAAAAAAAAAAATTAACATTTGAAAGTATATTTAGTCTAATACATTAAAGGTAAATGACATAAATAATATTCTAACTTAAAGAAATAATATTTTTGTAATATAAAGAATTAAGAAATATAATAGTAAGGATAGAATTAAAGGTAAGGTGGAAATACAAAAAGTTTGGAGGGTAAAAGGGTAAAAAAAATTGAAGGCAAGCCCATGGTGCAACATTTTATAAAACTTTAGGGGGTTTTAAGCTCATTTCATAGTTGAGGGGGGATAGTAGGGAAAGAGAGTAAAATTTAGGGGGGGTTTAAGCTATTTACCCTATATATTAATCATATTCAACAATAAAAAAAAACTGCAACAAACCTATTACGAACGACAACAAAAATAATACAGTCAACAGTATTGTTATTACTATTTGCAGCAAAACTCTATGTGTTATGTGATTGGCGGGAAGTGGAGTTTTTAAAATTCAAGTTCATGTGATTGGGAGGGAAGGAAGGAATATCAAAAATTCATATTGATTTGCTTATGTGGGAAGAAAAGGAGAATTGAATAAAAAATTCATTTAATAAAAATAAATTAATAATTATTTAAATTAATTTAATAATTACTAAGAAATTAATTAATAATTATTAAAAATAAAAAAATCCGGAAATAAAATTAATAATTAATAATTATTTAAATTGATTTAATAATTATGGAAATATTTTTAATAGTATTTGGATATTTATTAAAATTATTTTTAATTCATTATTAATTAAATATAATTATAATAAATCAATAATACATTATAAATTAAATAATAAATATTTTAAATATTAAATTAAGTGAAATTGAGTAAATCCCTAATTCAATTGAGTTCAATTAAGTGAAATTGAGAAAATCCCTAATTCAAAGTATTTAAATTGGGTTCAATTAAGTGAAATCGAGAAAATCCCCAATTCAATTAAATGAAATCAAGAAAATCCCAAATTTGATTGAGTGAAATTGAAAAAATCCCTAATTCAAAGCATTGAAATTGGGTTCAATTAAGTAAAATCGAGAAAATTCTGAAATCAATTAAGTGAAATTGAGTAAATCCCCAATTCAATTGAGTTCAATTAAGTGAAATTTAGAAATCCCAATTCAATTGAGAAAATCTCTAATTCAAAGTATTGAAATTGGGTTCAATTAAGTCAAATTAAGTTCAATTAAGTGAAATGGAGGAAATCCCCAATTCAATTAAGTGAAATTGAGAAAATCCCTAATTTAATTGAGTTAATTTGAGAAAATCCAATTCAAAGTATTGAAATTGGGTTCAATTATGTTAAATCGAGTAAATTCCCAATTTAAATTAAGTCAAATTGAGTTAAATTGAGAAAATTCCAATTCAAAAAATTGAAATTGGGTTCAATTAAGTTTGAATCCCCAATTTAAATTAAGTCAAATTGAATTTAATTAAGTTAAATCGAGTAAATCCCCAATTCGTAATTTCGTAGTATACTTTTCTTTAATAATAATTGTGTTGCCTTTGATGCTAAAAATGTTGCCTTTGGTACAAAAACTGTTGCCGTTCATATCCCAAAATATTTTGGTCGACTGTTGAATTATAACAGTCAACTGATATATATATTTTTTCAAAACTGTTTTAAATTGTTTTTTTTTTCATTTATTTTACACTTTATTTAAATTAGTTTATTTTACTAAATCAATATATTATGCAATTCTCCTTTCTTCCTGCCTAATCAAATCAACTTGAATTTTCCATACAATTTATATATTATGTATCGTGTTTTGAAGTTATGAAATCTAATTATCCGCATGTGTATGTAAAAGCATAATGTTAGGGAGTTTTTTTTTTTTAAGTTTTAGTTAACAATCAGAAAAGGTTTATGAGTCAAGTTTTTTTACTTTTGTTGAATCAATTGACTGATATATGGTATCAGTCCACTGATATGTCTATCAATCAATTGATTTAGAAACTGCAAACTTACTTCAATAAAGCATTATTTGACATGTGAAATGCAACTAAATGACGAAATGAAATTTTAAACATACATCTTTAGAGAAAATATAAGTTTTTGTCATGAAATTCAATTACGAAGAAATAATTTCAAACATACAGTACTTTTTCATAAGGGTATTGAATAGTTACAGGTAAACGATTAGCATGGGCTAAGGTGTATATTAATCATATTCAATAATGAAAAAATGCTTAAAAATTCAATACAAATACAAAAATATTCAAAGAACTTTAGATGTATATTAATCATATTCAAGAATGATCACGTGAATACATACCACCGTATGACATGAAAAAATCATGACATTTCTTCGAGAGAGATTGAACTTCTTCATAATAGAATAATTGTAGCGACGTCTAAATTGGAACAAATAAAAACTACAAAAGAAAAAACGGAACTAACAAAATCTTCAACATTGTAGGAGCGGGTACCATTGGAAGAGAGAGAAACAAGTAAAGACTTCCTTATCATTTCTTCCTGAAATACAAATAAACACTTATTAGAAACAAGTAAATACGTATTTGAATTTAGTGCAAGTAGAGAACAAAAAAAATTAATTTATAAGTCCACACTTATGACAATAAAATTGTATGAACGTACAAATCTACCATCATTCATCATACAAGTAAACGACATGCATATATATAATAAAAATCTACCATCTTCTACTAGAATTAGCCTCGGATTTCTGTAGATAAACAGATCAAACGAAACAAAAATGAAAATTCGAATATAGCTAAAAATATCGCTCGTGATTGAGAAAACAATTTGTAGAATCGAAGTTCCAAACCCCCTCGCAAGTGTTACAAACCTATATATACATGTCTATACCCCAATCATATGTCAAGAAGAATATAATTGAACGATTAGCACAAACCCATATGATTTACTAAGTTGTTTATCTAGGGATGTCTCATTCATTACTTCTTTTATCCCCCGCCGTCTAACTTTTTCCCTATAAACTGAAAATTTATTAGCACTGAGATTATCAGTCCCTCATCATTCACAATATTTTTCAGTATATATCTGCACTTAAATTTAAGCTTAAAATTTTCATTACTTAGTATTTAGTTCATCAGTTGGTTCAAGCCTGAGCTAGGTGCCAACACTCCATATAGTTTTCTAAAAAAATTACTAGAACCAAATGCCTAAATTAGGATCTTGAAAATCTAGATTCTATGCCTAGGCTTCAAATTTCTAATTATTCACCGTTCACCCCATATGTAACTATTGAAGACTCCACTATTGCAATTAAAGAGGTGTATTCGCGAATAATATCTAAATCCTTTCAGAACACACAGATACGTATACAAAATAGATATGCAAATGTACCTGAACTAATTTATAACCTCACAAAAGCAAAACGCAGATACAACTAGTAAGAAAAATCAGAAACAAAAAAAATAAATTACGAGGAAATGGCAAGATGACTTAAGCAAATAAGTTATACAATTCAAATTAGTTCAAATGAAAGTAAAATTTTCTTAAATGTGGACTCATATCATATATTTGACATCTATAAACAGAAAAATGAAATACCAATAGGATACAGACCATAGGTGATGTAACTAGATTTTACCAACTCAGAGGTAAAATCTGGGAGACGGCTTTCAAGTTTGAGGAAGGTATATGAGGGAGACTGCCCTAAACTTAAGACCACCTCACACAAAACACCCTCTGTTCACTCAATTCAATCGTCTGGTTGTTCCCGATATGATGATCAGAATTCGAAGCAGAAATGGGCTAGAGCGAGTCACCATCAATCACTCTATACCATTGTGGTTGGGAGCTCCTAATTCACAACAACAACTAGTCAGAGCCAATTATCCAAAATAAAATTTCTGCAAGGATACCGTACTTATAATTATAAACATATATAGACAAAAATATATCCATTCCCCTGTAGATTATGGATGATTTTATCCCCAATTCCACACCCTTTCTTCTTTAGCAATATTCATTTCCCTTGTAATACGAAATGCACGCCTATATAGTATAATATATATACACCAAAAAATCACTTGATTCACATGACCCATCAAAATTAAACTAAATTCTAACATAATAAACAAACTGACACAACACCACAGAACAAATCCCATTTCGAAAATAAACTCCAGTATTCAATGAATGATTGTTGCAAAATTGAAAGCAAAAACAACATCAAACAAGTATATATATATATATAGAGAGAGAGAGAGAGAGAGAGATTACGAGCCACGGGCTGAAGAGGTGGCCTGAAAGGAGTAGAGATGATGTGTTTGATCAAGTAGTTGTTTTTGGGAAATTTAGATGCCACTCCATTGAGATGTAAAAAACCCTACAATCACAATCGCCCAACTCAAAACCCTAATCGTGGCTGAACTCCGAGTCCCCATCCCCAACCAAACCCTATCCACCTACCAAAACCTCTTGATTGCCCAAACCCTAGACGACATCGCCCAATTCAAAGACATAGCCAACCCCAAAACCCTAATTTTTCTCCCCCGGAATCGCCCACGGGTCGATCCTCTGCCTCTCATACGATGACAAGCGCACCGTTGCCGGACCCAACATCAAGCCGGTGGGCTGGTTCGGACTGAAGATGACCATCGACGACCTAATCGCCAAACAGATGGTAGTCTCACGGTCAAGAAAACCCTAACTATGATTTATACATGTTTTGGAATTTTAGGCTTGAAAGAGAGAAGATGAAATATTTTGGAATTTTAGGCTTGAGAGAGAAGATGATATATACATGGAGTAATAAATGGAGCCGGTTACTGTTAGAAGAAGGAAGCGGCTTAGGCTTGTAGTCGGGGCTTCATTTATTGTCCGGTCCAAAACGACGCAGCATCCCAAAATGACGTCGCAACAAATTTATTGTTGCAGCAATAATTGCAGACGATCCATGCCCCAAAGTTTGAGGCTTTGTATAGAGAACAAAAATACGTACTATATCTGTCACATATTAGTTGTTCACTATTACAACTTTAGTTGTTCCAAAATACTTATTCAATTCGAATTTCAATGCAATTTAATATCCTACTTTTCCCAACTACCCTTCTTCAATTAACTTTAAACAAATACCGGATGTCACCATAATACTATATCGTTAAGGACAAAATTGAAAATTGCACACTAGTCAACTTACATCAATAAAATGTTAAAAAGTTTAAATTAGACAACTATTGTGGGACGGAGGGAGTATTAATTTAGATATGTATATGTGTGTACATATATTAGCCGATATATTATATATATAACTCTGAAATCTCTCGAAGTCTTTCTTCTAAATTTTGTTTTTCACCTAATCACAAGACGAAAAAGAAGATCTGGGTTCGATTTGATCTCAAAAGCTTTTATTTTTCAGTATCTACGTATATGCATGTGCATATATGTACATATATAAAACGTGAGGTTTGTCCTGCTCCATTCAATTATGGCAGTTCCATCAGTAATGCAACTCAGCCTTCACACCAACCATATATGTAACTTTCTAACTCGATGAACTAATAGACGAAACTCATCTCCTTCGGTTAGGGTTAAAATGCACAAGCCTTACTAACATCAGACCTGTATTTGCTATGTGTAGTAACTTGTGTTTAGACTTTTGGTTGTGTGAAATTTTGAAATGGATACAATATTTGTGCACTCGTTTATACATTTCGAATGTTTTTGTTTTTGAAATCATATTTCAAAATCATAGGCTTCAACTTGGGTGTGTTTGTTGGTAGCTTTGATTTCGTTAGGGATTACAGAAGAAATGCGCACCCATGGAGGGCATAGTGGCTTTACGATGAATGGTTAAAACAGAAGTTCAATTGTGCTGTTGTTTAGCATTCAGTAAATTGAGAGAGCTTTGGGTGTTTGTTGGAGAGAAGAGGATAGGCTGAATAGGAGAGCCTTTAATGTAAAATTATATCCATCTTTTACCCTTTTATGGGAGTCGATGACTACCTTCACACAAAGAAATGGACTAAAGCGAACAGAGAGAAACAAACCTAAGTCATTATTGATGCACTACCAGTGACGGGTGATACGTGGTGACTAAAATACTGATCTCGAGAATTCTAAAAACAGTATTATGTTTTCAGAGAACAATAAGAGGAGAGAATATATTGAGGGTTTGCTTGATTTGTATCTCTAAATATTATTTTCAAAAATATTGAAATCAAAAAACTATTTTTCGAGAACAATAAAAGAGAGATCTAAAAACAAGTATTTTTATAACTGAGTTTTCAGAAAATTCAATCAAGCATGACTTTTTGTACAATAACATAAAACTATTTTTAGAAATGAAAACCTATCATACTTACCTTATTTGTTTTTACATTAATACAACCTGAGGGTCACAAATTCCCAACACAATCTATTCGACCCCAAGAATAATAGATATAATTATTATTTTATTTATTCATCGTTACAGATAATCCCAATCCACAAGTTATAAGACACACAAGCAATAACTCCTACTTATTCAAACTTATTTCTGGATATGCCTGACAAACAAAAGCAAACCATTTTTCCTTTTGAAAAATAATTCAATACATAACATGCAAGTGAAAAACAAAGGTGACGAATGATGATGAAGATTTTCAAGGGCACTTGGATGTGCCCTTGGAGTTGAGCATGTCATTATAGCAAAGGCACTCCGACTTGTTTCCATACGTCCCCGAAGGAACACAGTAGACCTTCTGGCAACATATACCGCAATCCTTCAATCATCGTTTTTGTTCTCCGGCTTTGCTGTATCGAACTCCACTTCGAATCACAGAAACCTTCCAATATTTAAAAAAAAAAAATACCAATTAGTTCAATAAAAAAACTATTAGAACTAATGACTTCATTAATTTTTAAAATTTAATGTTCACAGGCATTTAGAACTAAGAAAACAGAAAAAGTGTTGGTGTCAACTTTTTGAACTGTTTTAAATTTTGAATGTGATTTTTTTTTTTTCCGGGTAAATCAATTTATTAAAGAACGAAACAAAGAACAAAGAAACAAGGCCTGAAAAAGGCCAAAACCAGAAAAGCAAGGCTAGGCAAGCCTAGCAAGAGCCAAGAACAAGACCTGCAAGAAGGCCAAGCACTGAAGCAGAAAAAAGCAAAGCTTACAAGCCAAGCTAGACTCAGTTGAATGAAATTAGAATGAGATACGAGGAATATATAGAGTAAACTTGCATGGGTATAACAAATTTATTATATAAATCTCCATTTGTTTCTTGATATTTGAAAAGAGAGACTTTCGAGTACTACGAGTACCAACCAAATATTCTGCACTTTCTCTTTTCTAGACTACAGATTCTCGCAGACAATTTTAGTCTGTCACTAAATTTTTGTCACTCTAAACTGGGCAGAGCTATATTCAAGCTGGAGTGGCCATGGCGAATTTTCAAAACTTCTTATAGTTACCTATAAAAATATATATATTTTACACATAAGCCCATTAAAAATTATATATGACCCCTTCCAAAAAAATTCAAACTTTCCTTTAGTAGACTAAAAAACATATATTTTATAAATAAATTTATAAAAATTACATATGCCCCCTCCCCAATATATATTTCCTGGTTCTGCCCTTGACTATATATGCATTTTTTTGTAGCGACTTATGCCTATTGACACACCAGACACAAAGGCACATACCCTCCTGATGCAGGGGGATCCGAGTCAGACGATGCCGAGCTGTCAGATTGCTCATTGATGGCGCTGGATTACCTGGAGCGGGAGGATCAGCGCAAGAATGGCAAGAAATCGTAATCCAGCTTAATTGGGGCAGTTTCCGTGCACGTGTCGGTTTTTTTGCCATAACTGGAGCTACGAGTGTCGGATTCGCGCCCGTGATCCCAATTCGGAAAGCTAATCTCGGCGCGGACGTCGTGGCCACCAAGCCACGCTCGGTGCACATCATTTCGAGCCCCAAATCCGCTGTTTTCCTTTTCGATTCTTTATTTTTAGTTATTTTTTGCTACTTATGGTAATTTTTTATTTGTCAATTAGGAGATGATTCTGAACCCGATTTGGGCCAGATTTTTGGCAATCTTTTTATTTTTTTTCCATGTTTTGTTTTGGTAGGACTTTTAGGGTTTTGCTATTTTTGGCAAAAATCCCATTAGGGGTCGATTTTCAGCTATTTATGTAACACCCCGTGTTATATTCCTTTTTCCTGAAATTAATTTTAATTTAATTTCATTAATGACGTCACTTGTTCGTGACGTATTATTTATTCTTGGTATTTGATACCTGTAAATTTTTCGCGTTTACTTTTAAAGTTGACCGGATGACTTTACGGTTTCTCTTTGACGACTACGCGAATTCCTATTCTCGACTACACGGTATCGTTTCGATTATTTCGGTTACGGTATTAGTACTTTTACGGATCCGGTGTGAAGCGTATTAAATTACTTTCTCGGTGTTCCGGTTGTCGGGTTCCTAAACCGGTGTATTTCTTTCGGACTAATTTGGTTATTTGGCGTCCTGCGGACTTACGGGTTGACGCAATATTATTTCGAGGCTCCCGGTATTTATTGGGATTTATCGTATATATATATATATTTAATTGTAATTATATATATATAGTTTTGGGGGTTATTTCGTAATTATGGATAAATAGAAGGCTAGTATTGTAATTTGGGAAGCTATTGTCACATTTATTTCTTTTGGTCACATGGCATGTCACATGAGCCTATTGACAATTAGGTTATACAAAATTCAATTTTAGGATATATATATATATTAAATAAATATATATATAAAAATATATATAGATATATACGTGTATCTGTATAAGGGAGGATGACGACCTAGCTTCTCATACCACCTTCTTATCCACGGCTGGCGCCTGATTCTCCTCATCTTCTCTTCTCAACAGACCAGGCCACAAAACCTTCTCCTCTTCATGGACGAACGTCCACACACTGAGAGTGAGGTCGCCGGCCATGGCGGGAAAGAGTGAGAGTTGGCTGAGCTGCGCGACTGGTTGTAGTGCGTAGCGGCGGCGGTTCGGTGGCGGTTCGCAGTGGCTGTGGTCGACGGCGGCTGGTGGCGCAAGGGCAAGGGTCGGCGAGCTGGGTGGTGGTCGTGCAGGTGGCGGCGCCAGGGACGGCCAGTGCTGTTCGCGCGACAGGGGAGTCCGGCCGGAGCTTCGGTCAATTTTTCGGCGACCTTCCGGTGATCGGTTTGAGCCGATTTTCGGTGAGTAGCTCCGTATATACGTAGTATTCATCATATATTAATTTCGTGAATTTAGGATGAACGATTTGCCCAAAAATTGCATTTATAGGTTATAGTTTTCGTTTGGGGTATTTTAGATTTAACCCAATTAATTAATCGATAATTAATGGGCTTCGTATATATCGTATAGGTTGTCGAGGCGGACATTTCGATATATTCGAAATATTTTTCGAACGACTTTGGTCGGTGGGCGTTATATTCGGGCGCCGGTACTGTTCACGGTGGGCCCGTAACGGCTGTTCTGTAAGCGTAATCTCAGGTGGGAAACTTTATTTCTCACTCCACATTATTGAAGTAGTTTTGGGTGTGCAAACCCTTATTTAATTTATTATAGATATATTAAATCGTTAATTTAAATATCTATAATTCGTTTAGAATCGGAATTGGACTTAGGAATTAATTTAAGAAAATTAATTAAATTATTTCCTACGAGACTAAATATATTCCTAATTGAATTGAATAGGAATAGACGACTTAGAAATTCCTTTGAGAATTAAATGAGCTAGAAGATTTGTAAACGTTGGACGTGAGAGACTTAGACGCTATTCTAGGTTCCTTTTTATTACGTGGATTATCTGTTTAAATTATTTTAAAGAAATGATAAGGGAAATTGAAATATTTTCTAAAGAATTAAGAAAATATATTTTTGAAAATATGAGTTATATATGAAATTGTTTTCATATGATTTAAATGCTTTATTGTATTTTAAAGCATGAAAAGAGATTTTGAGATTTATATTACCATGTGGGTATTTTTATAAATATGATGTATTACATATTTATGATTGGGATATGATTTGATTGTACACCATGTCGTGTGAGCACATGGGTGTTGGTGCATGTAGTGCACGGTTTCACCATTGGCAGAGAGAGTTCATTTGGTGTGGTCTACTTCCTTTGTGCGTGGGGCACGAGTAGACGTTTGTGTCGGATCATCACAACAACTGGCCAGGAGGTATCACGCCTACGGAACTAAAAAGCCGGCAAATGTGAGTTAGGAGTCCAGGTAGAGGCTCATGTTCTTGACTCAAGGGTAGTCATGGCGTACGGAGTTGCATGTTGGGCTCTCGTACAACCGTCTTCCCTGTTGAACTGATAGAGAGAAAATCACTTGGGAAAGGTCGGTGTGGTAACTCTACACTATGATGAGTGGACAGAGTTTGTATCCGTTACCCTTGGGAAGGGTGTGTTGTGTGTGAGTATCACGGGGAGTGTTGAGTCACATTACACTGCCTATTATTTATGTGATCTCGTTTAACATGTATATGTGCTATATTACATGTGTTGTTGGGGCATGCTATTTATGAATATTGTAAATTAAATTCATATTTTATAAATGCTCAGTTGAAAGTAATTAATGTGGAAGAAAATGATAATATGCCATTATAAATAAGTATAAATGAAACGAATATATTTATACTTGTTGTTGTATACCTTAGTACCCTTGGGGGAGGTTATGCGTGTTGGCATAGTGATTCATGTGGCTAGCGGAGGCTAGTGGTGGACCGTAGGCTTGACTTGAGTTGAGGCCTTAGAGATTGTGGTTAGTAGCCTTAGAGATTGTGGTTAGCAGCCTTGTGATTGTGGTTAGTAGCCCTGTGATTGTGGTTAGTAGTTTGGTGATCGTGGTTAGTTGTGTGAACTCTTTTGAAGATGTGAGGTTAGGGATGATTTTTGTATCAATTGATAATTGAGGCCTTAGAGAAGGCGAGTGATGAGTTGTGTGAGATTTTGATTGATGAGAAGGGGTTATGATTAGGGATTTATTTAGTACTCGAGGTACCGTAGCTTGACAGTCTCGGTTCTTGTGCTTAGTTCATTCCCCTAAGCATTCCTTGTACGGTGTTTTGTACACTAGTACGTGGTCGTTGACTTGTATGTCATTCCTAGATTCCTTGGTTACGGCGTGGTGCCGAACCTCTTCCTCGTGGTATCATTTGATTTGGTGGAGTTGGAAACGGATGGTGGTCTTCCGTGAGTCCAACGTGTTGTTCTTCCTTTATTGTCCTTTGGGGCATTATAGGAATCCGTGGAGTTGTTCATTCTTATGTGGCTGTCATTTCGAAAACGGTGCTTTCTAAGTTTTGAAAGTAAACTTTTGTATTTAAAAGGAAAAACCCGTTTTCGCCTACCCCCGAATAAACGAACAGTTTTAATACTTATAAAATGATCTTGAGATCTTCTTTGAAATGATTTTCAACTTTTAAAAGCCTGTGATGGCGACTGACGGAGACCGGGGGCAAGACGGTCATTTTTACTGTGTGATTTCTAAAAAGAAAACTATTTTATCACTTGTCTAGAGATTCTGAGATTTTGAGACTTCTTTCTCAAAATCTCGACTTGTAGTATTTGAAAGGTGGTTTCTTGTTTCACCTTTTCTTCGGATCGTTCTAAGTCTCGGTTAGGAGGCTTGGTGTTGTTCAGTGCACACTTATAGTGTTGCCTTTCCTTTTCTTTGGGTTGTTGATGTCACCATCTAGGTGATTGGGGTTTTTCACTTGTTAGGGGCATGGATGCCGAATGAAATGGTTTGAGTTTTAAAAACCTTTTTCTTAAAAACTATGGAAATCCTTGGGATTCCTCTTTTATTTACTTTCATACTCGGCCATTCGCTTTTGGTTCCCTTGTCCACTTGTGGTGTTCCTTTCTGGTTCATTCGTGATGTTCTTTCCTTGTTTGGGTATTCTTAACCTTGACATTGTGTCTCGGTTATCTGTTGGTGTAGCATTGGGACTCCTTTTCCCTTGCTTGGGTTCTTGACTCTTACGTGGTTTTTCATATCCTTAGTGAGAGCGTTGGTGATTAATTGACATTGTTGGAGATAGCAATTGAGGTTTGTTATATATATATATATATATATGTATATATATATATATATTGGTGATAGTATTATGAGGTTAATGTGATGATGTGACTTATGGTATCGAGGAATAGATGTGATTGAGGTTATCTAGTTCCTGAGAGGTAGATTCCTCTAGGAGTGGGATGAGATTTGTTATATATATATATTGTATAAATATATATATATATATTGATGATGGTTGTGTTAGTACGCAAGGACGTGGGTGTTTTCCTTCCTGTGTTATCGGGGTGTAGGATTTGAGCCTTCCTTGGTACTATTGGTGGATTTTGTTTCCTTGTGGATATTAGAGGTGAGTGTGATCTCCTCGGTTGGATCTTCTGAATTGTGTTGTGAGTAATTGGCGATTTGTTAGACTGGATCTTAGTATCGTGTACTTAGTGTACGTTGATGAGAGTAGTGTAGACTACTGGTGTTGGGTACTTGGAGTACGAGTTTTAGAGACTCATGTTGTGTATTTATATATATATACGTGTAGATATATATCTTCCCTATATACTTATGTATACTCGTTTACGATAGTATATGAGCGTGTGACTTGGGTTTGCGTGGATGGGACTAGTTGGGCTATATTTATATCTTATTAGACGGTTTAGCTTTACCTAAACTATCAGAGGATGTGGTAGTTAGGATATCTTTTCCCACTGAGCTTATTTGCTCACGGAGGGAATTTCATTGGCCCCCCTGGTATTCCACGCCAGGTTGCAGGAAACATACGGCTATGAGCAGGATGCAGTGCAACGGCAGCTTCTTTTGTTTCCTTGTTACAGGTTTTGGAGTTGCGTTAGGTGATGCGGTTACGGTTGCAGCGCGACTGGGTTTGGGGACGGTAGTATTCTTCTTTCAGCTTCTTTACCCATTGTTATGGGATTATCATGTATTTCTTTTGGGAGCCAGTCTGTTGGCATATCCCTGTTGATGTATCTTTTACTTCCTGTATTTATTCTTTCAGGATGTATTGTATCTATTCTGTACAGCTAGACGCTTTTCTGTATTCTTATTCGAGCATTTGTGGCTCTGTTGATATTAGAGGGTTTGGAGGGGTTTTGGTTTCTTTCCATTACCTCGGCCCTTGTAGGATTGATGAATGTGGGGCTTGGAAGCCATTGTGATTATTGAATTGCTTTGGGCAGGTTATTGTGTTGTGTTTGGTTGTCCGGATGTTCCATTTACAAACGGAACTCTGCCGGATTTTCGTTAGATTCCGCTGCTTAGTTTTATTAGTCATTTGGGTATGGAATATACCATTTCTATCATTAACCCATGTGTTTTCATGGTTAATGATGTCTTAGTTGGTCATTCATATTAAGGATCACATCTTGGATTCCTTGGATGTCCCGGTTCGGGAGTCTTAGGGATTTAGGAGCGTGTCTGTTGGTATCTAAGGATACTCTTGTGTTTTTAGTATTCGTGTTGGCATGGAGTATATTCTTGTTGTTATTCCATGTACTTCTTTGTTATTGTTGACTCTAGTAGTCGCTTGGTTTGCGTCACCCCTTAGGGGCGTGACAACATGGTATCTGGGCATTCATTGCAACCCTTTATGGGTGTTTGATGACTGAATGTCTCTTGGTTTTCGTTTCTTTTTACTTCCGCAATCACTCCCTTAACTCTTAGGCTCGGGTTTCGGAGTCCTAGGAATTTGGGGCGTGACAACTTGGTATCAGAGCGTGTTCTTTCTCTATGGGACGACGGGAAATGGTCGACGGTACGTTCGACGTGTGGGGTCTACCTACGATTACGATATGCGTTTGACGTGTGGGGTCTATCTACGATTACGATATGCGATCGACGTTTGGGGTTTATCCACGATTACGTTCTGCGTGTTCTCTGTGTACTCTAGTTTCACTGTCTTAGGGACGATGGTTGATGGTCGATGGTACGTTCGACGTTTGACGTTTATCTACGAGTTCGATCTGCGTTCTTGTTGTGCTTCAGTATTCTTGAGTGTTTTTCACTTGTGTTGTGTTGAGGGCATGTCTTACTAGATGCATCCCGTTGTGATTTAATTCCAACGGAGTGAGACGATTCCTCAGTCACATGTATTCTTCGTACCTGTATCATGGGTTGGTTACCGAGGAATGTGAGTTTATCATGCGGCCTAGCTAACCGGATGTGACTTGCAGACTAAGGTACTCCCTGATTTCGAGGACGAAATCTCCTAAGGTGGGAAGGTTGTAACACCCCGTGTTATATTCCTTTTTCCTGAAATTAATTTTAATTTAATTTCATTAATGACGTCACTTGTTCGTGACGTATTATTTATTCTTGGTATTTGATACCTGTAAATTTTTCGCGTTTACTTTTAAAGTTGACCGGATGACTTTACGGTTTCTCTTTGACGACTACGCGAATTCCTATTCTCGACTACACGGTATCGTTTCGATTATTTCGGTTACGGTATTAGTACTTTTACGGATCCGGTGTGAAGCGTATTAAATTACTTTCTCGGTGTTCCGGTTGTCGGGTTCCTAAACCGGTGTATTTCTTTCGGACTAATTTGGTTATTTGGCGTCCTGCGGACTTACGGGTTGACGCAATATTATTTCGAGGCTCCCGGTATTTATTGGGATTTATCGTATATATATATATATTTAATTGTAATTATATATATATAGTTTTGGGGGTTATTTCGTAATTATGGATAAATAGAAGGCTAGTATTGTAATTTGGGAAGCTATTGTCACATTTATTTCTTTTGGTCACATGGCATGTCACATGAGCCTATTGACAATTAGGTTATACAAAATTCAATTTTAGGATATATATATATATTAAATAAATATATATATAAAAATATATATAGATATATACGTGTATCTGTATAAGGGAGGATGACGACCTAGCTTCTCATACCACCTTCTTATCCACGGCTGGCGCCTGATTCTCCTCATCTTCTCTTCTCAACAGACCAGGCCACAAAACCTTCTCCTCTTCATGGACGAACGTCCACACACTGAGAGTGAGGTCGCCGGCCATGGCGGGAAAGAGTGAGAGTTGGCTGAGCTGCGCGACTGGTTGTAGTGCGTAGCGGCGGCGGTTCGGTGGCGGTTCGCAGTGGCTGTGGTCGACGGCGGCTGGTGGCGCAAGGGCAAGGGTCGGCGAGCTGGGTGGTGGTCGTGCAGGTGGCGGCGCCAGGGACGGCCAGTGCTGTTCGCGCGACAGGGGAGTCCGGCCGGAGCTTCGGTCAATTTTTCGGCGACCTTCCGGTGATCGGTTTGAGCCGATTTTCGGTGAGTAGCTCCGTATATACGTAGTATTCATCATATATTAATTTCGTGAATTTAGGATGAACGATTTGCCCAAAAATTGCATTTATAGGTTATAGTTTTCGTTTGGGGTATTTTAGATTTAACCCAATTAATTAATCGATAATTAATGGGCTTCGTATATATCGTATAGGTTGTCGAGGCGGACATTTCGATATATTCGAAATATTTTTCGAACGACTTTGGTCGGTGGGCGTTATATTCGGGCGCCGGTACTGTTCACGGTGGGCCCGTAACGGCTGTTCTGTAAGCGTAATCTCAGGTGGGAAACTTTATTTCTCACTCCACATTATTGAAGTAGTTTTGGGTGTGCAAACCCTTATTTAATTTATTATAGATATATTAAATCGTTAATTTAAATATCTATAATTCGTTTAGAATCGGAATTGGACTTAGGAATTAATTTAAGAAAATTAATTAAATTATTTCCTACGAGACTAAATATATTCCTAATTGAATTGAATAGGAATAGACGACTTAGAAATTCCTTTGAGAATTAAATGAGCTAGAAGATTTGTAAACGTTGGACGTGAGAGACTTAGACGCTATTCTAGGTTCCTTTTTATTACGTGGATTATCTGTTTAAATTATTTTAAAGAAATGATAAGGGAAATTGAAATATTTTCTAAAGAATTAAGAAAATATATTTTTGAAAATATGAGTTATATATGAAATTGTTTTCATATGATTTAAATGCTTTATTGTATTTTAAAGCATGAAAAGAGATTTTGAGATTTATATTACCATGTGGGTATTTTTATAAATATGATGTATTACATATTTATGATTGGGATATGATTTGATTGTACACCATGTCGTGTGAGCACATGGGTGTTGGTGCATGTAGTGCACGGTTTCACCATTGGCAGAGAGAGTTCATTTGGTGTGGTCTACTTCCTTTGTGCGTGGGGCACGAGTAGACGTTTGTGTCGGATCATCACAACAACTGGCCAGGAGGTATCACGCCTACGGAACTAAAAAGCCGGCAAATGTGAGTTAGGAGTCCAGGTAGAGGCTCATGTTCTTGACTCAAGGGTAGTCATGGCGTACGGAGTTGCATGTTGGGCTCTCGTACAACCGTCTTCCCTGTTGAACTGATAGAGAGAAAATCACTTGGGAAAGGTCGGTGTGGTAACTCTACACTATGATGAGTGGACAGAGTTTGTATCCGTTACCCTTGGGAAGGGTGTGTTGTGTGTGAGTATCACGGGGAGTGTTGAGTCACATTACACTGCCTATTATTTATGTGATCTCGTTTAACATGTATATGTGCTATATTACATGTGTTGTTGGGGCATGCTATTTATGAATATTGTAAATTAAATTCATATTTTATAAATGCTCAGTTGAAAGTAATTAATGTGGAAGAAAATGATAATATGCCATTATAAATAAGTATAAATGAAACGAATATATTTATACTTGTTGTTGTATACCTTAGTACCCTTGGGGGAGGTTATGCGTGTTGGCATAGTGATTCATGTGGCTAGCGGAGGCTAGTGGTGGACCGTAGGCTTGACTTGAGTTGAGGCCTTAGAGATTGTGGTTAGTAGCCTTAGAGATTGTGGTTAGCAGCCTTGTGATTGTGGTTAGTAGCCCTGTGATTGTGGTTAGTAGTTTGGTGATCGTGGTTAGTTGTGTGAACTCTTTTGAAGATGTGAGGTTAGGGATGATTTTTGTATCAATTGATAATTGAGGCCTTAGAGAAGGCGAGTGATGAGTTGTGTGAGATTTTGATTGATGAGAAGGGGTTATGATTAGGGATTTATTTAGTACTCGAGGTACCGTAGCTTGACAGTCTCGGTTCTTGTGCTTAGTTCATTCCCCTAAGCATTCCTTGTACGGTGTTTTGTACACTAGTACGTGGTCGTTGACTTGTATGTCATTCCTAGATTCCTTGGTTACGGCGTGGTGCCGAACCTCTTCCTCGTGGTATCATTTGATTTGGTGGAGTTGGAAACGGATGGTGGTCTTCCGTGAGTCCAACGTGTTGTTCTTCCTTTATTGTCCTTTGGGGCATTATAGGAATCCGTG
The DNA here is from genome assembly GCA_963922005.1 of Cornus suecica. Taxonomy (NCBI): domain Eukaryota; kingdom Viridiplantae; phylum Streptophyta; class Magnoliopsida; order Cornales; family Cornaceae; genus Cornus; species Cornus suecica. The sequence goes on from OY998248.1 coordinate 34,421,032, forward strand.
GAGTTGTTCATTCTTATGTGGCTGTCATTTCGAAAACGGTGCTTTCTAAGTTTTGAAAGTAAACTTTTGTATTTAAAAGGAAAAACCCGTTTTCGCCTACCCCCGAATAAACGAACAGTTTTAATACTTATAAAATGATCTTGAGATCTTCTTTGAAATGATTTTCAACTTTTAAAAGCCTGTGATGGCGACTGACGGAGACCGGGGGCAAGACGGTCATTTTTACTGTGTGATTTCTAAAAAGAAAACTATTTTATCACTTGTCTAGAGATTCTGAGATTTTGAGACTTCTTTCTCAAAATCTCGACTTGTAGTATTTGAAAGGTGGTTTCTTGTTTCACCTTTTCTTCGGATCGTTCTAAGTCTCGGTTAGGAGGCTTGGTGTTGTTCAGTGCACACTTATAGTGTTGCCTTTCCTTTTCTTTGGGTTGTTGATGTCACCATCTAGGTGATTGGGGTTTTTCACTTGTTAGGGGCATGGATGCCGAATGAAATGGTTTGAGTTTTAAAAACCTTTTTCTTAAAAACTATGGAAATCCTTGGGATTCCTCTTTTATTTACTTTCATACTCGGCCATTCGCTTTTGGTTCCCTTGTCCACTTGTGGTGTTCCTTTCTGGTTCATTCGTGATGTTCTTTCCTTGTTTGGGTATTCTTAACCTTGACATTGTGTCTCGGTTATCTGTTGGTGTAGCATTGGGACTCCTTTTCCCTTGCTTGGGTTCTTGACTCTTACGTGGTTTTTCATATCCTTAGTGAGAGCGTTGGTGATTAATTGACATTGTTGGAGATAGCAATTGAGGTTTGTTATATATATATATATATATATGTATATATATATATATATATATTGGTGATAGTATTATGAGGTTAATGTGATGATGTGACTTATGGTATCGAGGAATAGATGTGATTGAGGTGATCTAGTTCCTGAGAGGTAGATTCCTCTAGGAGTGGGATGAGATTTGTTATATATATATATTGTATAAATATATATATATATATTGATGATGGTTGTGTTAGTACGCAAGGACGTGGGTGTTTTCCTTCCTGTGTTATCGGGGTGTAGGATTTGAGCCTTCCTTGGTACTATTGGTGGATTTTGTTTCCTTGTGGATATTAGAGGTGAGTGTGATCTCCTCGGTTGGATCTTCTGAATTGTGTTGTGAGTAATTGGCGATTTGTTAGACTGGATCTTAGTATCGTGTACTTAGTGTACGTTGATGAGAGTAGTGTAGACTACTGGTGTTGGGTACTTGGAGTACGAGTTTTAGAGACTCATGTTGTGTATTTATATATATATACGTGTAGATATATATCTTCCCTATATACTTATGTATACTCGTTTACGATAGTATATGAGCGTGTGACTTGGGTTTGCGTGGATGGGACTAGTTGGGCTATATTTATATCTTATTAGACGGTTTAGCTTTACCTAAACTATCAGAGGATGTGGTAGTTAGGATATCTTTTCCCACTGAGCTTATTTGCTCACGGAGGGAATTTCATTGGCCCCCCTGGTATTCCACGCCAGGTTGCAGGAAACATACGGCTATGAGCAGGATGCAGTGCAACGGCAGCTTCTTTTGTTTCCTTGTTACAGGTTTTGGAGTTGCGTTAGGTGATGCGGTTACGGTTGCAGCGCGACTGGGTTTGGGGACGGTAGTATTCTTCTTTCAGCTTCTTTACCCATTGTTATGGGATTATCATGTATTTCTTTTGGGAGCCAGTCTGTTGGCATATCCCTGTTGATGTATCTTTTACTTCCTGTATTTATTCTTTCAGGATGTATTGTATCTATTCTGTACAGCTAGACGCTTTTCTGTATTCTTATTCGAGCATTTGTGGCTCTGTTGATATTAGAGGGTTTGGAGGGGTTTTGGTTTCTTTCCATTACCTCGGCCCTTGTAGGATTGATGAATGTGGGGCTTGGAAGCCATTGTGATTATTGAATTGCTTTGGGCAGGTTATTGTGTTGTGTTTGGTTGTCCGGATGTTCCATTTACAAACGGAACTCTGCCGGATTTTCGTTAGATTCCGCTGCTTAGTTTTATTAGTCATTTGGGTATGGAATATACCATTTCTATCATTAACCCATGTGTTTTCATGGTTAATGATGTCTTAGTTGGTCATTCATATTAAGGATCACATCTTGGATTCCTTGGATGTCCCGGTTCGGGAGTCTTAGGGATTTAGGAGCGTGTCTGTTGGTATCTAAGGATACTCTTGTGTTTTTAGTATTCGTGTTGGCATGGAGTATATTCTTGTTGTTATTCCATGTACTTCTTTGTTATTGTTGACTCTAGTAGTCGCTTGGTTTGCGTCACCCCTTAGGGGCGTGACAACATGGTATCTGGGCATTCATTGCAACCCTTTATGGGTGTTTGATGACTGAATGTCTCTTGGTTTTCGTTTCTTTTTACTTCCGCAATCACTCCCTTAACTCTTAGGCTCGGGTTTCGGAGTCCTAGGAATTTGGGGCGTGACAATTTATACCCGGCTTGTGGGTTGTTTTTATTCATTCTTGATTATACATAATTATATAAAATTTCAGAGTGTTCTCTGAATTTTGGGTCGAATTTCTCCCTTTTCTTTCTTGCAAATTACCCGTTGCGCTAGCCTACAGAATAATCTCTATTCTGTCCGGCGTCAGCTTCCTACTTCGTGATAGGGTTGATAGAGGTCATTTGTTGTTCCTAATTATATACTTATATTTAATCTTTGTTATTTGATTAGTTGTTTTTTCTTTTGAATGAAACAGTGACTAATAGTCAACATACTATTTATAATAAGAAAATATTGGGAAAAATTAATTTTATAATTTAAAGAAAAAAGTAAAATATAAAAGAATTTTGTGGAAAAATAGAGAATTTCTAGAGGTGAGAATCTAATTAAGCAGAGAATCATTTAAAATTGAACCATCTTATAACGCTCTTATGAAGATCATTTTTATTATGAGTTATTAGTGTTTTTGAACCTGGATCTCTGATATAAGCGTAATAGCTAACGGTATAACAGATTCGAATGATATGCTTGTATTGAATAAGTATTAGTGTTGCGAAAAAGTATCTATAATTTTCATTTGATGGCATCCTACTTTGTGATAGGGTTGATAGAGCTCATTTGTTGTTCCTAATTATATACTTATGTTTAATCTTTGTTATTTGATTGGTTGTTTTTTCTTTTAAATGAAACAATGACTAATATTCAACATATTATTTATAATAAGAAAATATTGGAAATTTTTTTATTTTATAACTTTAAAGAAAACAAATAAATTATAAAAGAATTTTGTGGAAAATAGAAAATTTATAAAGGTCGGTATCTAATTAAGCAAAGAATCACTTAAAATTGAACCATCTTGTAACGCTCTTATGAAGATAAGTTTTATTATGAGTTATTAGTGCTTTTGAATCTGAATCATTTATATAACTGTAATAGCTAGCGGTATAACAGATTCGAATGATATGCTTGTATTGAATATGTACTAGTGTTCCGTAACAATATCGATACTTTTCATTTGATGGCATCCAACTTCGTGATAGGGTTGATAGAGCTCATTTGTTGTTCCTAATTATATACTTATGTTTAATCTTTGTTATTTGATTGATTGTTTTTTCTTTTGAATTAAACAGTGACTAATATTCAACATACTATTTATAATAAGAATATATTGGGAAATTTTTTATTTTATAACTTTAAAGAAAACTAATAAAGTATAAAAGAATTTTGTGGAAAAATAGAAAATTTATAGAGGTTGGAATCTAATTAAGCAAAGAATCACTTAAAATTGAACCATCTTGTAACTCTTTTATGAAGATCAGAGTTTTATTACGAGTTATTAGTGCTTTTGAACCTGAATCTTTGGTATAAGCGTAATAGCTAATGGTATAAAGGATTCGAATTATATGCTTGTATTGAATAAATATTAGTGATGCGTAACAGTATTGATACTTTTCATTTGATGGCATCCTACTTCGTGATAGGGTTGATAGAGCTCACTTGTTGCTCCTAATTATATATTTATGTTTAATCTTTGTTATTTGATTGGTTATTTTTTCTTATGAATGAAACAGTGACTAATATTCAACATAATATTTATAATAAGAAAATATTGGGAATTTTTTTATTTTATAACCTAAAAGAAAACAAGTAAAGTATAAGAGAATTTTGTGGAAAAATAGAAAATTTATAGAGGTTGCAATCTAATTAAGCAGATAATCACTTAAAATTGAACCATCTTGTAACGCTCTTATGAGGATCAGTTTTATTATGAGTTATTAGTGATTTTGAACCTTAATCTTTTATAATGGGTTCGAATGACATACTTGTATTGAATAAGTACTAGTGTTGCGTAAAAGTATCGATACTTTTCATTTGATGACATCCAATTTCGTGATTGGGTTGATAGAGCTCATTTGTTGTTCCTAATTATATACTTATGTTTAATCTTTGTTATTTGATTGGTTGTTATTTCTTCTGAATTAAACAATGACTAATATTCAACATACTATTTATAATAAGAAAATATTAGGAAATTTTTAGTTTATAACTTTAAAGTAAACAAATAAAGTATGAAAGAATTTTGTGGGAAAATAGAGAATTTATAGAGGTTGAAATCTAATTAAGCAGAAATCACTTAAAATTGAACCATCTTGTAATGCTCTTATGAAGATCAGTTTTATTATGAGTTATTAGTGCTTTTGAACCTGAATCTTTTATATAAGCGTAGTGGCTAACGGTATAACGGATTCGAATGATATGCTTGTATTGAATAAGTATTAGTGTTGCGTAACAGTATCGATAATTTTCATTTGATGACATCTTACTTCGTGATAGGGTTGATAGAGCTCATTTGTTGTACCTAATTATATACTTATGTTTAATCTTTGTTATTTGATTGGTTGTTTTTTCTTATGAATGAAACAGTGACTAATATTCAAAATACTATTTATAATAAAAAAATATTGGAAATTTTTTTATTTTATAACTTTAAAGAAAACAAGTAAAGTATAAAAGAATTTTGTGGAAAAATAGAGAATTTATAGAGGTTGGAATCTAATTAAGGAGAATCACTTAAAATTGAACCATCTTGTAATGCTCTTATGAAGATCAGTTTTATTATGAGTTATTAGTGCTTTTGAATCTGAATCTTTAATATAAGCGTAGTAGCTAATGGTATAACGAATTCGAATGATATGTTTGTATTAAATAAGTACTAATGTTGCGTAACAGTATCAATACTTTTCATTTGATGGCATCCAACTTCGTGATAGGGTTGATAGAGCTCATTTGTTATTCCTAATTATATACTTATGTTTAATCTTTGTTATTTGATTGGTTGTTTTTTCTTTTGAATTAAACAGTGACTAATATTCAACATACTATTTATAATAAGAAAATATCGGGAAATTTTTATTTTTTAACTTTAAAGAAAACAAATAAAGTATAAAAGAATTTTATGAAAAAATAGTGAATTTATAAAGGTTGGAATCTAATAAGCAGATAATCACTTAAAATTGAACCATCTTGTAACTCCCTTATGAAGATCAGTTTTATTATGACTTATTAATGTTTTTGAACCTGAATCTTTTATATAAGCGTTGTAGCTAACGGTATAACGGATTCGAATGATATGCTTGTATTGAATAAGTACTAGTGTTGCGTAACAATATCGATACTTTTCATTTGATGGCATCCTACTTCGTGATAAGGTTGATAGAGCTCATTTGTTGTTCCTAATTATATACTTATGTTTAATATTTGTTATTTGATTGATTGCTTTTTCTTTTGAATGAAACAGAGACTAATATTCAACATACTATTTATAATAAGAAAATATTGGGAAAATTTTTATTTTATAACTTTGCAGCAAACAAATAAAGTATAAAAGAATTTTGTGGAAAAATAGAGAATTTATAGAGGTTGGAATCTAATTAAGCATAGAATCACTTAAAATTGAACCATCTTATAAAGCTCTTATAAAGATTAGAGTTTTATTATGAGTTATTATTGCTTTTGAACCTGGATTTCTGATATAAGCGTAGTTGCTAACGGTATAACGGATTCGAATGATATACTTGTATTGAATAAATATTAGTATTGCGTAACAGTATCTATATTTTTCATTTGATGGCATCATATTTTGTGAAAGGGTTGATCGAGCTCATTTGTTGTTCCTAATTATATACTTATGTTTAATCTTTGTTATTTTATTGGTTGCCTTTTCTTTTGAATGAAACTGTAACTAATATTCAACATACTATTTATAATAAGAAAATATTGAAAAAAAATAAAATATAAAAGAATTTTTTGGAAAAATAGAGAATTTATAGAGGTTGGAATCTAATTAAGCATAAAATCACTTAAAATTGAACCATCTTGTAAAGCTCTAATGAAGATCAGTTTTATTATGAGTTATTAGTGCTTTTGAATGAAATGCTTGTATTGAATAAGTATTAGTGTCACGTAACACTATCCATACTTTTCATTTGATGGCATCCTACTTCGTGATAGGGTTGATAGAGCTCATTTGTTGTTCCTAATTATATACTTATGTTTAATCTTTGTTATTTGATTGGTTGAATGAAACAGTGATTAATATTCAACATACTATTTATAATAAGAAAATATTATAAAAAAAAATTTATTTTATAACTTTAATGAAAACAAATAAAATATAAAAGAATTTTATGGAAATATAGAGAATTTATAGAGGTTGAAATCTAATTAAGCAAATAATTACTTAAAATTGAACCATCTTGTAACGCTCTTATGAAGATTAGTTTTATTATGAGTTATTAGTGCTTTTGAACCTGGATATATGATATAAGCTTAGTAGTTAACGGTATAACGGATTCGAATGGTATGCTTTTTATGAATAAGTATTAGTGTTGCGTTATAGTATCGATATTTTTCATTTGATGGCATCTTACTTCGTGATAGGGTTGATTGAGCTCATTTGTTATTCCTAATTATATACTTATGTTTAATCTTTGTTATTTGATTGGTTGATTTTTCTTTTGAATGAAACTGTGACTAATATTCAACATACTATTTATAATAAGAAAATATTGGAAAAATATTTATTTTATAACTTTAAAGAAAACAAATAAAATATAAAAGATTTTTTTTGAAAAATAGAGAATTTATAGAGGTTGGAATCTAATTAAACAGAGAATCACTTAAAATTGAACCATCTTGTAAAGCTCTTATGAATATTAGTTTTATTATGAGTTATTTGTGTTTTTGAACCTGGATCTTAATAGAGGATTGTTATCCTTAGTTTTAGCAACTGCATTGTTTACTTATTCAAATATTTTTAGTTTGTATTTTACAATATTTTCTCAACTGTAAATCGTAGCCTTATGAGGTAGTTTATAACATCACTAGTTTTTAGGATATTTTGTTACTCTCGTGTTGTATATGATTATTGATCAATGAGAAACTGTGATATAATTCTCCAATTCATATATTTCTGTTATGGTATCAGAACATTTTTAAGTGGTTGTTGATCCTCTTCTCTTTCTTCTTTAAAAGCCATGGCCAATTCTTCTCCCTTGACTACCATTCACAACACCAATGAAACTCATAAGACTCTTATCAGCATCAATATCGCTGCCCAAACCCCTCTTAAACTCACATCCAGCAACTACATCTCATGGCAGTTGCAATTCCAGACCTTATTAATTGGCTATGACCTATTAGGTTAAGTTGATGGATCAAAACCTTGTCCAGTAGCCACCCTCACCCAAAATGGCACCACTAGCCCAAATCTGGATCACATCATCTGGATTCGACAGGACCAGCTAATTCTCAATGCCATTATTGGTTCCATCTCCCCAACCATAATACCTTTCATTGCTCAAGCAAAAACCTCTCGTGAAACATGGTCCATATTAGCCAACACATACGCCAAGTCTTCTCGTGGACGCATCAAACAGGTTAAAAGCCAACTCAAGAAGATCACAAAGGGTTCACAAAGTGTGATTGAGTTTCTGCAGACTATAAAAACACGAGCCGATGAACTTGCTCTCCTTGGAGCACCACTTGATGTAGAAGATCTCACAGAGAAAAAAAGGTTGATGTCCATACCTTGGATACTGTCAAATTTGCAGAATTCAAGGTCACTCTGCAAAAAGATGTCCATCATATCGGCTAGTACCAGTTCAATCACCCAATAACAACTCTAATGCATCAATGACCAATCCTACTTCACCATGGCAACCAAGAGCTCATTATGCTTCAAACACTTCCAACAATCCCTCGTGGCTCTTGGACAGTGGTGCTTCAAACCATGTTACCTATGACTTAAACAATCTGTCAATGCATGCTCCATACAATGGCTCTGATGACATTATGATTGGCGATGGCTCGGGTTTCTCTATTACTCACACTGATTCCACTTCTCTCAAAACTTCTTAAAACACTTTCCAATTAAATAATGTTCTATGTGTTCCTAGCATGAAAAAGAATCTAATCCCAATCTCTCAATTTTGCACCTCAAATAATGTTTCAGTCGAGTTTTACAAAATGATTTTATATTTGAAACTTAGGACAACATGGCAGGGGCGGCTAGGGTTTCTCTTTTTATTTTTTCCCTCATTCTCACTCTCATCATATCAGAGTTCTTCAATTTTTCTCTCTCAAAATATCATTGCCTTATTTTTCCCTCTTTGTCGCATGAATCTCTCCAATCTTATTTTCTCAACTCTCATAACTGAATCATCTCTTAATTCATCAATCAAGAGTCACAAACAACTATATTGTTAGTAGATCAGTGAAACCATTCTCTTTGACTGGTCTGACCTTGTTGTTGTCTTCAGACGCCAGGCCACAAATATATTTATTTTTTTGTTTCATTTTGAAAAGCTAGAATCATTAAGTGACGATAGTTTTAAAAAAAATTATCTTGATTCATTTAGAACAATTTTTAAAACATAACGAGTTTTCTGATATTTATGGTTTGATTTATTTTCAGAATTAAAAGTTTTCAAAGAAATTTTATTTATAGAATCACACAATCCAATTGAAATGTTAAATTGCAATAAAAAAAAATAGATTCTTTTCCAAATGCATGCATTGTTTACCAAATATTATTTACAATACCGGTAATCGTTGCTGCAGGAGAAAGGATTTTTTCAAAATTAAAGTTGATAAAATTATATCTAAAATTAACAATGTCGCAAAAAAGATTAAATGAATTGACTATATTATCTATTGAAAAAGAAATTTTATCAACACTTAAATACAAAAATCTTATTAGTAATTTTGCATTACGAGAAAGATAATTTTTAAATAAATTACTAAAAATAATATATAATATACCAAAAGTCCCTTCTATATTTTTTACCTAAGGCCTCCAATTTCATAGAGACGATCCTGATTATAACGCTCACTATCACACAACCTAATGCAACCCTTCATTCTCTAGGCACCGGGACCAGCTACAAGGCATAAAGATAAGGTCCAAACAAGACATAAACGGAGTTAAAATATATATATATATATATATATATATATATATATATATATATATATATATATATATATTCTAAAATGAAATCCCGATACATTTTTGAAAGAACACACTACCCTAAAGCAAGTAATCACGAATCCAAGTCGTGTTCTGCTCAAGCCTAATTTGTCAAATTCAGAGACACTTCCCTGATCTATGATATCCAATTTTGATATTCTCATATAAATATTACCATACACATGAAACGAAATCGAAACAAACAATACCCATCAATTACAATTCACTTATTCAAAGAGGATGCCAAAACCCCATCATCAAATTTAGACAAGAAAACATTAGTAGAGATATATTTGCCTACCCATAAAAATGTAAAAAGACCAATCTACCCTTACAATTTGTATGGACCAAAACTACCCATCCTTCTATATTGATCCAACTATTTAGGAATTTTTTATACATATCTGAACTGGGTTGTTTGTTTTGCTTCAAACACCAATTTTGTTAAGAACCCATATATAACTATGTGTATTTTTGTATATGGCATTGTAAATGTTTGCTTCAATTTGTGCAATGGCATAGAAATGTGGCCTTGTGAACGAATAAGGCAAAAGTTGAAGAAGATTAGGGTTTATCTCTGGGCATCTTCTCTCTGCTTTTTGTTTTTGTAAATAATTTGGCAATATATTATTTCGTAGAGTTCAAATCATATATTTCTTTAGGTATAAAGGTAATTTCATAAAATGACTAGTATAGTGTTAAGTTGAATGGTATCTTCTCCCTCTTCTTCAAATCATTAATTGTCCTTCAACCTCTGGTCAATACAGAGAGATACACCCAGCTTTGAAATTCCAAAAACATGGAAAATCCTCTAGTCAAAAGATGATTTTGATAAAATCAATGAAAACAGAGAGAAAGGGCTGCCAAAAAAAAATTGATAACAACCAACTCCCTACAATTTTACAAAGAATGACACACCAGTTACAGGTTTAAATAACAATGGAACTGTGAAAATTATTTCCTTCTCTCCTTCAACCTTGACCCTTAACGAAATATATTGACATATATACATTATACGCCTATTAATAAATAGATACCAAAAACAAAACAAAAAAAAAAAAAACTGGTGTCAATAAGCAGAAGCTTACATGTATAAATACAGATTATCTGGAATATTATGAGCAGTGTGCATGTCTTAAGTAGATCAGAATCCTTAGAAAAGCAAGAGGGAGAAAAAAAAAAGAAGAAAAAACTGAATTGCCTTGAGAAAGAAACCAGTTTAATGAAAGAAATAACTCCCAACATAAAATTCAGGAAATCTTTTTACATTTTTGAGGATTTTTCTTTTTTTCTGTAGCACATGTACTGAAATGGTCCAGACTATCAAAATAGAACCTATCTAATACATACACCTTTGTTTCTCTTGTCCACATATGGACTTCTAAGAGATTAGGAGATTTAAAGATTTACTAAAATTATCCTTAAGCAATGCTTCAATATCAACTAATGAAGTGTTGTGTATTGATTGCTCAACTTTAAATTGAATTAAATGCTTGTAAATACTATAAAAGTAGTTACTTGATTGAACTTTCAAAGTTCTTTGAACTTCTTTTCCTTTGGCTCTGATACCAAAACGGAGGCTGAATCTCCAGATCGATACTCCTTTGCTCTTTTTCTGAAAAAGAGGGAAAACAACCACACAACTCACAAAATAACTTGTCCTGAATAGGACGTTAGTCTTAACATCTATCATAGTAAAACTATGTGTAGTGAATGTCAATACTTAAAGGTAAGGGCATCCATGAGATCTCGATTTTGTCTTGTTTAACTAGAATCATAGTCCATGTCCATATGAAAAATAACATTAAAGAGATGTATTTCTCAAATAATTTTCTAAATTTACTTAATAGCGTATATTTACTTAAACGGAATCAATACCTGTAACATAATCTGTAAGAAAAGCAGAAAAAGAATTTGTTAGGTTAAATAAATTATCAGAAAGTTCTCTAAACTTATTAAAGAAAGAGACAAGAGAAGACCTTAGTTTAAAACCTTTAATTCAAAATATAGAGGTTAGTACTGAACACATTGATATAGAGGAACCCCTTAAGTTTGATCTATTTCAATACCCCAAAACGGAGGCTGAATCTCCAGATCGATACTCCTTTGCTCTTTTTCTGAAAAAGAGGGAAAACAACCACACAACCCACAAAATAACTTGTCCTGAATAGGACGTTAGTCTTAACATCTATCATAGTAAAACTATGTGTAGTGAATGTCAATACTTAAAGGTAAGGGCATCCATGAGATCTCGATTTTGTCTTGTTTAACTAGAATCATAGTCCATGTCCATATGAAAAATAACATTAAAGAGATGTATTTCTCAAATAATTTTCTAAATTTACTTAATAGCGTATATTTACTTAAACGGAATCAAAATGAATTTTTCAGAGATTATATCTTTAAGTAAAACTAATAGTTGAAAACTAATTTGCTCTAGAATATTTATAATTTTCTGTATGGATAAACATGCATAAAGCCTAACGCCTAAATGCCTAAACGCACACTTGCTAACGGCTAAACGGCAACGGCACAAGCAAAACATCCTAGAAATAATAAATTTCTCTTCTAGATATCAGTTAACAGCTTCTATTTCTTTACTTAGAAAGATAAATCCGAACGATCAATTCAATAATTCATAATGTAAACTTAAATATATCAACATTAAGTAATAAGAAGATAAATTACAGAAAAACATTTCTCTTGTATTTATTCATTACATGGACATGACTCTTATTCTAATAAACAGACTCGAGGCTCTCTAGGAGCCCTTTTGGACTACTCACACATACTGAAATATAAAATACCTTATGATCTTCTAGAGAGGTTTCTGAATAAAAACTATCCTTCAAACTTTTCGATCCTTACCTCTGAAGATACTTCCTCTATTTATAGACCTTCAGTCTCTTGAGATAAGACTGATGACTAAGAGTCTCTTTTTCTTTTGTTTTCCTCGAGTGCACGTTAGCCTCATCGTCAGGAAAAGTAAGTCAAAGATTCCTCTTCTTTATGACACACTACACACTACTGAGACCACAACTTTTCCCAAAAGGGTAGTGAGTGGAGGGTCCAGTCTAAACATTATTGACTCGATAATGAATAAAAAGACTTAAACAATACGTATAATATTACATATAAAATTCTGCCGACATATAGGACAAAGATGCCCTAACTTCTTGTCTTCGCTTGGAGACGAACTTTATGTCCTGGGGACCTCTGCTTTATCAAAGCTATGCAGACTGATGTCCACCTGTCTTCTCTTTTCTAACTTTGATCTTATCTTTCTTTGGAAAAGATATTCTGTCTGAATTAATCTGAATCTCATCTTGTCGATCTATGGTCTCGACAGCTGTATCCTTAGACGTAAGTGAATGCGTCATTGGAACGTCCTTCGTCATTGCATGCGTCAATGGGTTTTCAGGCGTCAGTGCTTGCGTCAATGGTATCAGAATATCATTCTGATCCTCAAATGCTATGGCAAGGCTGGTACGATTGTGATCTTGAAGTGCTCTAGTCACTATTCTTTCTGAATCCTCCCATGTGAAATGATTGCTGAAGTCGATAATCCTTTCGCTGATGTGCTCAATTCTGACCAATCTCTCATGTTGGTTTGGAGAACTGGGATCAATTCTGATATACATATCTGTCTCTTGGCATAGTAAATCTTGTCGTTCCTCCAGAATATGTAGATCCGGATAAATAACAGCAGGCTGATTATTATAATCATTAAGAGTTTTCCAAAATGACTGATAGAATAATGGAGGGGCAGAATAGACTCTTACTCCAAACTTCTCAGTTGGTTCATAAAAACTCCTATTATGTCTTGTCTTGTATAAAAATTCTACAAAACTTTGAACTGGTTTAGGACATCTTGAAACCATTCTTGAAGATTTTTCATTAATATAAAAAGCTTGAATGAATCCAAACTTAAATAATTTCTGAAAAATATCAGGTTCTATGTCTCTAGTAATAACCACTTGTTTACCTCCAGGCAAACTTGATCTAATGAATCCCTCCTCTGGTTCTATCCCTAGGGTGAATATTTTCTCATTCTGAACTAGATCGTACATAGCTTCCCATTCTTTTTTCCAAAAATAGAAAGTAGGTATAAATCGGTATTGAAATAGATCAAACTTAAGGGGTTCCTCTATATCAATGTGTTCAGTACTAACCTCTATATTTTGAATTAAAGGTTTTAAACTAAGGTCTTCTCTTGTCTCTTTCTTTAATAAGTTTAGAGAACTTTCTGATAATTTATTTAACCTAGCAAATTCTTTTTCTGCTTTTCTTACAGGTATTGGGCTTTTTGTACCTGCATGGATGTGGCTAAATAACTCTCCTAAGATCTGGGCCTGATCTTCTGTAGTAGGAAATTTCATGGTTCTTTTCCAACTCAAACTTTTGGGCTGGAATGAAGGTTCATCCTTGAATTTGGGCTCAACTGTATAGGGCCTAAGGCTCAAAGGATTGTTGTGTTGTACTTTCCTATTATGGCTATATAGCTGGTCAAGTATTTCGAAAGAAGGGGGTTTTCCTGTTAATCTAGATCGAAACTTTTCAAGGGCTATATTTGGCTCTGGCTTTTTGTCTTCAGCAGTGGGCTTTAGACTTTGGTTAAAGTGAACGTGAGGTCCACCTAAGTTTGGGCCTGCTTGAGGCTTTCCAGTTTTAATACTGTTATGAGGCAATTGTCCCAATGAGACTAAACCTTTGTTTCTCTTGTCCACATATGGACTTTTGGGCTTACTAGCCTCTTTGGACATATAAGTCCTATCCTCCTCATTAATATTTAAGGCTACTGCCTCTTTATATGTGTTTGGAGGGAAAGATGAAACTTTTGTTTTTAAGGCTTCACTTTCTTGGTCAAGCTGGGTTTGTGCAATTTCTATTTCTAATTGGGTTAACATTCTTTTCATTTCTAAAATAGAAAGCTCAGCACTTGATCTGCTTGTAGATGCCATCTTCTGAAAAACAGAAATAAACAATTAATCTTGTCCAGTGAGGACTATAAAATGCATGATGTGGTGCATTCTTCTATTTCTATATTTGCCATTTCTCTTGTTAGAGAATCAGCTATGAAATTCTTAGCTCCTGCAATATGCTCTATGGTCATATGTGAGCCTACTGACAAAATCTTCCACTTGTCCCTGCACACTTTAGCAGAATAATCATTAGTAGAAGTATTTGTTGATTTCAAAAATCCTATAACTGATTTGTTATCAGTTTGAAGAGTAAATGGTTCTGTTATTACAAACATTTTGAACTTTTTTAAACTCTTTCTAATTGCTCTAAGTTCCTTATCAAATGTAGACCATTTTAATTCTGATTCAGACCAGACACCATTTGCATATCTGGCAATCTTAAAATTATGATTATAACTACCTTCCTTGTTTCTAGGTTGAAACTGTAATGATGCTCCCCAAGCCTTATCACTAGCATCTGTAGTGACATAAAGCTTATCACCCTTTTTGGGTAATGTTAACTTCGGTATGTTATGACACATATCCTTAATTTTCTGAACTGTTTCAGAATCTTCTGGAGTCCAACTCCATTCTCCTTTATTATGTTTCTTCCTTAGCTTTCTTTGTAATGGTTCCTTTAGAATAGCTATATTGGGAAGATAACTACTTGTAGCATAGCAAAGACATCCTAAAAATCTAGTTAGATCTTTCTTGTCTTTTATGTAGTTAGGAAAATTTTCTATTTTCTCTAAAACATGTGGTTGAAGTGTAACTTCAGAATCTGAAATAGTTATTCCTAAGAATTCGATACTAGTTCTATTAAGTTCGATTTTCTTCTTGGAAATAATTATTCCATTATCTTTAAGCTCTTGTGCTATTTGCCTAAGATGCTTGAGATGCTCATCTTGTGTTTTACTGAAGATAAGTATATCATCAATATACACAGAACAAAACTCATTGTACTTTCCTAAAACAAGATCCATCTTTTCTTGGAAAATACTTGGGGCTGTTTTTAATCCCATTGGCATAACCTTCCATTCATAACTTCCTAAGGGGCTACTGAATGCTGTATATGGTATGCTTGACTCTTCCATTTTTACTTGGTAGAATCCACTTTTACAATCTATCTTAGAGTAATACTTGCTATCTCTTAATTTAAGAAATAACTCATCCTTGTTAGGAATTCTATATGCATTTCCTTGAATACAGTTATTTAACTGAATATAGTTAATAACCATTCTTGCTTTACCTCTTTTAATCTCGGAGTGATTCCGGACCATAAAGGCTGGAAATGACCATGGTGACTTGCTAGATCTAATTAAATCTAACTGAAGCAATTCTTTGATATGAAGATTAAAGTCTTCAATATCTTCAGGAGTTGCTGAAATAGGTTTAATTCTTATAGGAATTCTTAAACCTTTACTTCTTAAATCCTGGGGATCTAATAATTTGATTTCACACTTAGGGTGATCCTCTTTCCATAAAGCTAAAGGATTCTCACTAAAATTATCCTTAAGCAATGCTTCAATATCAACTAATGAAGTGTTGTGTATTGATTGCTCAACTTTAATTTGCATAACCTCACTACGCTTACCTGAGGAACTCAGATAGGGATGACAACTAGGATTAGTTGTGGAGTGGGTACACGAAAGGGGAATATGATTCAAATCAGAAGTAAGAATCATGTTGCTTAGCACTGTACAAGGGCTAAACTGAAGCCAAAAGATATTACCTATGATAATATCGTAGCTCATAAGATTATGTTGCCAAAACTCGGCAGAATAAATCTTATCTCCAAGCTTAAATTGGACTTCTGGGGCATAAAGAGACGTTTGACTTACTGCAGAATTTGCATAAGTTAATGTCTTCTTTGGGCCTTCAATCCAGTACTCTGGAGGGAAAATATGTTCTTTGGCTAATATAAGTGTACATCCTGTATCATATAGACAATCTATATCATAAGGCATATATCCATTGAACATAAGGCTAATTGTACAATAGCGAGTTGCTATCTGTACATTCTGGCAAATGTTATCTGTACATTCACTAGACTCTAGATATGGATTTAGATTATTTACTTTGTCCATACTAGGATTACTACTTTCAGAAGAATCTTCACTTTCTGAAATATGATCCTCTTGATCATCTTGATAAGTACTGCTACTATTGTCAGTATTATATCCTGATGTTGGATCATCAAAACTTCTAGTTGGCCAGCTAATCTGGTTCTCTATTGGATATGGTAGGACTTGTATCCTATTCCTTTGCTTTTGCTGTAGAGTTTTTAATAACTTCTCAGCTTGATCAATTCTCTTCTGTAAATCTTTCATAATAGATTCGTCATCATTTATAGCTTGCACCTCTTCATCAATCTTTATCTCTGGGCGAGCTATTACCTTAAAATGAGACATCTCTCTTGCTTTATTCAAAAGCTCTTGATCTGTCATTCCTTTGAATTGAACATATCCAAAAGGGGTTTGTCTGCACCACTTCAATTCTTCATAATACTTAAGAATTCTGGTGTCAAACTCTTCAGGGTCATCTATGAATCTAGTCAGACTCATTTTCTTGACTATCATCCATATAGTCTTTTTCTGATTCAGATCCAGATGATTCAGAAGTTATCATCTCATAGATACTTTCTTCATCTGAATGTTCAAATTCATCGTAGCATATGTAATTTATCTCTTCCAAAGATTTTACCTTCTCTGCTACTTTTCTCTTCTTAGGACACTCGTTTGCATAATGACCTTTTTCATTACATGCATAACAAGTACAATCCTTCTTAGGTTTTCTATTGTACTCCTTCTTCTTTGCTCTAAAGAATTTTGGTTTCTTAAAAGATTTCTCCTTTGTCCATTTTCTGAACTTTGGTTTAAATCTTTTAAAACTTTTAAAACCTCTTTTATGTCTTCTTTTATGGAAAGACATATTTCTATTGCATCCAAAACTTAATTTTGGTATCTCTACATTTCTACAGAGTTTCTCTGTACTCTCCTTAACTTGTTGCCTCATTCTTTTCTCTAGGCAATACTGGGCAAGTTTCTCCTTAACGAAAGCCATTCTTATTCCAATACTATCTCCATTGGCTTCGTTGAATTCTGCTAACATTTTGTCATTCCAGGGAAAATATAGTCTAAGTAACTCCTTGTTCTCTATATCTTGATAGATATAGAAAAGTCTTGAGAATGCACTATTGTACTCATCTAATTCAGACATTTTGCACATCTCAATCTTCTGTAGCATTTTCCAAGCTTTTTCCTTTTGCTTGTTTTCTACATCTTGGGTATTTGTAATCCCACATATCTCTTTCCTAAGGGCTGCTCCAATTAATGGGCCTTTTCCTCCTTGAGATATGAACTTAACCTTAAGGTCTTGGTATCGTGATGTTTTCTTAAAACCTTCCCAGACTTTTCTGGCTAAACCCATTAAACTATTCTCTTGATAGTTTAACTTTTGCTCTAAACTCCATTCCTCAAAATGAATGCCTATAGCAGTATCCATTGCTGCTTCCCAATTTGAAATTTCTATTTCTGCAGTCTTTAGATTATTACAATAAAGGGTTATTCCTTTATCATTTATGGGATTGGTCTTGACAGGTTCCTGTCTTATATCACGGTCTATTTCTCCTAAAATAGGTTCTTCATTCTTTACCATTCTTGACTTCCATAGTCTTTCATTTCTAGCATTACCTTGTGATTGGGGTCTATTATACTTTCTTCTAGACTCACTTGGTAATTCTCTCTTTGCATATGTATCACGATTTCCTGGTGGATTTTTACCAAACATCGTGGTAGCATTTGCTTCTTCAATATTCTGTATACTCTCTACATTGTATTTATAATGTAAAGGATATGCAAGAATATTTGTCACAAGGCTCAATTGTCTTGTGATCTGCTGATCTATTATTTCAGCATTGTCCCATTCTTTCTCGAGTCTAGACTTAAGGTGTCTAAGATCGATATTAGAAGGGAGATTCTCCTTTTCAAGTAATGTCCTATAATTCATTCTGAATCATCATCATTACTTTTACTGGTTCCTATATCATTCTTCCATTTACTTAATGGTTTGATACTAGTTTGTGGTTCTTTTAATCTTATAGAAACACTATTTCTTCCCTTGAGTATATACTCAGGTTCAACTGATTGCTTAACTTCAACATTATTCTCATCTTTCTCAAAGTTAAATTCAAGATCATATCTTAATTTATCTATGGGAATTGGCTGAGGTATTAATGTTCCATCAATCTGGCTTGATTTTACTATAACAGTTTCTCCACGAAGCCTGTTATCAGCATTAATCTTCTTATCTCTTGCTCTATAGGGGAAAGGTGTTTCTACCCAACTATAGTACATCTTAAGGGATATAGATAAAGCTCTAGATCTCTCTTTCTGGTTGATATTTGCTTTAGCATCAATAACAATGAGATCTGTTAAATTCTCATCTGCTGCTGAAGCTGTGATATCACAGAAAATCTCTGTATACACACTTCCTGTAAACAGATTGGTTGACCATAATCCTATGATCTGTTGCTTAGGATCTAGTTGTCTTAGATCTCTAACTGATAGGGAAAAAGGAATATCTAATCCTGTGTTTCCTAACCATTTTGCCATTATTTGTATGGCTGCTATGTTATAATATCCTTCCTCTTGAGTTACATCTTCCTTCTGTAACGCATGGATTCTAATCATACTATCGGCTGCATAGTCTCGGCTAGTAGTCTTATAGAATCTAAGGATTTTCTTCTCTTTAAGTTTCTTTGATTCATAAAGAATATTTTCAGGTAGGTGAGGCATAGCATAATTACTAACATTATCAACTTCCTGAACTGTAATCTTATCATAAATCTGATAGGCTGGTTTCTTGACTTCTTTCATAGAAATCTTTCCTTTCATCTTATCAATCCAATGATTCATTTTGGTGTATATAACCAAGAAAGGTCTGTCTTATATCCTCGAATTGTTCCAAATTCTGGATTACTTGATTTTCCTGAAATCTTTAAATCTCCTAATCTCTTAGTAAGATTTTCTATTTTCTCATGGAAATCCTCCTTGTCTTTTTCAAAGACTTCCTTGATTACTTTAACCTGATTGAATATTTCCTCCATATTCTTATATCGTTGATCATAATCATCTTTTAAATCTTGCACTTGTTGTTGCATATTCTCCTGATTTATTAGAATTTCTATCAAAATTCTTTGATTAGTTCTAATAATCTTGTCAAGATAACTAAAATTCTCAGTTAAAGATGACTCTTCAGTGTTCTGTCTTGGATTTACTAAGGATATTCTTTCTGGAAAATTCCTCAACTTAATCTCCAATGAATTCTCATAAAATTTTTCCATTTTATGAAACTCTTTTCTTGATGATTTCAAGAATAACTTCTACCCTTTCTAGCATTTGTGTACTAGACTCAACTAAGGGTATTATCCTATTATTAAGATGTAATATCTGCTTTTCGATATTTATCTCAATAGGTCTGGTTTTGTATGGATCATACTTTTTATCATCAATAAAGCATTCGATCTTTCCACACAATTTTCTATTTTCAGAATTCATCTCTTTGTTCTGATTATAGATTGATTCCTCAATTACATCTCTTATTTTATCAATAGAAATATTAATGAGGCACTTTGATAGACTTTCGAAAATCTCTGTATTCTCGATTTGTCTTTTCTCTAAATCCTTAATCTTCTCAAGGATTTTCTTGATTGTTTTATGATGATTCTGCTCCTCAGAATTCATTCAATTTAATAAAATTGAATTTCATCATCATCTGAATCAAGATTGTTGGATCTATCTAAAGAATAAATATTTGAATATAATTCAGCATATTTAGACTTTAAAATCTTTAGATCACTGTCCTTATTTAAGGCCTGAAATAGTTCCTCTTTGAACTTATTTCTAGAAGTTTCTACTTCTTTTGGAGCTTCTGATCCCGAAGCTTCGTCTTTAGGCATATGACTCAATCTAATTGAACCATTAGTAATATAACCTTTGTTATATAACCATCCTAAAGCTTCATCAATCTTTGCTTGAGAGCTGATTGATAATTCATGATTATAGGGTCTGAAACTAAGTATTTTCTTAGTTTTACTTCCTATACCTAACTTGTTCCAAAACTTTTTGGCTTCTTTTGTTTCTAACAAATGCAATGGTTTATCAACATTAAAACCACATATATCATTAGCATATATTTTTGCTTCTATTATGTTAGTTTCAGAATAAGTAATGATTACTTCTTCGGTTTCTAACATTTCAATTATTTCTTTATAATTAAAATTACTATCTCTATTATCCATGAAGTGGTCTGAGCAGAGCGAGACCTAGGGGCCTGTCATGCACCGTAACACTCTTCATTACTAATAGGTTTTTATTCAAAATAGTTTTAGCTACTTTCGTAATTAAACTAAATTGAATTAAATGCTTGTAAATACTATAAAAGTAGTTACTTGATTGAACTTTCAAAGTTCTTTGAACTTCTTTTCCTTTGGCTCTGATACCAAAACGGAGGCTGAATCTCCAGATCGATACTCCTTTGCTCTTTTTCTGAAAAAGAGGGAAAACAACCACACAACCCACAAAATAACTTGTCCTGAATAGGACGTTAGTCTTAACATCTATCATAGTAAAACTATGTGTAGTGAATGTCAATACTTAAAGGTAAGGGCATCCATGAGATCTCGATTTTGTCTTGTTTAACTAGAATCATAGTCCATGTCCATATGAAAAATAACATTAAAGAGATGTATTTCTCAAATAATTTTCTAAATTTACTTAATAGCGTATATTTACTTAAACGGAATCAAAATGAATTTTTCAGAGATTATATCTTTATCAGAGCCAAAGGAAAAGAAGTTCAAAGAACTTTGAAAGTTCAATCAAGTAACTACTTTTATAGTATTTACAAGCATTTAATTCAATTTAGTTTAATTACGAAAGTAGCTAAAACTATTTTGAATAAAAACCTATTAGTAATGAAGAGTGTTACGGTGCATGACAGGCCCCTAGGTCTCGCTCTGCTCAGACCACTTCATGGATAATAGAGATAGTAATTTTAATTATAAAGAAATAATTGAAATGTTAGAAACCGAAGAAGTAATCATTACTTATTCTGAAACTAACATAATAGAAGCAAAAATATATGCTAATGATATATGTGGTTTTAATGTTGATAAACCATTGCATTTGTTAGAAACAAAAGAAGCCAAAAAGTTTTGGAACAAGTTAGGTATAGGAAGTAAAACTAAGAAAATACTTAGTTTCAGACCCTATAATCATGAATTATCAATCAGCTCTCAAGCAAAGATTGATGAAGCTTTAGGATGGTTATATAACAAAGGTTATATTACTAATGGTTCAATTAGATTGAGTCATATGCCTAAAGACGAAGCTTCGGGATCAGAAGCTCCAAAAGAAGTAGAAACTTCTAGAAATAAGTTCAAAGAGGAACTATTTCAGGCCTTAAATAAGGACAGTGATCTAAAGATTTTAAAGTCTAAATATGCTGAATTATATTCAAATATTTATTCTTTAGATAGATCCAACAATCTTGATTCAGATGATGATGAAATTCAATTTTATTAAATTGAATGAATTCTGAGGAGCAGAATCATCATAAAACAATCAAGAAAATCCTTGAGAAGATTAAGGATTTAGAGAAAAGACAAATCGAGAATACAGAGATTTTCGAAAGTCTATCAAAGTGCCTCATTAATATTTCTATTGATAAAATAAGAGATGTAATTGAGGAATCAATCTATAATCAGAACAAAGAGATGAATTCTGAAAATAGAAAATTGTGTGGAAAGATCGAATGCTTTATTGATGATAAAAAGTATGATCCATACAAAACCAGACCTATTGAGATAAATATCGAAAAGCAGATATTACATCTTAATAATAGGATAATACCCTTAGTTGAGTCTAGTACACAAATGCTAGAAAGGGTAGAAGTTATTCTTGAAATCATCAAGAAAAGAGTTTCATAAAATGGAAAAATTTTATGAGAATTCATTGGAGATTAAGTTGAGGAATTTTCCAGAAAGAATATCCTTAGTAAATCCAAGACAGAACACTGAAGAGTCATCTTTAACTGAGAATTTTAGTTATCTTGACAAGATTATTAGAACTAATCAAAGAATTTTGATAGAAATTCTAATAAATCAGGAGAATATGCAACAACAAGTGCAAGATTTAAAAGATGATTATGATCAACGATATAAGAATATGGAGGAAATATTCAATCAGGTTAAAGTAATCAAGGAAGTCTTTGAAAAAGACAAGGAGGATTTCCATGAGAAAATAGAAAATCTTACTAAGAGATTAGGAGATTTAAAGATTTCAGGAAAATCAAGTAATCCAGAATTTGGAACAATTCGAGGATATAAGACAGACCTTTCTTGGTTATATACACCAAAATGAATCATTGGATTGATAAGATGAAAGGAAAGATTTCTATGAAAGAAGTCAAGAAACCAGCCTATCAGATTTATGATAAGATTACAGTTCAGGAAGTTGATAATGTTAGTAATTATGCTATGCCTCACCTACCTGAAAATATTCTTTATGAATCAAAGAAACTTAAAGAGAAGAAAATCCTTAGATTCTATAAGACTACTAGCCGAGACTATGCAGCCGATAGTATGATTAGAATCCATGCGTTACAGAAGGAAGATGTAACTCAAGAGGAAGGATATTATAACATAGCAGCCATACAAATAATGGCAAAATGGTTAGGAAACACAGGATTAGATATTCCTTTTTCCCTATCAGTTAGAGATCTAAGACAACTAGATCCTAAGCAACAGATCATAGGATTATGGTCAACCAATCTGTTTACAGGAAGTGTGTATACAGAGATTTTCTGTGATATCACAGCTTCAGCAGCAGATGAGAATTTAACAGATCTCATTGTTATTGATGCTAAAGCAAATATCAACCAGAAAGAGAGATCTAGAGCTTTATCTATATCCCTTAAGATGTACTATAGTTGGGTAGAAACACCTTTCCCCTATAGAGCAAGAGATAAGAAGATTAATGCTGATAACAGGCTTCGTGGAGAAACTGTTATAGTAAAATCAAGCCAGATTGATGGAACATTAATACCTCAGCCAATTCCCATAGATAAATTAAGATATGATCTTGAATTTAACTTTGAGAAAGATGAGAATAATGTTGAAGTTAAGCAATCAGTTGAACCTGAGTATATACTCAAGGGAAGAAATAGTGTTTCTATAAGATTAAAAGAACCACAAACTAGTATCAAACCATTAAGTAAATGGAAGAATGATATAGGAACCAGTAAAAGTAATGATGATGATTCAGAATGAATTATAGGACATTACTTGAAAAGGAGAATCTCCCTTCTAATATCGATCTTAGACACCTTAAGTCTAGACTCGAGAAAGAATGGGACAATGCTGAAATAATAGATCAGCAGATCACAAGACAATTGAGCCTTGTGACAAATATTCTTGCATATCCTTTACATTATAAATACAATGTAGAGAGTATACAGAATATTGAAGAAGCAAATGCTACCACGATGTTTGGTAAAAATCCACCAGGAAATCGTGATACATATGCAAAGAGAGAATTACCAAGTGAGTCTAGAAGAAAGTATAATAGACCCCAATCACAAGGTAATGCTAGAAATGAAAGACTATGGAAGTCAAGAATGGTAAAGAATGAAGAACCTATTTTAGGAGAAATAGACCGTGATATAAGACAGGAACCTGTCAAGACCAATCCCATAAATGATAAAGGAATAACCCTTTATTGTAATAATCTAAAGACTGCAGAAATAGAAATTTCAAATTGGGAAGCAGCAATGGATACTGCTATAGGCATTCATTTTGAGGAATGGAGTTTAGAGCAAAAGTTAAACTATCAAGAGAATAGTTTAATGGGTTTAGCCAGAAAAGTCTGGGAAGGTTTTAAGAAAACATCACGATACCAAGACCTTAAGGTTAAGTTCATATCTCAAGGAGGAAAAGGCCCATTAATTGGAGCAGCCCTTAGGAAAGAGATATGTGGGATTACAAATACCCAAGATGTAGAAAACAAGCAAAAGGAAAAAGCTTGGAAAATGCTACAGAAGATTGAGATGTGCAAAATGTCTGAATTAGATGAGTACAATAGTGCATTCTCAAGACTTTTCTATATCTATCAAGATATAGAGAACAAGGAGTTACTTAGACTATATTTTCCCTGGAATGACAAAATGTTAGCAGAATTCAACGAAGCCAATGGAGATAGTATTGGAATAAGAATGGCTTTCGTTAAGGAGAAACTTGCCCAGTATTGCCTAGAGAAAAGAATGAGGCAACAAGTTAAGGAGAGTACAGAGAAACTCTGTAGAAATGTAGAGATACCAAAATTAAGTTTTGGATGCAATAGAAATATGTCTTTCCATAAAAGAAGACATAAAAGAGGTTTTAAAAGTTTTAAAAGATTTAAACCAAAGTTCAGAAAATGGACAAAGGAGAAATCTTTTAAGAAACCAAAATTCTTTAGAGCAAAGAAGAAGGAGTACAATAGAAAACCTAAGAAGGATTGTACTTGTTATGCATGTAATGAAAAAGGTCATTATGCAAACGAGTGTCCTAAGAAGAGAAAAGTAGCAGAGAAGGTAAAATCTTTGGAAGAGATAAATTACATATGCTACGATGAATTTGAACATTCAGATGAAGAAAGTATCTATGAGATGATAACTTCTGAATCATCTGGATCTGAATCAGAAAAAGACTATATGGATGATAGTCAAGAAAATGAGTCTGACTAGATTCATAGATGACCCTGAAGAGTTTGACACCAGAATTCTTAAGTATTATGAAGAATTGAAGTGGTGCAGACAAACCCCTTTTGGATATGTTCAATTCAAAGGAATGACAGATCAAGAGCTTTTGAATAAAGCAAGAGAGATGTCTCATTTTAAGGTAATAGCTCGCCCAGAGATAAAGATTGATGAAGAGGTGCAAGCTATAAATGATGACGAATCTATTATGAAAGATTTACAGAAGAGAATTGATCAAGCTGAGAAGTTATTAAAAACTCTACAGCAAAAGCAAAGGAATAGGATACAAGTCCTACCATATCCAATAGAGAACCAGATTAGCTGGCCAACTAGAAGTTTTGATGATCCAACATCAGGATATAATACTGACAATAGTAGCAGTACTTATCAAGATGATCAAGAGGATCATATTTCAGAAAGTGAAGATTCTTCTGAAAGTAGTAATCCTAGTATGGACAAAGTAAATAATCTAAATCCATATCTAGAGTCTAGTGAATGTACAGATAACATTTGCCAGAATGTACAGATAGCAACTCGCTATTGTACAATTAGCCTTATGTTCAATGGATATATGCCTTATGATATAGATTGTCTATATGATACAGGATGTACACTTATATTAGCCAAAGAACATATTTTCCCTCCAGAGTACTGGATTGAAGGCCCAAAGAAGACATTAACTTATGCAAATTCTGCAGTAAGTCAAACGTCTCTTTATGCCCCAGAAGTCCAATTTAAGCTTGGAGATAAGATTTATTCTGCCGAGTTTTGGCAACATAATCTTATGAGCTACGATATTATCATAGGTAATATCTTTTGGCTTCAGTTTAGCCCTTGTACAGTGCTAAGCAACATGATTCTTACTTCTGATTTGAATCATATTCCCCTTTCGTGTACCCACTCCACAACTAATCCTAGTTGTCATCCCTATCTGAGTTCCTCAGGTAAGCGTAGTGAGGTTATGCAAATTAAAGTTGAGCAATCAATACACAACACTTCATTAGTTGATATTGAAGCATTGCTTAAGGATAATTTTAGTGAGAATCCTTTAGCTTTATGGAAAGAGGATCACCCTAAGTGTGAAATCAAATTATTAGATCCCCAGGATTTAAGAAGTAAAGGTTTAAGAATTCCTATAAGAATTAAACCTATTTCAGCAACTCCTGAAGATATTGAAGACTTTAATCTTCATATCAAAGAATTGCTTCAGTTAGATTTAATTAGATCTAGCAAGTCACCATGGTCATTTCCAGCCTTTATGGTCCGGAATCACTCCGAGATTAAAAGAGGTAAAGCAAGAATGGTTATTAACTATATTCAGTTAAATAACTGTATTCAAGGAAATGCATATAGAATTCCTAACAAGGATGAGTTATTTCTTAAATTAAGAGATAGCAAGTATTACTCTAAGATAGATTGTAAAAGTGGATTCTACCAAGTAAAAATGGAAGAGTCAAGCATACCATATACAGCATTCAGTAGCCCCTTAGGAAGTTATGAATGGAAGGTTATGCCAATGGGATTAAAAACAGCCCCAAGTATTTTCCAAGAAAAGATGGATCTTGTTTTAGGAAAGTACAATGAGTTTTGTTCTGTGTATATTGATGATATACTTATCTTCAGTAAAACACAAGATGAGCATCTCAAGCATCTTAGGCAAATAGCACAAGAGCTTAAAGATAATGGAATAATTATTTCCAAGAAGAAAATCGAACTTAATAGAACTAGTATCGAATTCTTAGGAATAACTATTTCAGATTCTGAAGTTACACTTCAACCACATGTTTTAGAGAAAATAGAAAATTTTCCTAACTACATAAAAGACAAGAAAGATCTAACTAGATTTTTAGGATGTCTTTGCTATGCTACAAGTAGTTATCTTCCCAATATAGCTATTCTAAAGGAACCATTACAAAGAAAGCTAAGGAAGAAACATAATAAAGGAGAATGGAGTTGGACTCCAGAAGATTCTGAAACAGTTCAGAAAATTAAGGATATGTGTCATAACATACCGAAGTTAACATTACCCAAAAAGGGTGATAAGCTTTATGTCACTACAGATGCTAGTGATAAGGCTTGGGGAGCATCATTACAGTTTCAACCTAGAAACAAGGAAGGTAGTTATAATCATAATTTTAAGATTGCCAGATATGCAAATGGTGTCTGGTCTGAATCAGAATTAAAATGGTCTACATTTGATAAGGAACTTAGAGCAATTAGAAAGAGTTTAAAAAAGTTCAAAATGTTTGTAATAACAGAACCATTTACTCTTCAAACTGATAACAAATCAGTTATAGGATTTTTGAAATCAACAAATACTTCTACTAATGATTATTCTGCTAAAGTGTGCAGGGACAAGTGGAAGATTTTGTCAGTAGGCTCACATATGACCATAGAGCATATTGCAGGAGCTAAGAATTTCATAGCTGATTCTCTAACAAGAGAAATGGCAAATATAGAAATAGAAGAATGCACCACATCATGCATTTTATAGTCCTCACTGGACAAGATTAATTGTTTATTTCTGTTTTTCAGAAGATGGCATCTACAAGCAGATCAAGTGCTGAGCTTTCTATTTTAGAAATGAAAAGAATGTTAACCCAATTAGAAATAGAAATTGCACAAACCCAGCTTGACCAAGAAAGTGAAGCCTTAAAAACAAAAGTTTCATCTTTCCCTCCAAACACATATAAAGAGGCAGTAGCCTTAAATATTAATGAGGAGGATAGGACTTATATGTCCAAAGAGGCTAGTAAGCCCAAAAGTCCATATGTGGACAAGAGAAACAAAGGTTTAGTCTCATTGGGACAATTGCCTCATAACAGTATTAAAACTGGAAAGCCTCAAGCAGGCCCAAACTTAGGTGGACCTCACGTTCACTTTAACCAAAGTCTAAAGCCCACTGCTGAAGACAAAAAGCCAGAGCCAAATATAGCCCTTGAAAAGTTTCGATCTAGATTAACAGGAAAACCCCCTTCTTTCGAAATACTTGACCAGCTATATAGCCATAATAGGAAAGTACAACACAACAATCCTTTGAGCCTTAGGCCCTATACAGTTGAGCCCAAATTCAAGGATGAACCTTCATTCCAGCCCAAAAGTTTGAGTTGGAAAAGAACCATGAAATTTCCTACTACAGAAGATCAGGCCCAGATCTTAGGAGAGTTATTTAGCCACATCCATGCAGGTACAAAAAGCCCAATACCTGTAAGAAAAGCAGAAAAAGAATTTGCTAGGTTAAATAAATTATCAGAAAGTTCTCTAAACTTATTAAAGAAAGAGACAAGAGAAGACCTTAGTTTAAAACCTTTAATTCAAAATATAGAGGTTAGTACTGAACACATTGATATAGAGGAACCCCTTAAGTTTGATCTATTTCAATACCGATTTATACCTACTTTCTATTTTTGGAAAAAAGAATGGGAAGCTATGTACGATCTAGTTCAGAATGAGAAAATATTCACCCTAGGGATAGAACCAGAGGAGGGATTCATTAGATCAAGTTTGCCTGGAGGTAAACAAGTGGTTATTACTAGAGACATAGAACCTGATATTTTTCAGAAATTATTTAAGTTTGGATTCATTCAAGCTTTTTATATTAATGAAAAATCTTCAAGAATGGTTTCAAGATGTCCTAAACCAGTTCAAAGTTTTGTAGAATTTTTATACAAGACAAGACATAATAGGAGTTTTTATGAACCAACTGAGAAGTTTGGAGTAAGAGTCTATTCTGCCCCTCCATTATTCTATCAGTCATTTTGGAAAACTCTTAATGATTATAATAATCAGCCTGCTGTTATTTATCCGGATCTACATATTCTGGAGGAACGACAAGATTTACTATGCCAAGAGACAGATATGTATATCAGAATTGATCCCAGTTCTCCAAACCAACATGAGAGATTGGTCAGAATTGAGCACATCAGCGAAAGGATTATCGACTTCAGCAATCATTTCACATGGGAGGATTCAGAAAGAATAGTGACTAGAGCACTTCAAGATCACAATCGTACCAGCCTTGCCATAGCATTTGAGGATCAGAATGATATTCTGATACCATTGACGCAAGCACTGACGCCTGAAAACCCATTGACGCATGCAATGACGAAGGACGTTCCAATGACGCATTCACTTACGTCTAAGGATACAGCTGTCGAGACCATAGATCGACAAGATGAGATTCAGATTAATTCAGACAGAATATCTTTTCCAAAGAAAGATAAGATCAAAGTTAGAAAAGAGAAGACAGGTGGACATCAGTCTGCATAGCTTTGATAAAGCAGAGGTCCCCAGGACATAAAGTTCGTCTCCAAGCGAAGACAAGAAGTTAGGGCATCTTTGTCCTATATGTCGGCAGAATTTTATATGTAATATTATACGTATTGTTTAAGTCTTTTTATTCATTATCGAGTCAATAATGTTTAGACTGGACCCTCCACTCACTACCCTTTTGGGAAAAGTTGTGGTCTCAGTAGTGTGTAGTGTGTCATAAAGAAGAGGAATCTTTGACTTACTTTTCCTGACGATGAGGCTAACGTGCACTCGAGGAAAACAAAAGAAAAAGAGACTCTTAGTCATCAGTCTTATCTCAAGAGACTGAAGGTCTATAAATAGAGGAAGTATCTTCAGAGGTAAGGATCGAAAAGTTTGAAGGATAGTTTTTATTCAGAAACCTCTCTAGAAGATCATAAGGTATTTTATATTTCAGTATGTGTGAGTAGTCCAAAAGGGCTCCTAGAGAGCCTCGAGTCTGTTTATTAGAATAAGAGTCATGTCCATGTAATGAATAAATACAAGAGAAATGTTTTTCTGTAATTTATCTTCTTATTACTTAATGTTGATATATTTAAGTTTACATTATGAATTATTGAATTGATCGTTCGGATTTATCTTTCTAAGTAAAGAAATAGAAGCTGTTAACTGATATCTAGAAGAGAAATTTATTATTTCTAGGATGTTTTGCTTGTGCCGTTGCCGTTTAGCCGTTAGCAAGTGTGCGTTTAGGCGTTTAGGCGTTAGGCTTTATGCATGTTTATCCATACAGAAAATTATAAATATTCTAGAGCAAATTAGTTTTCAACTATTAGTTTTACTTAAAGATATAATCTCTGAAAAATTCATTTTGATTCCGTTTAAGTAAATATACGCTATTAAGTAAATTTAGAAAATTATTTGAGAAATACATCTCTTTAATGTTATTTTTCATATGGACATGGACTATGATTCTAGTTAAACAAGACAAAATCGAGATCTCATGGATGCCCTTACCTTTAAGTATTGACATTCACTACACATAGTTTTACTATGATAGATGTTAAGACTAACGTCCTATTCAGGACAAGTTATTTTGTGGGTTGTGTGGTTGTTTTCCCTCTTTTTCAGAAAAAGAACTACATATTGCCGGGAAGATGCACATGTACATACATACCACATAGCAAAAAACTAGAGAGTTTGTAGATACCTGTATGAGCAAATGTAACATGCATGCATATACATGTACAAGGACATCAGGGTGCGCAGATCATCTATGCTAATGTCCTTGCGATCCTTTGTGCCCCTTTCTACCAAAAGCCTCCCTTGCCAGTTTCTTCCTTTTGTCTTGCAGTTCCAGTATCCGCTCATCAACGCTGTTTTGAGCAATCATCCTCACAATCTTGACATTGTCTTTCTGCCCAATACGATGAACACGATCCACAGCCTGTTCCTCAACTGCTGGATTCCACCACGGCTCCATCAAGTAGACCCTAGGAGCCGCTGTAAGATTTATACCAGCACCTGCAGCTTTCAGACTTGCATGCAAAATAGTAGGACCTTCTGGTGCTGGGACTCCGAATTCTTCGATTACTCGAGCTCTTCTTTTCGCATTCATGGACCCATCCAAACGCAAAATCTTAAAACCAGCGGCTTTTAGGGGCTCTTCAAGTAAAATCAACATTCTTCTGAACTGTGAGAATACAACTGATTTGGTAGTTGGGTTTTGATCCCTTGAAGCGGACAGGAGTTTCAGGAGGGCTGACACTTTCGATGATGTCTTGGAAGAGGAAACTACTGTGCTGTCTGTGTCAGAGGATTCGGGTGGGGACGAAAAGAGGTCAGATTCTGACAATGGACGGCGGCACAGTGGACAGCAGGGTTTCATGCACTTTAGGGTCTTCAAAATGCAGGATCGGCAAAAGATATGAGCACAACATGTAATAACAGTATCAGTTGGCGGAGAGATGCAAATTGGACAGTCAAAATCTTCCCCATCTTGTAGCACAGAAATCATCTTTTTCAACAATTCTGGATTGTTGGATACATCTGCGTGAATTCAAATTATAGATTATAAGTACTCATCATATTTATATGACTTGAAGAAAAATAAATAGAAAGGATACATAATGAGTAAATGCAAACACGATACTCACCATAACCATAATCTCATTATCATTAAGTATCGAAAGCTGAATGTGGACAAATAACAGGGTTGGGATAATCAAAGGAAAAACAAAAAAATAAAACTGTGGCCGAGGAAAGATGTAAATGACAGCACATGTGCAATTAGGAAACCTTGTAAATGTATTTTAGTTTCTCATTGAAGTTAGATACTTATCCACATTTTCTTGCATGTATATAAACAAGCACTGGGAAAACCTACGAACTCAATTCCTGGGCTTGGGGGGCTTTGAGAGACGCAATTTGTCCAATGTATGAAACCATGCACTAGTACCATAATAGCCGATATCCAATAAGCTAGAAATAACAAAAATATCCAGACTCCTAAAACAAATTATATAGTAGAAACAAAAGTGGCAAGCAGTGTACCAACATAAGGCAAGCAACAATTATAACATACCTAACATAATACCTCAAGGAAAACATAATTATGACCCAACAAATCACCATAAAGACTTTCCTTAACCCCAACAAGGACTTCTAATTGTCATGCAGCCCAAAATTACAATTGTTGGCTTACAGACCTATCATATTACTTCAGCCATCAATAAATATGGCATCGCAATATCTAGAAAGAATAAGGTAAGCAAACACACAGACAGACACGCACAAGTATAAAAATTAAAAGAAACGATCTAAACACAGCAAATAAAATACCTTTAAACCCTTGACTTACAGTGGACTATTTTCCCCACTCCCTTTTTGACTTTGCCTAGGTTTCGTGTGCATCATACTTTATTCATGCTATCTCATAATAAGTTGAATAAGGAAAACTTTAGGGTATTAAAGGAATGAGCTTTGCATAATATAAGAACAAGAGAAATAACCTCCTCCTTAAGAAGAATGAATCAAATTAGCTAAACCCTATATCCTAAGAAATAGAAGCCATGGAAGGATTTTATCGTATTGGGAAGAAAGATACAAGATATATGGTGGGATGTTGTTACACAGACAGGATTATATGTGAATTCCTCAATGAATTTATACTAAACAAATTTTTAGTTCAGTAATGAACTGATGGATGTGTGAGTGTGTGTGACACACTGAGTGAACTAAAAGTGTTTATTAGAAGAACCACAATGAGCACTCTCTGAGAATATTTATTAACATTAACAAACATATAAATATCAAATATCAAAACAAATCTCAAAAAGTACCTTTGATATTCTTAGGTGGGAGGAGTGATATGATATCGGACGGGCACAAGACTACATCTGTACAGATCTGCCGAAGTCGTAAAATTATGCTAAGTACAGTTGAATAATTGCTCATTACTCTATCAGCGTTGATGTAATCACAGACAACACTCCTGGCCTCTCCTTCCATCTGATCTTATAGCTCTCGTTCTTCCGCAGAGCGTTGCACAAAACAAGTCTCTATAGTTTTGTTTGGCAATCCTATTACACCCATATGGTATTAAATCAATAAAGAACTGCAGAATGAAGACCGTAAGTGCATATGTATATTCCATATGTATGTTTATAAACACAACACAGAATAGGTGATAAAATGACATTAATTATTCCTCGCCAAATCTTTTTTTTTTCGCACTACAAATTCACAGCATGAATATAAAACATCATTCTACATCAAGAACTGAAGATAACATGTCTGTATATTCCACCAGACACACTTTGAACAGCTACAAAGTCAGATACAGAATTTGGTAGCATGAATGTGGCAATCACGAAGATGATGATGGAGCTGGTTTTGGCGTTTGGGAGGAGGATGAAGGGGGTTCGCTCCGGAGCTCCTTGACGACTGCAGCCAATGCCTCGGGATTCAGACCCAAATCACAGAGCCCAGCTAGCACAGAGAGTGTGGACCGATCAAGCCCTGTCTCTAGAATATTCGACATATGAAATAACAGCTCCAGGGATTCTCTAGCATTCCTTGCAGCCTCCGAATCCATACCAACAGAGCAAATATATGATTTCCTGAAAAACAAAACGAGGTTTCAATCAGCTGTAGATAAACTGACATAATTTTTGTGTGTACATGAATATATATATATATATGAAAAGTTCATTGTATCTATAAGTTTTGTATAACCCGATTCGTAACACTCTTGAAAGATGTCTAATATCGTTAAGTTGCATCGATACTCATTAAGATCACTATTGTCCAAGTCCTTTACACAATACGGCAACTTCGAACTTTAATACATATATACGCGCTTATATACATTAAATATTCCCAGAATTCTCTCATGAGACCTGAACCATATGACCTTCCAAATAATACACAAATGGGGCAAGCAATAAAACAACAAGGGCATGAAACAGTGTAAATTTGTTAAACCTGCGATCAAACTCTTTGCTCTAAACTTCTTTGTTGATGATAAAACATTATACTAAAACAACAGTGTATATATATCGCCTTGTCTGAATAGCAATCAATTCCATTAAAAAATATATATGAAAAATTCTGTGTGGTATATATATAAAAAAGTACAACACATATGAAATGCTTCACACTAAGTAATCTCACTAGCACATCAAGATTGACAAGATTGAGAAATTGTTCAGGATTATATAAGGAGTCAAATGAATTACAAATTACGGGTCTAGAAATTAGAGAGAGTATTAGATCAATCAATCACGTGTATATATATATATACAATATACAATATACAATATACGTACGTGTGTTTGTTTAGATGGAAAATGGGAAGGAAAAAAAAAAATCACCTGGAAGAAGTTGATTCCTTTCGTCTGTGTCGTCAATCGGATGATTCAAATTTCGGACCGCCTTTAACCTAATTCCAGCTTCGGCTACAGGTGTGGTGTGTGAAGTACAATCAGGCCCAACCAATTTCTAAGAAGAGAACCAAATTAGTCTAATTGGCCCAAGTTACAATATGACAATTTCAAAAAATATGCTAAAGAAAGAGTCAATTAATAAAAGTAATTGTCAAAAAAAAAACAAAAATATAGTGTTAGTTCATAATTTTATTTAACTCATTTTTAGAGAGAGATGGTGTCGCTTGAGCAGTAATTCTAAATGTATACCAAATGTCAAATTGAGTTACTGATTATTTTAGTTTTTTTTTCCCCTTGACATACTTTTGAAAGTGTGAATCTAAAATATAACTATAAGAATCATTTTTTAAAACTATACCTATCTTGAAGGTTATATTTGTGTTTTATAATTCAAAAATTGTGACATGAACACGACTCAATAAAATAGTTGCTGAGCATTATAAATTTGAGACGAAAGACACTTCAAGTCTATTTAATAAGATTATATATATATATATATATTTTTACAAAAAATTATAATTAATAGAATAATTTTACTTTCAAAAGTACTTCAATATTTTTTAGTTTTCAACAATATTTCAAAGGTGTTTAATTGTCACGGTTACAAAATAAGTTGTTATTTTTTCCCTAGATCAATTTTGTAAATCTCTTGTTATAGCTATTAGCTACTCTTTGATACCATCTATTACATTGATAATATAACATGATATTAGTAGATAATCCTTCATGCATAATCATATTTAAGCCCAAATCTTTAACCTATGATCCGATACATGCTCTCGTGATCTCAAATGGGAGCATCGTATGATTGGAATGCTATTTGATCTTCTTTGTACTTTTTTTTACATTTTGAAGAGGTGTTTTAGAATTATAGTCCTTCAATGGTTGTGTCCCAACTAAATTGGGTCATCCAAACACCCAAAAAAAAAATCTCTCCCCAACTAATCAAAATTATTATTATTATTATTATTTTAAAAGTTAAGCATTTACTCATACAAACCAAAAATCGAACTCCTAATCTCCCCACCTAATAAAAAAAACAAACTTGAGAGACATATTTGATGGATCTGAATTAGTAATTTTGTGTTCAAATTACTGACATACAAAAATGTAAAACAAATAATGTATCTGGAATATTGATATTGGAAATTACTCTTCAATAAATGACTTTTTCTTCTTCTTCACTTAGTAAATATCAAAACTTTTGGAAGTTGAAAGCATGAGAATTACATCCCATTGCTATTAAGATAAATTTATCACAATAAATAAATAAATCAATCAAAATCAAAATAAAAGTTACAAAACACCTAAAAAACACAGCCAAACCATACAAAAGATGAGAACAAATAATAATAATAAGTAAATAAAATAGTGGATTGTGGTGCTTGGCTGGCCAAGCTAAAGGCCCTGTTTGGTAGGTGGTCTGGTCCCAGATGGTCTGGTCTGGTCTTGCGTTTTATGGGACCAGACCATGTTTGGTAGCATTGGTCCCAAATTTTTTGTTAGACCAAGTAAGACTAAATCAGACCAAAATGGCCTTATTTCAGACAAAAAAAAAAGGTGGTTCCTGGTGGTCCGGTCTGGTCTTATTAATAAAATATATTTATAAATAATTAAAAATGAATAAATAATAATAAAAAATTAATAATAATAATAATAAATTAAATAAAACATATTTTAAAAATAAAATATAAATAATAAATAATAAACAAAATGAAATAAATAATACCTAATAATAATAAAAAATGAATATAATAATAATAAATAAATGAATAAATAATAAAATATATTTATAAATAATTAAAAATGAATAAATAATAATATAAATAATAAATTAAATAAAACATAATAATAATAAAAAATGAATACAATAATAATAAAAAAATATAATAATAAAAAAATGGACTAAATAATAAATAATAATAATAAATTAATAAAATAAATAATAAATTACATAAAACATATTTAAAATATAATAAAAATAATAAATAATAAACAAAATGAAATAAATAATAAATAGATATAATAATAAATAAATATAATAATAAATAATAAGTAAATATAATAATGAATAAATACTTCATAATAATAATAATAAATGAGTATAATAATAATAAATTAATATTAAATTAATAAAATATATTTTTAAATAATTAAAAATGAATAAATAATTTATAAATAAAATGAATTAAATAATGAAATAATAATAAATAAATATAATATATTTATAAATTGATATATAAATTAATAAATAATAATTTAATAATATAAATAATAAAATAATAAAATATATTATAAAGTGAAGAAATAATAAATAAAGAAATAAATAATACATAAATAAATATTATAATAAATAATAAATAAATAGTAAAACCAGACCGCTTACCAAACAAACTTTTCCAGATTAGATTAGACCAGATCAAACCGGACCAGACCAGACCAGACCAGAAAGACCACCTACCAAACATGGCATAAGGTTGAGGGCTTGGGTCTGCCAAATTTGGTCCATTTGATATTTCCCATGTTTCGAAACATAAATGGTGGGCTGGTAAAGGTTTATCTTTTCTTGTGGTACAACTTTTGACTTACATGGCCCAATTCAACTTTGACTTACATGTCCCAATTCAGATTTTGGACAATCGTTTATTTTTAGGGCTATTAACAAAAAAACCTCCTCTGATTTTAAAATCTTAACAAATATCCTTTTAAGGTGTCATATTATCCCCTCCATTTTAAAATCTTTCATATAATTTCAAAACGACGTAATTTTAGAGCTAAAAAACTGAAACTATAGGAGGGTTTATGTTAAAATGCTGACATCATAGAGAGTTTTATGTTAAAATCTTGAAATCATAGGGAATTTTATAAGTTTAAAAATGGGCTATGTGCAACCTATAAAAAGTGCAGGGATTAATATGACACATCAATGAGGTATTTGTTAAAATTTTATAACTATAGGGATTTTATGTTTATAGACCTTGTTTTTTAGAAAATGTTTAGTGATGAAAATTAAATATAATTAATTTATGGGGATCATAAAGTTAAAACAACATAAATGTTACCATTTGATTTGATGAATTTTGTCCTAAATGTGCTTATAAATCAAAGGCAGCATAAAGTGGTGTTATATGCAGGGGCGGAGACGGGATTTTGCTTAATAGAGGGGCGTAATATGTTATATTTAAGTCAAGTAGAAAATTCACTAAATCAAGCAAGGTTGAAATGGCGTAATGTTTTCGTAAAATTCTTACAGTGAAATTGATACTTCTTAGGCTAACAAAGACCTTTTAACTAATATGCTCTACGAATTTTGTCCCGAATATTAGGATTTGCAGTCCAACATTCTAGTTTGTAGTTTTGGATCTGCTTGAAGTCTCTCAAAATTGACATCTAACCAAGTTCACTTTACAGTATCATCATTTCTCCCTATAAGGGTATAACTCTGATTTTCTTTTAAAAATAGCTATCGATTCTCTCCATAACTATTTTTTTAAAATCTTTTTTTTATTTACATATAATATTAACACTTAAATTATATAACCTTTATTGAAGAAATAAATCAACCACAAAGAAGAAGAAAAAAAGAATAGGCTAAATAGTCTCAAAACAAATAAAAAAATTTTAAACCCGTACATATATGAAATCTAAATTTTATCATATTCTCTACCGAACAAGACAAAAATTAGAATACTTGTGAACAAAAAATAGGAACTAAAAGATTTTTTTAATTTTATTAAAGTAAAACGTGTTTTACATGTGAATCATGCTGTGAGTTGGTGACAAAATGTTGATTTTCTCTTATTATCTCTTATTTAGGCTCCTATCGATGTTTTCGTAGAAAACGGAAATTCAATAACAATAGCTAACCAGACAATAAAGTTTTGAACATGTGATAGCTCGAAAGATCTCTAGAGAATATTTTTTTTTTATAAAATGATAATATATTATTATTTGGGGTAATTTTTATTTTCTATTTTTTAGAAATTAGTAATATTTTGTGATTTGGGTTTTTAATTTGGTATATAAATCTTGAATAACCAATTTAGTTTGATACACTTATTTTTGAAATGAAAAAAAAATTAAGAGGGGGCAATGTTATAATATCAAATATATATATATATATATTAGTGGAAATAAAATTTGAGGAGGGAGCATTTGCCCCCTGGTTATATGTGTATATTGTTATGTCTAGGCCTTAACAACACGATGTCGTTATAGTCATAGAGCCCTAATCCCCTAACCTAAAGTCTGATTTTGAGGTGATTCGATGCGAGACAAAAATTCGTCATACTCATCTATATAAACACAAAATATGCTTCTTTATCTTGAACTCGCAAATCAGAGTAGAATAACTTTACTATTTCAGCAAAGCTCACTCACAATGCCAAATCATTATAATTTATTTAGGACTTAATTCTTATCTAAAAAAACATAAAGAGGAAGAGAGAGTCAAACTTTTTATCTAAAAAAAGGTTTGACATTGATATTTTCATAGAAATTGTCATTTAAAAATGTTATACAGACCGATCTCATAATCCGAGTAACATTAGATTTTAGACTTGCGGAGGGCAAGAATTTGAACCCACCACATTCGATATACATAATGTCATTCTCATAGGTAGGTTCTTTAGTCATTCTCATTCTGAAAAAGGCTTTGCTAGACAAGCCCATCCTTGTATGCTTCAAAGTTTATTGCTGTGACCTTCTTACTTTGGTTATAAGTAGTCCTTTTCATTTGCTTTTGCTTCAAGTGATTATTTATTTATTTATTTTTATTTTCCTATTATATACTTTCCTTGCAGAAAAAGGATAAAAAAAAAAAAAGGAAAAAAAAACTAAAAACTAAACTTACCTCAAGAATAATAGAAAAGTTAGAAAAAGATGATGAAGTAGAACAGATTCAGGCCCATAGAGGGCCCAATTGAAAAAGTTCCACACTTTCCATTACACTGAAATTTTCATCTAAAATGACAATGTTAAGATTTGATCAAAGTTATATTGCTGCCCCACTAACAACATTTAATTATTTTTAAATCCTAATCATTCATTAATTTAATAATCAAGCAATGACATTGATTCTTCTTTCAGCGAGTCGCTTGAATCCAATCCAGCCTGACTCAAGTCCTACAGTTAATAGGTGATAGAAGATTACCGATAATAATATTAAATTTATGATAAAGGAGCTTACTCGATCACAGACATTTCTGCAACATTTCGTTAATAGCAACGAGCCAGAGAACGGATTGAGGGTTTGATTTTTTTTTTTTTTAAATCTTAATCATTCAATAATCAAGCAATGAAATAGATTAACATGTCTATTGGAACAATTTCAGCTAATTTGAAAATTATATATAAAACAACATTTTAGATCTAACAATGAGCTTTAAGCAGAATTTACTAACTTGTACCTGATTTTGCTTTTTCTGGGTTTGCGTTTGTAGGCTTCAAGGTATGTCTCAAATTTACTTGTATTATTTTATTTTATTTTTAATTTCATATTTACTTACTTACCCAAAAAAAACAAAAAGAGCGCAGAAATTGCTCGCCTACACTTTTCAAGTCAATTTATGAACTTCTTTTTATTTTTGGAAAAAATAAGTATGTCGAATACACCCTCATTGTTTAAAAGCTATTGTAATTCTAATACATTATCAGGCAATGGAATTTTCAAAAAGTTAGAAGAAATAAAATTAAAAAACTACATCAATCGTTTGTTAAAAAAAGAAAAAAAAAAAAAGTGAAGGACTTGGTACATTTTTTTTTTCCTGAAAGACTTTGTACATTATTAATGATAAACCAAACAATTTCTCTCTCTTTTTTTTTTTAAAAAAATAAATAAATATATATATATATATATATACATACATATATAGTGTAAATCAATTAATAACATTATTGAAATAGATCTGTGATGTTGCACCTATAATATTCCACACACATGAACAAAGCTAATTAAAAAAAATTCTTGGACTTTAGGTTGAGTTGGTGTTTAGCTATGTATATATATATTATATATTTTAATAAATGATCGAGTCCTTAACATATTCATGACAAAAATCCAAATCACACCGACACAAAAGTGAATTGCATGCACCTCTCTCATGTTGTTAAAAATTACAATTGCCTCCCATATGTAAAATCATTTATTTGATCTAGCCTGGTTTTGATTAGAAATGATGCCTACATAATTTCTTTTTTAGGTGTAAGGTATTTGTTACAAGAAAAAAGATTTTTTAATTTCTTATTTATGGAGGTCGGGAAAAATTAGTTAATGAAATGGTTACACAATAATCTAAAATTGTAATTAAATATGTTGACTGAATTGATCCGGAACTGAGTTTAGTTTAAATATTATTCTCTCTGTTGGAAGTATTTGGGACTTCTTTTCGTTGAAAAATAAGATAAATAAAGTAGAATAATTTATATTAGACGAAAGAGAGATATATCAAAGAGTTCTTAACGCAATATAAAAGAGAACAAACTAGATAGATAGAGGGTGGACAAAAATTACTCAAATATAGCCAGGGATTGGGGTAGTGGGCTTATACTAAGTTAAGAGAAGTGTTTGCTGTTAGAAGTGTCTCGCATCGGATTCGAATGGAAAGTAAATTAAGTATAAATGGTTTAATATTAGTCTCAACATACAATTTAAATTTTTAGATAGAATTTGCGACTTGTTGTCGTTGGTACTAAAATCAGTCCTAATTATTAATCAAACATTTAGATGTTCAGCTGTGAAACAAATCTAATCATTGATTAAGTTATTGATCAAACATTTACGTGTTCGAGTGTGATAGAAGGTTAAAGTCTCATTTAACAGAACTTCCGCTTTTATTTTTATGCAGAAGAAAAAGATAAATAAAAATTATTTTAAAAAACACTCTTCCATATCAAATATTGTTCGAAACAAAATTTTCAACTCAAAAATAATTTTCAAAAAGCTAAATCAAACAGGTAGTGGTGTATTAATTTGACCATTGAAAACGGAGAATGATGTAATTATCCAAAATACCTAGAAAGTTAATAAATTAATGAAATCAATTCAATATTTTCTGATAATACATTATTAGAAACAATTATGATTTTTAATTCCCTCCTTAATCTTACCCGTGATCCTCTAGAATAAAATCTTGTATTCATATGGTACAATTTACTAAAAACACATCCAATTTCATTCTCATGTGTTACACCACCAAGATAGCAAAAAAATACACTATGTTCCTAAATAAAAACAAAAAACCAAAGCGTTAGGTTTGTAATGGGACCCACATTGGTGGTGGCCTACGAGTCCAGCTAAAGCTACCCCAACCTACAGTAAACTTTACCCACAATCATAAGCCCATAACCAAACAAACCATTACGTGACCACCTTCCATTAGCTGATAAAAACCAAGGGTCCACCAACAATATTCCAGCTGTACCAGAAGTGCCCTAATTCGAAAAAGCAAGTAAAAAAAGGGTTAATTTCATAGATATATATACAATGAAAAATGATTTATATTTCGAAATCTATATATAATTCGTCAAAAATATATATTTTTTGAATTATTTTCACAAAATATGATTTTTTTTGAAAAAAATATATATTACTTTCCAAAATATATTATTTTTTGAGAAAAATATATATTATTTTTTTCGAAAATTATATAATTTTTTCTGAAATATATATTTTGGAAAATAATGTATATTTTTCACAAAAAATTATTTTCCAGAAAAAAATTATATTTTTTAAAAATAATTCAAAAAATATATATTTTTGACAAATTATATATATATATTCCAAAATATATATATTTTTTCCGAAATATATATTGTTTTTGAAAAATATTTTTTTTTAGAAATATGAAATTTATAATTTTTACGAAAAAATATAATTGATTTTTGAAAAATAATTTTTTAAAGACTTGATTTCACAAAACCTTCCTATACTATTGATGGTAATTTAGGTATTATAATTCAAAATGTGACGGGAGGGGACATAGTGATGAAATTGAATGGAATAAGGGGCAAAGTTGATATAGTATGATTAGTTGATTAAATTGAATAATATAGAGGGATTTTATGAAATTAATCCATAAAAAAACACTAAAAGAATCATTAACAGGTCAGCTGATGTGGCAATCAACACCCATTCTAGGATTGATTCCAGGCGGACCTCTGAGGTTTGCATTAATCTCAGATAAATACCCCCAACTTTCAATATTTCTATCTAGAGCTCTTAAGGTTTGTGCGGTTGTATCCGTAGACTTCTTTTATTAGTTGAGCAACGAAATTCTGCAGATTTTGTTAAAGGTAAAAAGAAATAAATAGATGATCAATTTTGCTCTTCAATTATATAAAAAAATATATTTATCCCTTAGTTTAATAACTTTAATTTACCTACAATTATGATTATTTTTTAGTTTGATTTATTCAATATTTTTAGAAACTAAATATAATATTATTGAAATAAGTGTATAATGTTGTCTTTTAATATTAATTAATAATATTTTTTAAAATAAATTTAATAAAGAAT
Source organism: Cornus suecica (assembly GCA_963922005.1). Taxonomy (NCBI): domain Eukaryota; kingdom Viridiplantae; phylum Streptophyta; class Magnoliopsida; order Cornales; family Cornaceae; genus Cornus; species Cornus suecica. Next base: position 34,464,036 of record OY998248.1, read on the forward strand.
AGTGTAACCGTAGAACCAACTACATATTCCGTTAGAAAAATTAGCCGTGGTTGTTGATAGGAATTGCGGTGAGAATATTGAAAAAATGAAGGGTCTACTTAGAATAATGGAAAACCTTAGGGGGTCGAGGTGAAATTAGCCCTATAATCAAATAGCTCGCGTCACATGCAATCCTGTCCCACTCGCCGAGTCCAGACTGTTTTTGAACCTTGTTAACTCTCTCTAACTTCTGATCTAACTCTTTTTTAAATCAATCATGATGTAATATATATATGTAATACACATGTGTGTATGTATATATATATAGTACATGTTCACTCCCTCTCCTACTATCATCGTCTCCAAGATACACACTCTTTCTCTCTCTAGAAAAACACAATGGATAGGAAGATTGTGTCGGCTCTCACATTTGTCTTCATTATTGTTGTTGGTGTCGGAGCTCAGTCTCCGGCAGCGGCGCCCACCACTACGCCTCCAGCTACGGTGGCGACTCCCGTTTCAACACCGACTGCCGCCACAGCACCGTCTACGCCGAAAGCGGCGGCTCCGGTGACAGCGCCTGTGTCGGCGCCACCGACGGCGGTTGCGACCTCTCCGGCGGCGGTTCCGGTGTCGGCTCCTCCGGCTAAGGCGCCAGTGAGCTCGCCACCGGCTCCGGTGCCGGTGAGCTCTCCACCTGCTCCGGTGCCAGTGAGCTCTCCTCCGGCTCCGGTGCCGGTAAGCTCTCCTCCGGCTCCCGTGCCGGTTAGCTCACCGCCGGCAGAGACTCCGGCACCTGTTGCTACACCGCCTGCGGAGGTTCCGGCCCCGGCGCCGAGCAAGAAGAAGACGAAGACGAAGAAGCACCTTGTGCCTTCGCCGGCCCCGACACCGGAATTGCAATCACCACCTGCACCGCCGACGGAAGCTCCCGGACCGAGTCTCAACTCAGAGTCTCCCGGTCCTTCACTTGCAGATCAGGTATATATAAATATGTATATCTATAATTCTATATACTGTATACACACACTGCAGTTAAATTATACTCCTATTACAGACCAATTCTTTTCTATTCATTGGAAATTGTTGAATTGTTTTCTTGAAGAATTACTTAGTTATTCATGGCAATTTTTCTCAATTAATTTCCACACATTCCACATTTTCTTAGTCATATCTTCGATTTTGAGAGATAATTTATAAATTATTCTTGTTCTTAAATTGTACTAAATAAAAAATGTATCAATGTCATCAACCATTAAAGTTGTATAGAAGGAGATTTATTTTTATTTAAAAAAACATAACTAGTGATTGATTTCAAATATAAGTTATATCAGTGGTTGAATTAAACTTTTAAAAAAAAAAATTAAAGAAAGATAGTGTTTTAAATTTTTTTTAAGAGAACTCTATTTCATTGTGTTTTTAAAATTTTCGAACACAATTTTCATAGATACAAATTAATATGGCTGTATATCTTTTTACTTGTTATGGAATTTGCTTAATTGTAACTTCATTTGAACTATGTGCCTCAAAATAAAATTATGAACATCTTAAAAAAAGAAAAACACAATATATATATATATATATATATATATATATATATATATATATATCCTTATCTAATGTGAAGAGACACTGTTTTGTGCATTATTAGTTATATCAGTGGTTGAATTAAACTTTTTAAAAAAAAAAATTAAAGAAAGATAGTGTTTTAAATTTTTTTTAAGAGAACTCTATTTCATTGTGTTTTTAAAATTTTCGAACATAATTTTCATAGATACAAATTAATATGGCTGTATATCTTTTTACTTGTTATGGAATTTGCTTAATTGTAACTTCATTTGAACTATGTGCCTCAAAATAAAATTATGAACATCTTAAAAAAAGAAAAACACAATATATATATATATATATATATATATATATATATATATATCCTTATCTAATGTGAAGAGACACTGTTTTGTGCATTATTAGTTATAACGGTAACATCTCGACTAGTACTCATGCAATGTCGGTTTATTTATTAGAAGTTCGAAAATTAAAAGTTAAATATCATAAGATTCATGTAAATTTGATTTAAATTTATTGTACAATATTTGTATTCTGAAATTAAAAAATGAAATAAATGCAGAGCGGAGCAGAGAAATTGAAGAGCATGCAGAAGGTGGTCGGAAGTTTGGTGGTGATGTGTGCTGTAATGGGTTGGCTCATTTAGATGACATTTTAATATATATTTTTTTTGGTTATTTAAATCTTTGTCCCCCTGTGGGCCATGTTCACTTTATTCGTTACGGAGTTCAAATTTTAATATTGATGTTTGTTTTCTTGTATTATTATTATTATTATTTACCAAATTGGCTGGTTTTGTATTCTTTGGTGTTTTTATGAGGTGGAGATTTGTTGCTATTATGTAGACAAATTTTCTTCTCCTTTGGAATATATTTGAGAGCACTTTATTTTCTTTTTTACTTTTAAATTAGGGACATATCACTTTCTCATGGATTTTATGAGTTGTTGAGGATTGTAGCTGGCTCCATGTTTCTCTGTTGTACGATGTTATTTGAAAATTTATTGTTTATTTAAAATAGTTGTATTTAAAATGAGAATAATTGAACTAATTTATACAAATATACATTTAATATCGAGTGTGGTTGTATAGCAATTATTTTTATGTTATTAAAATAAACAGTGATAATTACACTTTCATTTTTTCCCCTCCTCTAATCTTCTTAGATTCAATTAATAAACGTAATTCTCTATTTGATTGATATCACCTCCACATTAATTGTATTTATTTCTCTCATACAATAATATTTTTATTTATTCTACAGAATATTATTAAACATTACATCATTTTAGGTCATGGGTAAAAAATAAAACATAGTTATAAATTATTTTATTTTGTCGCTCTTTATTGTCCTGTAATCAAGATAGATTAGGAAGCAAACTGGAAAAAAAGTAAAAAAAATAAAAAATTTGACAATGATATATGATAGATATGGTTCAATTCAGGTATAATATTAAAATAAAATTAATAAACATGAATTATTTTATTCTAAAATTATTTTTTAATGATTTTCATTCTTCAACATATTATGATAAACTAAAAAAAATATTATTATATATTATGATAAATGTTGTAACTCGTGTACTTATTTATTTCTTATTTCAGATGCATTGTCAGATCTCTTTGTAGAATAGTCTCCCCAAGGTATATGGACTGTTTGGACCACTGAAGCCTCCATCCAACACAAGTTTCGGAATAGCTATAGTGAGCCCATTTTGACTTTGTAGGCACAACCCAGCATCAATACTCACATATAATTGAGTAAATATCGCCTCTTTTTATTTTTTTATTCTCATCTAGATCCCCTAAAGTTTGGTCTATTTTATTGTTAGCTTATCTTCGTTAATTGACCGTCAGTTAATCAACGAATTTCACTGATATAAGTCTGAAAAAAGTGTCATGTGTCATTTTGCCCTTAAAATATTTGTGATGATAATTTTTATTATTAAATAATTAAGAGCAACAATGTCATTTCACATACATAAATGACGGATGCTAGTGCTAGGAGGTCTGGGTGAGAATATGAAAAAAATAAAAAAATCTAGGTGAAATATTAATAAATATGAAAAAAAAAAATCTAAATAAAATATGAACAAATCTCAGAAAGTGCATGTGATATTTACCCAAAATATTGTACCCCCTTTATTCTCACGAACCTCTATTTATAGGGTAATTTTGAAAAGAAGACTATAAAATGCATCGGTTGCAATTATCTAAGATTCTAAGCTAACCCATGAAAGACGAAGAAAAGAAAAGAAAAGTAAAAAGAAATTGACCCATGAAAGTGGAATTTGTCCAATTGGACACTACAAGAAAATCCGTATACTGTTCTTGGTGTAGGCTGTAAATGAGACGAGCTATTCGTGAACAGCTCGGGCTCGGCTCGTTAGTAAATGAGCCGAGTTCGAGCACAATTTTCAGACTCGTTTAGTAAATGAGTCGAGCTTGAGTAAGGGTAGACTCGGCTCGTATATGTTCGTGAACATGAGCTCGTTAAGGCTCGTTTACGTTCGTAAACAAAAGCTCGTTTAAAGCTCGTTTAGGCTCGTTAATATTATACTTATTATTCATAATTACACATTTAAGTTTTAACTAGGAAATTAAAAATAATAATATTTGTTCATTAATTTTCATCAAGCAAGATATTTTTAAAAAATAAATAAATTTTATTATCTAACTTAAAATTGTATAAAATTTAAATAATATTATATCAATTGAATTGGAAAATTTACTTAATTTTACTAAATTAAACTCAAATTGACTCAATTGAATTAGTATTATCATTATTTAAACTTAATTTGATTTAATTGACTTGTGAATTTTCTTAATTTCACTTATTTAAATACAATTTGACTCGATTTAATTGAGAATTTAATAAATCTTACTAAATTGAACTCAATTCGAGTAAATTGAATTGATATTATACTTATTTGAACTCAATTTGACTAAATTAAATTATGAATTTATTTAATTTCACCAATTTGAACTCAATTTGACTCAATTTTATCAATTCCACTCAATTGGATTGAGATTATCGTAGGTAACTTGTTTCTTCGAAATTGTACTTTGAATTGGGGATTTTGTCAATTAAACTTAATTTCATTCAATTTAATTACTTTGAATTGGAGATTTTGTCAATTGAACTTAATTTTACTCAATTTTAATTAATTTGAATTGGAGATTTTATCAATTTCACTTAACTTAATTCAATTAAATTACTTTGAATTGAGGATTTAATCAATCGAACTCAATTTCATTACCTTGAATTGAGAATTTTATCAACTCTGCTCAATTGGATTGATATTATCGTAGGTAACTTGTTTATTCGAAATTATGCTTTGAATTGGGGATTTTGTCAATTAAACTTAATTTCATTCAATTTTAATTACTTTAAATTGGAGATTTTGTCAATTGAACTTAATTTGAATTGGAGATTTTATCAATTTCACTTAATTTAATTCAATTAAACTACTTTGAATTGATGATTTAATCAATCGAACTCAATTTCATTACCTTGAATTTAGAATTTTATCAATTCCACTCAATTGGATTGAGATTATCGTAGGTAATTTGTTTTTTCGAAGTTGTACTTTGAATTGAGATTAACTTTACTCAATTTTATTACCTTGAATTGAGAATATATATATATATATATATATAATTAATTAATTTTATAAATATATAATATCAATAAAGACAACATTTCAAAATTTTATAAATCCTAGGATAGTCTAAACCTTATACCCAAACACTCCTAACCCTAAAGTGGACACTCATAACTCTATACCCAAACACTCTTAACCCTAAAGTGGACACTGCTAACCAAACAAAACCCACTAACTAAACCATAACCCTAATCTGATATAGTGAATCTGATACACATTACACATATACATCAAATTCATGCGCCGTTCTCTCCACCTCCTTCTCAAACCCTAGATCTTGCGCCGTTCTCTCCACCTCATTCTCAAACCCTAGATCGTGCGCTGTTCACTCTCGCGTCGTTTGCAAGGTTGCCTCTCACTCCCAGTGATGTTAAAATTCATATTCCTGCTGCACAATCCTCTAAGAAATGATACTCTTATTATCACTAGCTTCAACTATAATCTTTTTCATGATCTTATATGTATCTTCCTAGAGAATAAATGTGTTGTTTTCATATAAATCTTTTGAAATGCTTGTTACATTCGGTATCAAATTTATATTGTGCTATGAACTCTTTTCAACACCATGCTTTATAGTTCCAATGTGACTTGCTGATGGTATATAGTGATAATGTTCTGTAATTGACCTTCATAGGAAGTTTTGTTGTCCTTCGACGCTGGCTTTGAGTCTATTAATAAATTTGTTTGTTGTTCAGCCCCTCGAGCGACGATCGGCAAATGAAGCTTGCAAGGTCACTTTCGCTACTATGAAGATCTATGCCGCCATAGGTAACATCCAATTCATATAGCTATATTAATCAATTTATATATATGTGAAACTGAATATGAAATTCTTGTTTAAATTCTTCATCTGATTGTATTTTGCAATTAGGTAAGTATAATTTGGGTGGCTCTTGTTTTTTGTGTTTTTTTATATGGTATATTGAAAAAAATATGTGATTTGTGTTGGCTACTTATTATTTATCTTCTTTTGCATTTTTTGCTTCAACACCATTACATTTTTTTCAGTCTTAGCTTTTCTTTCCATGTCTTGTGGGTTTTCGGGTTGCTTTTTAAATCTGATATAGTGTTTTTCTTTTGGTTTCCTTGTATTCTTTAGTGACTTGTAATATAAAATTCATGATAAGTTCATTTTATAGTGAACGAATGTACATGATGGATTTATAATAGAAATATTGAAGCATCCTTTTCTCTGCGTGTTCAAGAGAACACTTTCAAAATTCTGTATAATTATGTTTTTTTCATAAGCTTTGATTTCTGTAGGTGGGTTGATCATCTAGATTTCTGTATGTGCTTAAGTTCCTATTTATGTGTTTTGATGCGATTTCAAGTTACAATTAGTAAGAATAATGTTTCTATTCACTCTTAATTTTTTTTTACCCTAGTTATTTGTATTAAACTTGAGCAAACTTTTGTTTAATTTTCATGTCTTTTTTTTTTTTGATAAGTCATGTCCGGAATCTTATCCGATTTTTTACATTTTTTGTTATTTTTTTTCATAATGATTTCTTCTATTAAGTCTTACTTTTGTCCGATTATATACTGGAAATATTTCTTTTGTTATTTTTTTCATAATGTTTTGTTATTTGTTGTTTAGTTTTAAAATCAGGTTATAGAATATCTAAAATGTGGATTTGGTGGGAAGGAAATTAAGTTTGTCCTTAAAAATCGTATTAGGTAAAATCATGAATGAAGTTTGTGATGTTGAGGTTAATGGATCCATATTGTGCATCGTTATCAACTAAAATAGTGTTATTCATGGAGTGAAGAATGTATTAAGTGTAAGTACCATTAACTTCACACCAACTAAAATAGTGTTTACGTACCAGTGAGATCCACAACTCGACACACTGATTAACCATCAGTTCACTATAACAACAATAAGATCGTGGAATATATATATATATATATATATATATATATAATATCTCAACTAGCAGATATCGTGTAATGATATGAGAATGAAATGTAGGTTCATGTCTACCTATACACACAACCCTAACCCTCACTATAACTGTAGTGTCGAGTCACAACCAGGCGTAGCTCTCTCTACTACCCTGCAGTCAGCCAGTGCGGCAACCACACATACGATGACTCATCTAGGATGGTCGTACTCCAAAGTCCTAGGAACAGGCGGGATGACCGTATTCCGAAGTCCCAAAATTGAGCGGGTGGCCTTACTCCGAAGCCCCTACACAAAGATGACCTTACTCCAAAAACCCGTGTTCAATGCAACCATGCTCTCACAATCCCCACTAACTACATGCTCCTGAAATGACATGGTGCAATGACATCATGCAATAGCTAGCACCCTAAGTCTACAAACATGAATTCCAAAATAATCTGAATATATATAGAGTATGCTCACAACTCATATAAACATATAACATGCAGTTATGTCCTTTATTTCACGCTAACACCGAAGGCATATATATAAACACTTTTCAAGTAAGCACGTAATCATACTTTTCTCAACAAATCAATATAAACACTTGAACACATAATTTATATCGTCCACGAAGCATGAAATATATATATATATATCAACTCACACTACTCACGGTACTAAACTTGTAAATAAAGTAGGTTTCCCTACCTCTAGAAGCGTGCTCGTGAGGTACTAGATGCCTAAGGTCGATCCGGGATCACCAATGTGAAGATCGTACACCAAAGTGGCGAAAAACTCAACCCCGGCTTCCGAACCACAACCCCGCAAAAGTCGCCTTTCACACCGCTAACCCGATTGGACCCCGTGATGCACTAAAACGACTACCGCGACGCCTAGAACAACATTAAAAAAGATGGTTAAAATCCATAAATGTTTAGATGATCAAATCGGAAAAATAATAATGAAAAGTCAACTCACCCTACGATCTCAGATTTGCGTCAATCTGTCCGATGAAAACGCGCCAAAACAAAGGTGGGCGATACTCGAGGTGCTGGGAACAAAATCCTGAAGTTTCACGACGATCCAATAAACCTCTCTTAGCAGAACAACCCCCAAGGCGGGCTGCCCAGCCGCGCCTCCCTCCACGCCACCGACCACTGCTTCCCCTCCTTATCTCTCTCTCTCGAGTATGTGAGAGTGTGTGTTTGTGTGTGGGTAAGTGAATTACATATATATATATTATATTATATACATATACACATATCCATTTCAATATATATATATATATATATATATATATATAATGATAACACCCATTAAATCATTTAAATGAAATGAAAAAAAAATACCAATTGTTACGAATTTTAAGTGCAACGAATCTGGTCTCACATCAGATTCGGATGAAAAAAATATCGCGGTTCAACCACAGGGGAATGATCAATGCTATTGGTGACCCCTATGATCTTTTACCATAATCTCTTCCAATGGTGGTATGATACTAACCGAGATTATAAAAGGATCAGGTGTTAGTCCTACCAAACAGTTTAAGATTTTGGATCGAATAACGAAACACCCAACTCATGACAAGTGGTATTAGAAAAGGCTCAAACCTTGATCTGATATCACGCCAAGCACCCACACGAAAGTATCCAAGTCGGAGCGGATCCCCCGCTATTTGGGTGGATGGGTAAGACAAGTTATCCGTTAGAGTGGCTTAAACCTTGAACCGGTGTTATGCCAAATGCCCACATAGAAGTGTTCGGGTCGGACTGGATCCCCCGCTGTAACGGTGGATGGGTAAGGTCAGATGGTCCAATTGCAATGAGGGCATTGAGGGTTTGAGTGAGGGAGAATGACGAATCTTGTCTCACTTCCTGATGGAAAACTTCTGGAATATGAATAAACCGAGTATTAGTCACACCTAACAATTTAAGTTTAAATGTCCTCAATTTAAAGTCAAAATAAATTTTTAAACAAGTGAAAAAACCTAAAACAGTGTACAGGTCAATACTCATCAAATCCATGGTTAATGTGCATGGTTGATACCTACCCCTAAAAAAATTGTGGATTGATGATCAGTAAACATGTGCAAGTAGGGATATGCTAACCCAATGTCACAGCCTGTTATCTACATAGAGTGCATTAGCCCTCACTCTACTAAGATGGATATATATGCAGGTATATCTACCTATAAGAATTTTAATGTCCCAGTATTTATATTTAAAATTTTAGATGTGAATTTAATTGAATTATTATCTTATTAATTCCAAATTCAAGTAGTATTCTATTTTGACTAATTAAATTTAAAGTCATTAGTATCTATTCGATTGGGTAGTTATATATCTTGATAAAATACAAATTATTAAATATTATTATAAATTACAACACCATGAGTATGTATTTGATTAGATCCTAAAAATTAAAATTCCTAGAATTTAATTTAAAATTTATATTGAATATATAAATTAAACATCTAATTATAATAGGAAACTAGGATTTTGAATAATTTTGAATTTTATAGTCCAATTATGACAAAGAAAGCAATGACATGAAATGTTAATTATTTGGAAACTCTTTGCTTAAATTAGAGATTTTTAGAAGCTGCATGTAACCTTCTCCATACCAAAGCCTCTTCCTTTTGTAACCTAAAGAGTCAGTAACTTCACAGGTCTCCATTCCCACCACTGCCAACTTCCAGTCTGTATGGGGCTATATATATATATATATATATATATACACATATCTATTATTTTCTCATACTCCAAGGTCGACTCTCCTCCTCCCATACTCACCTTCCCCAACTGATACTATTTTCATTACAGAGGGTCACCTATCTCACACTCACATACACATACATATAATTATATTAGTTTCCAAGTAGACTTGTACAAGACAATCATGTATAAATACCCCACAAGATCTCCTATGACCTTCATCACTTCCTAACATATCTATTCTTCCCTAATTAGCTTATTCAAGAGAACTTAAAACCTCTTTGTTTAACCCTTTCAAAGAAGAAAAGATGAAGATTGTTTTGGCCACTTTCCTTATAGTTTCTCTGGTTCTAAGTTCCTCTCTCCTTCAACCAACCATGGCCGATACAGGTATATATATATAGAGTTTTCTTCACCTAAAATATGATTGAATGTAATGGAGTTATTGGATTGACACTAGTACAATCTCTTTACACATTACATATATATATTGATCTAATTTGTATTGTTTTGTTTAATTTCCGAAAGGTTTTTGTGATTCGAAGTGTGGAGTGAGATGCAGCAAAACTGAAGAGAAAAAACGTTGCTTGAAGGATTGCGGTATATGTTGCAAGATGTGCAATTGTGTTCCTTCAGGAACATATGGAAACAAGTCGGAGTGTCCTTGCTATAGAGACATGCTCAGCTCCAAGGACACATCCAAGTGCCCTTGAAAGTCTCCATCATCATTTGCCGCCTTTTTTTTTTTTTTCGCTTTGCATGTCATGTATTTGAATTATTTTTCTTGCTTTTGAAAGCAATAATATATATCTAGGAATAAGTTTGAACAAGTAGGAGTCACTGTTTATGTGTCATATACAGTTGTGGAGTGTGATTGTAACCGTGTAACGATGCATAATGAAATAATAATAATAATTATTATTCATCTTTGTTTGAACAGGTAGGAGTACACATTTCTTGTATTGTATTGGATTACATCAGCGGGGGAGGATGAATTTATCCGAATATTGTTCAATTTTTGCACTCCCTAATTCATGTTATGTCGAATCATTTATTATTAACAATTGTAAACGGACACAGTTCCATTGCCCAGATAAACTTCGAATAAAACTATTATAACCAGAGAGAATCCACATTCATATTCGTAAGTTCTTTTCATGTTGAGTAGGAAGACCGGTGGAGAAAAATGGAAAGGACATCAAACGTTTTCTTTTTTGGATAAGGAAGATAAGAGGAGAGAAGGGAAAAGAACAGGGATGGCTAATCCATTCTCCTTCACAAAATTCTATCTGTCTAAATTTGGAAGAAAAACAAAAACAAATTCTCCCTCTGTCCTTCAAAAGTAATCCCATATTATCTTTTTAATATTTGAGTAGATAATTTGTATTTTCATTTTTGTCTTAAACATTAAGTATAACTTTTTTTAGTGGTATACATTGCTTTATGAAGTCCATGAAGATAACTTATAGTATATTGAAATTATAGTATATTGAAATTCGAAAATGGATAATTAATTTGAGGAGGATAAAATTGAAAACTATGAGATGGATGGAGTTTATATTAATGCCTTAGAAGTTGGAAACATGGTGCATGGATGCTTCAACATGGCTTTAAAATGTAAGGTATATTTTACAATATTGTATTGAAACATATCATCAATGACAACCAAGCATTAGACTATAGCATAACCATCCAAACATAACAAAACAAAAGCCTAAACACCAATAATAAGTAGCCAAATTTGGTACTACATAAATCACCATCAAATCATTAACAAAAGAAATTAACCCAATCCAATTACTTAACATAATAAATCCAACATAATTAGAAAAAGAAAAAGGAAAATACACCCATCAAAGCATAAAAAAAAGAAATTAAATTGCAAACAGAGACAAAATGTAATTAGATTCTGTAATGTCGAAAAGAGCAGCTGTTGAAAAGAGAGCAGTATATCGACATATATCCACACGTATATAGATATATGTAGGGTAAATAGCTAAAAATACCCCTCAACTTTCTTCTCTTTCTCTATCTCTACTATACTCCCTCAATTAATTATATCCCCCTCAACTTTCATTTTCTTGCATCATGGGTTTGCCCTCATATTTTTTTACCCTTTTACCCTCCAAATTTTATGTATTTCCACCTTACCTTTAATCCTATCCTTACTATTATATTTCTTAATTCTTTAAATTACAAAAATATTATTTCTTTTAGTTACAATATTAATTATGCCATTTACCTTTAATGTATTAGACTAAATATACTCTCAAATGTATTTTTTTTTATAATAAGTTCTAATTATTTTATTTGTAAATCAATTAACTTGGTATTAAATTTTAGTTTGATTTAAATCATAAAACTCAATCCTAATTAATATATTCATAAATAAATCCAATTTATGAAAACAATATATATATTTTGAACAAAATATATATATTTCGGAATATATATATATATTGGAAAATGATATATATTTCGGAATATATATATAATTCGTTAAAAATATATCTTTTCCAAATTCTTTTAAAAAATATGATTTTTTTTTGAAAAATAATTTTTTTGGGAAAAATATATATTATGTTCCAAAATATGATTTTTTCTGAAAAATAATTTTTATTGAGAAAAATATATATTATTTTCAAAAATATGAATTTTTTTTGAAAAATAATTTTTTTGAGAAAAATATATATTATGTTCCAAAATATGATTTTGAGTCATAATACCTAAACTACCATCAATAGTATAAGAGGGTTTAGTGAAATCAAACCTTCAAAAAAATTATTTTTTGAAAAAATATGTATATTTTGGAATATATATATTGGAAAATGATATATGTTTCGGAATATATATATATTATTTTTTGAATATATATATATATATATATATATATATATATATATGATTCGTCAAAAGTATATATTTTCGAATTGTTTTAAAAAATATGAATTTTTTATGAAAAATATACATTATTTTCTAAAATATAAAAAATATATATTTCGGAAAAAAAAATCATATTTTGGAAAATAATATATATTTTTCTCAAAAAAATTATTTTTCAGAAAAAATCATATTTTGGAACATAATATATATTTTTCCCAAAAATTTTATTTGTTGGAAAAAATTCATAATTTTTTAAAACAATTAGAAAAATATATATTTTTGACGAATTATATATATATATTCCAAAATATATATCATTTTCCAATAAAACTTAATTTCATTTAAATCATAAAACTCATTATCCTAATTAAAAATTTTTTTTGCCCAAATGAAACTTTCTTTTCATAAAAATATATTCATAAATTGTTATTTATTTATGAATATATTAATTAGGATTAAATTTTATGATTTAAATCAAACTAAAATTTAATAACAAGTTAATTGATTTACAAATAAAATAATTAAAACTTATAAAAAAAAAAAATTAACATTTGAGAGTATATTTAGTCTAATACATTAAAGGTAAATGACATAATTAATATTATAACTTAAAGAAATAATATTTTTGTAATATAAAGAATTAAAAAATATAATAGTAAGGATAAAATTAAAGGTAAGGTGGAAATACAAAAAGTTTGGAGGGTAAAAGGGTAAAAAAAATTGAAAGCAAGCCCATGGTGCAACATTTTATAAATTTTTTATAAAATTTTAGGGGGTTCTAAGCTCATTTCATAGTTGAGGGGGTACAGTAGAAAAATAGAGTAAAATTGAGGAGGGATTTAAACTATTTACCCATATATGTATATATATAGAGAAAGAGGCGACCTAAGGACTTCGTTGCCACGCTCAACCTCGCTGACTTCGGCGAAGAAGTTCTTGAGGAGCGAAACTTCATCTCCGCATAAAAAAACTATAAAAAATACAGATCTAGAAGCTAACAATCTATTAAACAAACATATACATATAGAAACCCTAGAAAATTACCTGTAACAACCAAAATTATTGACTACAATTTATTTGATGGAATAGATCGAGGCTCGAGAGAGAGAGAGGAGCTCCGAAGGAAAGAGATACACGAGTTTTCTAGAGAGAAAAAAAATCTAGAGAAAGAAAGGATCTGGAGTGTTCTAGCCGTGAGTGGAGAGTGAGAGTGTGTTGTTAATTTTCTCCTCAATACAATATAACAATATATAATAATACTATATATCTAATAGGTATATATGTTATTACAAAATGAATAAATAATATATAATAATACTATATATCTAATAGGTATATATGTTATTACAAAATGAATAAATAAAGATGTAGTGACAGACAAATTAGGTTTGTCACTAATTCTTAGTGTCCGTTTGGGAATATGGTTTTGGTCTTGGTCTTGTGATTTTGATTTTGGTGGTATTGGGTGGTTTTAGGTAAATCTAAGACCTATATATAATGTTTGGTAAGGAGTTGGTCTTGGTCTTGGTCTTGGTATAATTATATATATATACTAATATGTATTAAAAATATATAAATATGAAAAATATATATATAAAATTGGAAAAAAATATTAAAATGAAAAAATATATATAATTAAAAAATATATAAAATTTCCGAAAACATTTGACATTTTTATTTTGTTTTATTCCAAAAAATATATATATAATCGAAAAAAATATTTTAAATTTTGAAAATTATATATAAAATTCAAATAATATATCTTAAATTCGAAAAAATATATATAATTAAAAAAAATATAAAATTCTGAATAATTTTATTATATATTGAAAAAAATTAAAAATTTAGAAAAAAAAAAGATATAAAATGGGGAAAATATTTTTTTTTCGAAAAATAATTTCTTTCCAAAAATTAATTTCTTTCCGAAAAATAAATTTTTTCCGAAAATTAATTTTTTTTGGAAATAAAATTATTTTTTCCCAAAAAATAATTTTTTTCCAAATATTATATATTATGTTTTTCAAAATAATTCATATTTTCGGCTATATATATATATATAGAGAGAGAAAAAAAAAATCAAAATTGGTAGGCCAAAACCATGGTTTTAGTGGTTGGTTTTAAAAAACCCAAAACCAAGTCCAAAACTCACCAACCAAACATGGTTTGGTCTTGAAATCAAGACCCAAAATCACCTATCCAAACAGGCCCAAAACCACCTATCCAAACAGGCCCTTATCATTATAGATAATTTTTAAAAAAATATTAGAAAATAAGGATGCTGACAAATTAGGTCTGACACTATTGCTTTGTCACTATAGACACACGTTTTTTGTAGTAAATTATATTAAGTTTTTTTTTTTTTTGAAAGTACAATTATCTTAAGTCGACCATGAAAGAGGAAGACAAGGAAAATAGAAAATTAAATTGACCCATGAAAGACAATGGCATGTTGAACATTCAAACTAGGTGGGTTAAACTATAATTTACCAAATAATAGGTGGTGAGTATAATAAATCATATCTTGAGGGGTCAATCTGTAATTTATCATATTTTCTATAACTTGAATGTTTATTTTATATGACAGTAATTAGTTAATGACTGGTTATTAATTAAGAACAAAAAAAGTAATATTTATCATTTTTATATGAAGTGACATTAACAAATAAACTCCCGTGATTTCAAATTTTTAACAAACATTCCTGAGGTGTTATTTAACCCCGGTACTTTTTTCACCTTACACGCAACCCCTATTTCATTACTATTCCATTAACAAACACCCTCCTGCCGTTAGAAATTAATATTTTATGCCCAAAATATTTTTAAAAAATAAATTAATAACTAAATTAAGATTTTTTAATAAATTATATAGAAATGTATACTACTTATAAAAGTGTGGGGCTTTTTGTATATATATATATATATATATATGTATATGTATACTAATTTTAAACGCCCAACACTTTTATAAGCAGTATACATATATATATACTACATAAGTATAAAATTAAAAAACAAAAAAAAAATGAATTTGGGTTTCTATTCTTCTTGTTTTGAAAAATAATTTATCAAAAGCTTATAATTTAATATACTTTTTTTACATTTTAATAATAGTTCATTGAGTGTAATTATTACACTTTGACAATAATACACTTTAAATAATATGTTTTTTTTTTTAATTTTTTTTAAGAGAATAGATGCATAGAAATTTTAAAATGGCTTTGCCCTTATAACTTGTACTTCCTCCGTCCCGAAATAAGTGTCCACTTTTCTTCTTTAGCCGTCTCAAAATAAGTATTCATTTTGAAAAGTCAAAACACTTTATTTTGTCAATTTACCAGTTTAACCTTCAAGCATTAAAGTTATAATATATATATATATATGAGTATTTTATAAATGATCACATCACTATAGTAGGACCACGAGTAGAGTTGGTATTTCATTCACTAACACTACAATAAAAGTCATTCTCTTAAAAAATTGAATTTCCCAAAATGAACTTATAATTTGAGACGAAGGGAGTAATATATTTTTTCAGATTTGAATTTAAATAAATAAGTAAAATTATCAAAAAAAAAAAAAATAATTTATAATTTATTCAAAAACCTTAATTTAGTTAAAAAAAATTATAATTTATTAAAAAATCTTAATTTAGTTACCAATTTATTTTTAGGGATATTTTGGGCATAAAATATCAATTTAGGAGTATTTTGGGTATAAAATATCATTTTCTAATGGCAGTGAGGAGTTTGTTAATAGAATAGTAACGGAGTAGGGGTTGTGTGTAAGGTGAAAAAAGTACAAGGGCTAGATGACACCTCGGGGGGTGTTTGTTAAAAATTTGAAATCAAAGGGGGTTGTTTGTTAATAGCCCTTATATCAAATAACACAAAAAAAATCATATATATAGAAGGAGAAGTGACTAGTTCGTAAGTCGGGACTCTATAAGCGACCACATCACTTTAAAGGAAATCATGAATTTCAATTCATGTATCTATCATCACTCTTTATATTAAGAAAACACATAAAAATTGCATTAGCAAGAGATTTTACATGTTAAGGGTCCTAGTTGATGGATATGACTCAGAAATTTTTTCTCAATATAGAACAAATTTTTAGAAATTCAAAAAAATTATATAATTGCCTGAGAAGCAAAAGTATTTCGTCTATGACGTATATTTTGTGTTGGATTCAATTTTTCATAAAATACACCACAGTAAAATGTAATTTTGAAAATCAAGTACTCAAGATTTTAAGTGTTTGAACTAAGTTCATGGAGCAATTATTACATGAACCAAGAAGACCATGTGGTTATGGACAATCATGATAAACACATAAGCAAATGTCTCAATAAAATATGAGTTATTTATTTATGTGTCGAACTTAGCTATCCAATACAATGCAATAATTTTATTAAAAAAAATTAAAAAATCACAATTTTGGAATTGATATTACACATAGATAACTTTTAAAAGTATTTTGAAGAAAAAGCAATGAACAAAAATAATTGAGATGTATAAGTTTTAGACCATGGGTTCTAAATCTACTAAGTTGTGCTTTATTTGAAATATGCTCCAAAAGGTTGTTTTAAATGGTTTTAAGTGATTTTCTTATGGATGAAGGTTATTTTAGAATCTTTATTGATAAACATTTGTTTTTGTTTGTCATTTATAACTTATCAAATTTGGTTATTACACTTACATGAGAATATCATGTTTACCAATATTTGATGTGTTGTGCAAAGAAGTTTATCACAAGCATGCAAATTAATTCAAAATAAGCATGATAGATGAACTTATATTCTTCTTGGGTAAAGACCATTTAAGTTTCATGAAAATGATTTCAAATACTATTTGACACTTTGGTTTTGGGATTATATGATTTCCTTGGTTGACTCCTCTCGGACTTAGATGATTATAGCAACATAAATAAAAGTGTGTAATATGTGTTATTTGTATATATATATATATATATATATATATATATATATATATATATATATATATATATATATATATAAATTACATTGATTCATCTCTTTTTACTTTTAGATGATCTATATATATATTAGATATTTCTTTAAAAAAATAGTTTTTGAAGAAAGTGCATACTATGCCATTACATTACATCTTTAAAGACATGTGTTTACCAGAGATATTGAACTCATTTTCATGATTATAATTTTTTTCGTCAATATTCTCACAATTTTTCTCCAAGAGCACTTATTTTGTAAAATTCGTAGAGAAATAGAAATGTCTTTGAGTATTAATGTGTTGGCAAATTCCTTGTATCTTTCACTTGCATATTTTATAATGTTTATTTTTTTGTCATTATCATGATTTTTTTTTTTTTTTTACATTACATTCTACGATTAGATGTTGCATATGTGTTTAATGTATTTCATATGGTTGAGATGGATGTGGTGTTGACTTGTTCTTAAATGCTCATATATGATATTTATTTATTTCATAATAAATGACTTCTCATTGCTCTAATATTGTCCTTCCTTGAGCTTATTTGTTCTCTTATATACTTATCTTGAAGGAGAATTATGAGATATGTTCATCATATGAGATATAAACATGTTTACTTACACTTTCTCACATGTATGATAAAGTCTTACTATATATTTGTCCATGAATGGTGATATCATGTCTCCACACGATTATATCTTTTGTTCATTCATTATTTCAAATATGTTATATGACCTTAAGCTTAACTTTTATGACATTAAAAGGAAAAGTGTGTTAAGCTATATTGATGTTTTGTGAAAAACTATTAAGTGAATCTGCATAAATGACTATGTGATTTTAAATGATTCAGTGATTGTGTGTTTCTCATTTGCATATAATATGTTGAATATTTATGATTTGAACTTTCATTCAAACACACACACACTTGAACATTAAATCACTCTCCATTTGAGTCATTCAGTTAATACATGTACTTAATATATGAAAATCTATTTTGATCATGTATCCTATAGGCCAATGCAAGCGAATGATTTTCTCATTTTTGATTTTCCTTAACATATCTTTGATGTCATCATGAATGAGAAGTTATTTTTGCGCGCTATTTGGTATCATCTTAAGCATATTCATGATACTTTTTGACATTATGAGATTGTGATACTTCAAATGATACATTATATGATCATAATTCATATATGCAACTTGATGTGATGATCCATCTCCTTGTACTTTATTAATTGTATCTATTCTTTTTGATAATGTCAAAGGGGGAGAAATATTAATTGATGTGTATATAAATGCACATTCATAGGGGGAGCTTTGCTCTTTGAATTGATCACATGTTACATGTTTAATTGTTAACATTATTTAAAGCATGGTGATAGGGGGAGAAATTCCAAAGTTTATGCATATGCTTTGAAGTAATATTCATTGATTGTATATATTGATATGGGGAGAATTTATAAAATGCCCTCACTTGTTTATTGGCACACATCAATGTTTGTCATCATAAAAAAAGGGGAGATTGTTGACCCAAATTTTTCAACCCTGGGTAAATGAGACATTTTGATGATAATAAATAATTGAATGTGGTGATCTAATGTCTACTTGAGTTATATTTAGTAGGTTTAATATTCAAGAACAACTCAAGAGAGCTTGTGGATTCATGTGAAAATGAAGAAAATATGTTTAAAGCTCAAAAGACATCGGAGACAAAGATGAAGACATCAACCCAAAACTTAAAGAAATTAAAGATAAAAGAATTAGGTAAAGTAGTATTGGGTGAGTGCTATATTAAATGTAAAATTATTTTTGAAATAACTTATTTGAAAGCTCAACTCTTAATAAATTAGCATATAGGATCATGCATATCATTGACATCATTCATGAGTCCTTGAACCATTAGTATTAGACTATGAACATCATTGATGATATATTCATATATATAGTTTTTGTTAAAATTGAGTTAGTTCAAGCTTTCATAAGCTATGAAAGAACTCAACAAAGATGTTGTCCTAAAACCATAAACTAATTTCATATCACTTGAAATGGATTCTAGATGTGTATTAAGGCTTTGAACAAAATTGTTCTAATCATGAATTTTTTTTGTCAAATATTGAGAATTTGTTTAAATTAAAATATTATTTTATGATCTCAATATTGACTTTAGGAATGTCAAGGACCTTAATAATCTCTAAAGACATCCTAGGAGTGTTTCTAAGTCATTTCGGAAAAATCCCCAAATTGTTTTCAAAAAATTGTCAAGTGGGTTAAAAGTTTGAAATGAATCGTTACATTCAAACGACCATATATCTCACTAAAAAATGGGTCAAATGGAGTGACTCAAAAGGCTTAACTCAAGAGTTTGAAGTCAGCTTTCCAACGAGCTAAATAACGCCTCAATCGAAGCTACGTAGAAAGAGTTATGACCAAAAGAGTGGAACTGGGCTGAAACAAGGCTGAAATGAATAGTCAGCCGACTGATATGTTTTTCATCCAGTTGATGTGTTCCATCAACCGGCTGATGCGTATCATTAGCCAGCTAATGCAACCAGAAACTTTTAAGTTTTTGGTCGCTATTAGTCAATCGACTGATGCAAGTAATCAACCAACTGATGGCTGGGGATCAGCCGATTGATAGATATTTTTAGTCGACTGATTTGGCCTAGAATTGCTTCCAACGACTAGTTTTTCAATGTGAAATTACCCAATATTCCCAACCACTCTCTAACAGCTATATTTGGGTTGTAACATATATATATAAGGAGTGTGAGCCATGAAACAAAAAGAGTAGAGGGAGATAGGAGTATGAGTGAAAATCTACCACTTTAGGCATAATGTTTGAAATCATTGTTGGGTAGAAAACTCTCCTATAGGACTCACACCATTGTTCATCATTTATATCATCTTCTTGTGATTCATCTTTCCATATTTGAGTTAAGCTTTTCATTTGAGTATTTCATTTATAACTCTAAGTATGTGAGGAAGTGAGTTTTGAATTTTTATATCTATCTATCGAGATATAATGTTGTACCACTCAAATTCAATTCTTATTCATTTGAGAGTGAAAGTCTAAGAATGTATCTTGGCATAGGAATAGCTTGTTGAAGCTTCGTAAAAGTTTCTCTCAACCTTAAAGAGGGAGGACAAAGTTGGCTCTCCACTCGCAAGAGTGAGAAAAGGTCGGTTCTTCACCCGGAAGCAAGAGTGTTTAAAGGTCGGCTCTCCACCCGCAAGATGTTAGGGTTTTTACACCCGCCCAAGAACGAAAATAAAAACTAAGGTTTCAAACCCTCTTCTAAAAACCGTGAATCTGCAAATCAGAAAACACACACACACAAACACATGACAAATAATCGACACAAAGATATATACGTGGTTCAGCCAAAATAAACCTATGTCCACGGAGAGCACCGTTTCACTATAATCAATGAGATAATTATAAGGGGATGATCGGAAGATCATACACACGCACACACACAGTGTATACTCACGTCTGGATCACCGAAATAATATAAGCCTATATTATTCCTAACTTTCTCAAGAAGAATCTCAATATGTAATTCTTCTGATCTCTCTCTCAATCTTGTGTTTCTGTGTCTTTCTCACACCACCATACAATAGGAATAACCCATGTATATATATAGGGGAGGTCAATTTGATGGACAAATCAATATGAATCAAATCCCAATCAGAATTAGTCTTTAAAGCCTTTCTTAAAAATCCCGTATCTGGGCCACCGAGTACTCGGTAAACTTGCAATGGCGTGAGAACGCGTGCATGCCTCTGGAAGAAAAATCACTTTTTGCCTACCGAGTACTCGGTGAAGAACTCAGTGGTTCTTCAGTCCACCTTTGCTTCAAGACACATTTTTTCCCAATTCTCTTCTCAATCCTCGAGGAAAGGAGTCATTAACTAACAATCTCCCACTTAACGACTTTCCACCCACTCAATCAACTCTATCAATGATCAGTGCTTCTAACGATGCTCTCATTCCTATCTTCAAGCTTGAAAACCCAATGGAGTTGGCAATTTCAGTTAATCTGTTTTCACCACTTTGGTCAACATGATCATGCTGATAGCTCCCACTACATGAGCAATATCGAGTCTTCTACAGAGCCTACGACTTCTCACTACAAGAAATCGTACTTTTAGCAACGGTCCTTTAGAGACACCCTCAAGAACTGTCGCTAAAAGTCCATTTTTAGTTACGGAAATTTTAAACTGTCACTAATACGCATATTTTTAGCCACGGACTTTAAAACCGTCGCTAAAAGTCATATTTTTAGTCACGAAAATTTTAAATTGTCGCTAAGACGCACACTTTTAGTCACGGTTTTTCAAACCGTCGCTAAAGATGGAAAACCGTCACTAAAGGTCATTTTTTTAGTCACGAAAATTTTAAACTGTCGCAAATACCCATATATTTAGTCACAGACTTTCAAACCATCGCTAAAGGTACAAAACCGTCACTAAAGGTCATATTTTTTAGTGACGAAAATGTCAAACTGTCGCTAATACTCATATTTTTAGTCATAGACTTTAAAACCGTCGCTAAAATTCATATTTGTTAGTCACGAAAATATCGAACTGTCGCTAATACTCATACTTTTTAGTCACGGATTTTTAAACCGTCACTAAAGGCACAGAACCGTCGGTAAAATCCATATTTTTAGCCACGAAAAATTGGAACCGTCCTAAATGGTAAAAAAAAATGCGAGAGTCTTTACCGCCAACTAGTTGCGCCTAAAAAAAATAAAAGAAAAAATCAGTATGTCCTTTAGTGACATTCTGAACTGTCCTTAAAAGACCATATTTTTAGCGACAGTTTTATCAAACGGTGCCAAAAGATACTAATCTTAGTCATATTATTTTTTAATCGTGCCAAAAGCCACTGAAATTATTAGCGCCAAAAGACTCTAATCTTAGTCATATTCTTTAGGCACATACAATTTTATTTTTTTGAATGATTATGAGAAATGGAAATTACTAGAACAACAAAAAATAAAAATTTAATCAACAATTTATACAAATATTTTAGAAGTAGTTTTTCCATATACGAAACAAGAACCTAGGCATATAAATAAAATTATATGATCAGTATGTGTGTGACTAAAAATGCTGTATATGTTGTGTATAAAGTACTAATTATATGTTTTCATGAAATTGAATTATGAATTTGCACAAATGAACTCAAGTTCATGAAATTTAATTGAGGTTTTACTCAATTGAAGTCAATTTCATGAAATTGTAGTGTGGATTTACTCAATTTCATTATATTGTATTAGACATTTACTAAATTGAAGTCAATTTCACTCAATTGATTTAGATTTTATTAAATTGAATTGTGAAATTACTAAATTGAAGTCGATTTCACTCAATTGAATTGAAGATTTACATAAATGAACTCACGTTCATGAAATTTAGTTGAGGTTTTACTTAATTGAAGCCAATTTCATAAAATTGTAGTGTGGATTTACTAAATTGAACTCAAAATCATTGAATTGAAGTTAATTTCACCCAATTGAATTTAATTTTATAAACTTGAATTGGGGATTTACTTAAATGAAGTCAATTTCATGAAATTGAAGTGTGGAATTACTAAATTCAACTAAATTCAATTGAATTTAATTTTATAAACTTGAATTGGGGATTTACTCAAATGAAGTCAATTTCATGAAATTGAAGTGTGGAACTATGAAATTGAACTCATATTCATTAAATTGAAGTTAATTTCACTCAATTGAAGTCAATATCATGAAATTGAATGATATTTCAGATTTTAATCAAATACCCCTTCCAGCAAATTTTCATGTCAAAATGACTTAAATGTTTCTCAGATAAATTATAGTTCCACCCCTCTTTTTTGGATATATTATACCTTCGTCCCTCTTGTTTGGATACTTACACTTTCATCCCTCTATAAATATATATATATATATATATATATAATTCAAAACAATTATTTAAAATTTGAACAAATATATAAAATTTAATATATATATAATAAGAAAAAATGTATATATATTCGAAAAAAATAATAAATTTTAAAAAAACATATATATATATATATAATTTGTAAAATTTATATTAAATTTTCAAAAAATATATAAAATTTGAGAAAATATATAAATTTTGAAATATATATCTAATTCAAAATTTTGTAAACTATAGGAGTATTGAATTATTTCAATATATTATTAAAACATAAATTTTTTGATTAATCAACTCTTCGTTATAGGACTATTGAATTATTTCAATATATTATTATTTATTATGCATTTTAAAATTTAAAATTTTTTTTTATAATATTATAATTATTATCTTATTTTTTAAATTTTGATTTTTTTTATTAAAATAATAAAAACAAAATCAGGTAAAACTAAACTGGTGGTTTACTTAATTTCAGTTAATTGAATTGGGGGTTTACTTAATTGAACTCAAATTCACTGAATTGAATTAAGGTGTACTTAATTGAATTATGAGAGCTCATATGCTATGAAACGTTTACTCAATTAACAAAGAAAAGAGAAAGTAAAAAAAAAAAAAAAGTACTTTCTCATTTTGTTTCCTCTCACTTTAGTGACACTCTTAAGAACCGTCCCTAAAGACCTATCTTTTAGTCACACTAATTTTAGACCGTTCCAAAAGCCCAGAAATTTTGGATTTACTTAACTGCACTCAATTAAATTTGAGTTTACTTAATTGAATTCAATTTCACTCAATTGAATTGGGGATTTATATTAATTTAAAATTATAATTGTAGTAATATCACAATACTAATATCATTTCATTAATAATTAATTCATTTAAATAAATAAAAATAAGTTATAAAATATGTTTTTTTAAAATATTTAAAAAATATTCCCAAAAAATAATTACTATTGTAATATTATTTAAATTTTATTTTATTATTTGTGCACGTAAATTTTAATTTTCTAATAAAAAATTTAGTGTGCCTTGAAGTAGCAATTTTGGCGCTTCATTTACCAAAATTTGAAAAGAAGGAAAATAAGCCCTAAGTTTTAGCCATATATCTCTCTTAGCCGCAATCAAGCACTAACCCAAGAACGCTAAAACACTCACACGCACAAACCCTCTCTAACCCTAGATCTATTTGCGACTCTTCCTCCCGTGCCCGCTGCCTCAGTCTTTCATTCCCTCCATCAGCCACCAGTTACCACACTCACCGGAGGCTATGATGCTCTGTCAAAAAGTTGGAGCTCTTTGAGATTGTTGTTATGTTGGACCCCACCAGGAAGCGAACTAGGGTTGATCGCAGGTCCAAGAAACGACGTCCGATCGAACTTCGAGGTGATTCAGGTAACAATTCTGATACTTCAGTGAACAATACTTGTTTTGAGGATGAAAATTTGAATGAAACTGTTTCTTTTGGTGTGAATTTGAACTCTAGTAGTAGTTGTGATATGGGTGATGTTGTTTAAAGGGTGAGTTGAATGAGGGGTTGGATTTGAATGACATGTTGGGTTTGAATGAGGGTCTGAATCGACACTATATAAGCCACTATATATGCAGTTAGGGGGAAAAACTCACGTCCTTTCAAAATTTAGACTTGCAACATAGTAATAAAACATACCTTGTGAACAAACCCTTGATGATATTTTTCAATAGAAAAATACAAACAACGTGATTTGCATAAAAATTGTGTATATATTGTGTGGTGATAGTGCAAGAAGTTTTATTTATATGTTTCAAGTATTTTTCTGCTAATAGTGTTCAGAATCTTTACAATAATTATTTAAAGGGAAAATTGCCCTTCCATGATCTTTCACTAATTAAAATTCGTCCTTTTAAATATTTATGTAGTTTTAATATAATCAATTCAAGAAAGTAATACTAGTAAAAATGGTTAGATTCATCATTTTGAGCAGGAGATGGTGTACTTGGGGTCTCAATTATGGAGGGAATGGGTACAGTAGCATAAAGCCTTGTGTAAACTCTCTAGTGAGGGCTATAAATTCACAGATAGTTATTGTTCGATAAGTTTTTTAACCTTTTCTCTCTAGTGAGGGCTGATATTGCTGATCTTCTCAAAACTGGTCAGGAAATTATTGCCTGTAACATGGTATTGTTGGGGTTTTCTAATTTTTATTTAAAATTTTTATGTTTATGTTTTTTATTGAATTCTCAAGAACTTAAATGCTTGTTTGATTTCTGTAGTTTAGAGTGGTCATGCCATTTTTTGAGACTTACATATAATCTGTTTATGTAGTAATTATGGATGAAATCCTTGCCATTGGGTTAAAATTTGTTGGGAAGTTATGGGAGTGCATCTTAACTCATCTTTCATTGATGAATAAACAGAAGTACGTGCTTAAATTATTTTCCTATTTTTCCTTCAATGAGTCAATGTTTAACTGTTTTCGCCTCTACTCTTTCGTGTGAAGATGGTGTTCGATATTTTAAATGTTTCCCAAAAGCCAGCAGTCTGCTAAATAAGAGATTCATAGACCACAATAACAGATTATTGTAACATATCATTTCTTCAATGTGAACGCTCACCATCCATGCAACACCCACCATTGGGGCTATAAATGTCTGAGTGTGCATCTATGCATGAGTTGTTTTGGATTTCTTGACTAATACTTTCTTGTAAGCTTAGCTCTTTGGAAATGACTAAAATGGGGTTCATAGTGTTTTGCATTTTTTCTCCACTGCAAATTCTTCCTCAACTAACTCACACCAATGGTACTGATAAACCTTGTTTGGTCAAGTTTTATTGGAGGAAATGTGTAGTTTTTCATGTCATTTTCTTTTCTGATTATATGGTGGTTTTTCCAAGTACTTTATATGAAAGTTTGATTATATGGTGGTTTTTATGCAAGGCAAGGATATGCAGGGGAGGATGCTATTATGATTGTGGATTCCAATTTAGGCCGGGTGGAAATTTTAGTGGTAAAACTCAGCTGAATCGCAGTTGAAGTAGCAAAAGATGTGAGAGCAAAAGAATAGTTATCCAAATACTACAATATTGGCATAGTTTTGTTTCAATTTTTATTTTGTAAATTAGTTTTGTTTCATTCTTGGAAGTTGCTACAAGTAAATTAGTTTGTATTTATAAAGATTTTCACTTTTCAATGTTTTGTGATTACTAGTGTATTTATGTATGTGTGAAATTCTTTTACTTTTATTAAGTTTGCTTAAAATTTTATTTATAACACATTTTCTTAAGTGAGTGAAAAAGTGAGTGATACAATATTGAAATTTGGAAAAAAGAAGAAGAAAGCAATCGAAGTTATTAGTGACCAAACTAATTGTCATAATTAGCTATTAGTGACAGTACACATTGTCGCTAATACAACATTATTAGTGACAGTAATGGCGTCGCTAATACCATCTATTAGTGACGCTACTATAGAACCGTCACTAATACTGTAGTATTAGTGACACTTCAATACCGTCACTAATAACATGGGCATTAGTGATGGTACCATAGAACCGTTGCTAATAATAGTACTATAGGCGACAGTTAAACCGTCGCTAATAATTAGTATTGGCGACGGTCTAACCGTTACGAATAATAGTGCTATTTACGACGGTCTCCAATACTAATATCGCCAATAGTACTACTATTCGCGACGGTTAGACCGTCGCTAATAACCTCACTTTTAGCGACGGTATAAAATAACCGTCGCTAAAAACCTTTTGTCACGCAAGTTTTAGCGACGGTCTTTTCTGAGCATTAAAGACGGTTTTATGACTTTTGGTGACAGATTTGACCGTCACTAAAGCCCCGATTTCTTGTAGTGTCTATTGCATCTGGCCACTTTGTCTTGCAACCACTGTCGTTTCTGAGTTTGTCTTGCAAACTTTGTCGCGCCTGTCTTCTTTCTCCCTTTCACAAAGAGACTTTCCAGTTGTTGCATATAACACTCCTCCTTTAAGTCACTTGGACGAAAACATATTTGCCATATAATAGCTCTAGATGCAAACCTTCAGCTTCAACAATGCTTGAATGAGTGGTATTCAATTTCACAACCGAAGAATGGAGAGCTTTTTTCCCTACCGGCAGCTCGGTTAACTTCCATGTCTTGATGGAGATAAAAGACTTCATCTCACATTCCATCGCAAAATCCCCCTGGCTCGCATCTGCTGCACTACATGCTTCATCATCACAATCTGATTCATCTCTATATGTGAGCAACAAATAATTCAGGCATCTCCGATTTCGCACATGCGGCCGTGAAATCCTCCTTAACGCAAAATTAGGAGTCAGAGACTACGGTGTATCAACTTGTTGAGAATTTTCATCTGCAATCTGTTCTTATGACTGAGGACTCTCACTGTCTAGAACATCTTCTATATCAACATACACAGGATCACTCTGTGCCTTAACGATCCATACCTCTTATGGTATTCTTTGCTCCAATGGTACTAATGGACCATGATTCATAAGATACGCTGTTGTACTAACTGCTTCTGCCCAAAATTGTTTCGGCAACCCTGCCTGAATGCGCATGCTTCTGGCTATCTCAGAAACTTTCCGATTCATACTTTCTGCTACACCATTCTGTTGTAGTATACTTGGAACATTTTTCTCTAATCTGATACTATTCTAATAGCAAAAGTTCTTGAACCCGTAGTCTTCGTTTCTCCACCAAAGTCGGATCTCAGTTTCTTTACCTTCAACCATGTCTCTTTCTCTACTCTGGCTTTCCATTTCTTGAATACATCGTACACCTTAGATTTATGTTTCAAGAAATAAACCCATATCCTCCTGGAATGGTTATCAATGAAAGTCACGAAGTAAGACTTTTCTCCAAGAGATGAGACAGTTGTTGGCCCCCAGACACCCATGTGAACTAGCTCAAGCTTCTCCACTGTGAGACTTCTGTTGTTGCTATTGAAACTAACCCTCTTCTGCTTACACTCACAGAAGTCGATGTCAATCGATTTCACTGGTAGTTTTCCCTTCGAGAGCATAACTGCGAGCTTTTTTTCACTCATGTGACCTAGCCTCTAATGCCACAAGTTGTGATCTTCCTTGCCTTCTACAACTGCAATCACTGTGCTAAAATTGGTGGTTGTGTAGAGCGTACCTTCTTTCTTTCCTCGTGCTATAGTCATAGCCCCCCTGGAAACTTTCCACTCGTCTTCACTGAAAGTGGTCACATAACCTTCACTCGCCAACTGGCCTACTGAGATTAGGTTCTTTCTCAAGTCTGGAATGTGCCTCATATCCCTCAGCTTCCATATCAATCCATTGAGTTTGATATGTACTTCACATTTGCCAACAATACTGTAGGGCTGATTGTCACCTAGATAAACCTTACCAAGGTTACCAGGTGCATATCTTTCAAAGAGATCTCGACTTGAGGTGGCATGGAATGATACTCCAGAGTCCAAGACCCAAAACTATGTTTTGCTATCCAAATAGCATATCAACACATCATCTTTTGAGACCAAATTCACTTCAGTCTTGTCATCCACTACATTCTGCGGGGATCTGTACTGGCCTCTGTAATGGTCAAGTTTACCACAATTCTAACACTCAATAAAATTTCAAGACTCCTTTCTCGACTTGGAACGACCACGTTCATTCCTTTTGCCTTTCAATATGTTAGAACCTATGCCTTTGGTGTCGACATTCAATGTTGAGCCATTGTTAAAAGAGTTTGACGTCTATCTTTTGATCTCTTCTATGAGTACCATACTCACTACGGAATCATATTGTAGCGGTTCGTCCCTGAAGAGCTACTGATTGCGGCCATTGTGGCGCTCCAACTCTTTGACAATTGGCTTAAAACTAAAGCAACTTTCATTTTGGTAGTGATTGGCATATCAACTGATTCCAACTGCTCAATAATTTCATTAAGAGAACTGAGATGTTCACTGATCATCACATTCTCAGATATCTTCAGATTCACCAATCTAGTGATGAGATATACCATATTCACTCCAAACGTCTATTCATACATGCTCGAAAGAGCATCCATGAGAGACTTCGTAGTCTTCTCATTCTTGATGTTGAAAGCAACGGACTTTGACAACGTCAGTCTGATCGTACCGGGAGCCTTTCGATCTAGGATTTTCCAATCCTCTTCTTTCATCGATTTTGACTTCTGCCCTTCCAATGGTAAATACAAATTCTTCTGGTATAACACATCCTCCATTTACATCTTTCAAAAGACAAAGTTTGTACCGTCAAACTTCTTGATCATACCTGTCTGGTCTTGACCACTTGTTAATGTTTTTACACCCGCCCAAGAACGAAAACAAAAACTAAGGTTTCAAACCCTCTTCTGAAAACCGTGAATCTGCAAATCAGAAAACACACACACACACACAGGCACACAACAAATAATCGATACAAAGATATATACGTGTGTTGGCCTTAAGATTTTAATCTAAGGGAAATTCCGTAATTTTGATGATAACAAATCAATAATGATATATTTGTACTAATGACTACAATGAGTATTTGTCCAAGCTTGTAGAAACAGAAAAATCATATCATGGATCACGCGGACAAAAAGATCATGGCGTTACCATTTAAAGCGAACGAACAAGAATATCAAATGCAAAAAGATTGAAGTTCAAAGATGATCAAAAGCAAAGAGGTTGAATCTTAAAGTTAATCATTTCAAAGAGGATCAACCACTACTTGAAGATTGGGTAGATAGGTTGGTGAGTGCTTAAGTTTCAATTGTCAAAGTAATTATTTGAATTATCTTTGAAGCTCTAGAAATTTAATTGAACATGCATTCACTTCATAAAACTATTTTTAAAATGTTCAATTATTTAATTTGGGTTTGAGAATTAGCATTCAAAGTTTTGCAAATTAAATACAAAATATTTTGGAGACTCAGCTCAACCTATTCTCATAAATTACAAATGCATAACTCAGCTCACCCCATTCCCTGAATTACTTTACAACGACTATGTTGAAATTGGGGCAACTTTCAAACGGCTCTATAAGCCTTTTTGACATATTTTATGCAAAAAGTGATTAAAGTGTTTGCTATAAAATGACTTAAAACTCTTTTTACCACACATCTCTTGCAATCTCAATCATACACTTTCTTATACACTTTTGTGTCATCATTCACATATTTTCAAGTCTAGAGCTTCAATTCTTGATTCAAATTCTTACTCTAGTCTTGTGAGCAAGAGAGCTACAATTGTACAAATCAATCTTTGAGAGATATTTTACTGTACAAGATCATTGTATTCAAAGGGTTGGTGTGACCCAATTTTAGACTAAGAGAGGGTGTTCTCTTAGTAAGGAGAAGTGGTGTGCTTCTTGTAAAGGTTTGCTCTTCACCCGTAAGGAGGAGTGGTAGGAGAATTGGTGTGTTTCTTGTGAAGGTTTGTTCTCCACCCGTAAGGAGAAGCCATAGTGGATTTAGGAAGTCTCAAGAGAACCTTGAGCCAAGGACGTAGGAATCAAGGGTATTCTGAACCTCGCTAAAATCGCTTGTCCAAGTATTTATATTTCTCTCTCTACTCTTATTTTGATTTATATTGCTTTGTGTTTTTATATTAAATCATCTAGCATTGCAATTACATTTATCAAATAGAAAATCGAATTAAATTTCATTGTTTAAGCTAAGACTCTATTCACCTCCTCTAGAGTCATTTATTGGGCAACAATTGGTATCAGAGCAAGGCTCTAAATTAAAGGCTTAATCACCTTAGAGAAAAGATCATGACAAACAATGGTGTTACATATATAGAAGGTCAATCTAACAATAAACCTCATTGGTTTGATGGTTCAAACTATAGTTATTGGAAAACTAGAATGATTGATTTTCATCAAGCTATAGATTACCAAATATGGCAAGTCATTAAAGATGGACCATTTATTCCTATGAAAGAAATTGATGGCAAAAAGGTGCCTAAGGAAGCAAAATAGTGGAATGCGGATGAGCGTAAACTTATCTCTATTAATGCTAAGGCTAAAGTGAATTTAAATTATGCAATTAGTCCAAATGAATTCAATAGGGTATCCACTTGCACTACCGCCAAAGAAATTTGGGATAAATTAGAAATAACATATGAAGGAACCTCACAAGTTCGTGAGTCGAAAATTTATTTACTTATGCATGAATATGAACTATTTCGCATGAAAGAAAATGAAAGCATTAATGATATGTTTTCTCGATTCACAAATATTTTGAATGGTTTGAAACATCTTGGTAGAACTATGTCTAACTCGGATGTTGCAAGAAAAGTTCTTAGAAGTCTTCCGGCCAAATGGGATGCCAAGACTACCGCCATCAAAGAGTCTCATGACCTTAATACACTCAACATTGATGAGCTACATGGTTCACTTCTCACATGGGAGATAACTCTCAAATCACGTGAAGAGGAGACAAAACCAAGGAAATGATTAGCTCTTCAAGCCGCCTTCAAAGAAGCATTGATGGAGAGTGATGATCTCGAAAATGATGAAGAAAAAATAGCTCGCATCACCCAAAGCTTCAAGAAATATCTTCAAAGAAAAAGTCTTCAAAGAAGGAGTTCTATGAGGAAGGAAGAACTATCTAATGAGGCTAGCAAAAGAGGCACTCCCACGTGCTATCATTGTGGAAAAGTGGGTCACTTCAAAGCCGATTGTTTCAAGCTCAAAAGCGAAAAGGAAAAGAAGAAAAATAAGAAAGCTATGCAAGCTACATGGGAGGATGATGAATCCGACATTTCAAATAGCGACAATGAAGTGGAAGAAATGACAAATCTTTGTCTCATGGCTTTTGATGACGAGGTATGTGGTGAATCTCCTAATGATATTTTACCTTCTTATGATGATGTTGTAGATTCATATAATGAATTACAAGAAGCTTTTAAAGAACTTCATGATGAATTAAGGAAAATGGCCTTAAGATGTGTTTCTCTTAAGAAAGAAAACAAATCTTTATCACTTGAACTTTCTAGTTCTAAAGATGAAATCATTTCACTAAAAGAACAAAAAGAAAACTCTACTTCTTGAAATGATCTTATTAGTGAAAATGTTTTACTTAAAAAGACCATTGATGATCAAACAAACATATTAGCTAAATTTAGAAAAGGAAAGGAAAACTTAGCTATTATACTTGGAAGTCAAAAAAGTTCATTTTTCAAAGAAGGATTATGATATGATTCATATCAAAAGGATGCTTCTTTATTAAAGAAAAGAAATCATTTGCATGAAACTCTCATTAAAAGTTCTTTAACTCATTTAAGGTGTAATTATTGCAAGAGAAATGGACATAGAATTTTTGAATGTTCAAAAAGAAATAAAAATACCATTAAAACAATTTGGGTTATCAAAGACACTTATGTTAAAATTTCTAACCCCAAAGGACCCAAGGATATTTGGGTACCAAAGTTAGTTACCTAATTATTTTTTAGGTATTCTTGAAGTCCTATTCTTCCAAGGAAAAATGGTTTCTTTATGGTGGATGTTCAAGACACATGATCGAAGACAAATCAAACTTCGGTATCATTTTTTTCGAGACCATGTCTCTAAAGGTAATATCATACTTGATTTTGTCAAAATCAATGACCAACTTGCGGATATTTTTACAAAACCCGTTCAAGAGGATTAATTTTGTTCAATCCGAAGAGAACTCGGCATGAGACGTGACTTTGAGGTAATCTCAATTATTATTAATATATATATATATATATGTGTGTGTGTGTGTGTTTTTACATATTTTTATTTTTATTTATATTTGTTTCCTATATATATAATATATGTTTAAAAAAAAAAGAAAAACAAAAGAGGTCAGTCAACCGAATTTAACTCAGCTAAGCTGAGTTTTTATGTGCAAAACTTCTAAAGTCTCTTGACTTTTCCTTCTCAACCGTGTCTGAATTCTGCTTCATCCGAATGTTTCACATCTTTTTTATTTAAAAAAAAAAAAAGGAAAAATAGTTTTATACAGAAGTTCGTTATAGGGCTCCAATCTTTTTGTATATGCTACTTCATCTCTTCCACACAGCAGCATCCTTCCACCACAAACCGTCATCTTTTTCATTCAATCCCCACCAACATCTTCAATCCGCACCAGCAAACGCCGCTCCACTTCGTCGGCGACCGTCTTCCTCCGCTGCAAACCAGAGCCATCCACCGCCGCGACTCACAGCTCTCTCCTCTGCATCACCGTTGCTCTGTTCTTGTGACCGACCACCTCTGCTCCACCGCCCGGTGTGAACTATCACCAACTGTGGCTCTTCTCTACTGCACCTCTGATTCAACGGTAAAATCATTTCATGTGATTCACATACACACATATATATATATATACATACATATTGTGATTTCTTAGCTTTGTTTCAATTTCTGAAATTATTTCAAATCTTGGGATTTCAATTTCTGGAAATGTTTGAAACTGTGGGAACAAAATTCTGAAATTTTATTTGGATTGTGCTTGCAATTTCACTTCAGCAATGATTCGGAATATTTGCCCAATTATTCACAAATTGATAATTTTTCTGAAAATTATTTTTTCTATCAATTTTTGAAATGTATTTTAATGACCCATTTGAATTTTATTCGAAAATTAGTTTTGGCAGTTCTGAGTTTGGACTTTGGAATTCAGAAATTGGGAATTTTGGCATCTCGAAAACTGGATTATATTGCACTACTATGTCAGCACTAGGATACTTCAGATTGTGGAGTTCAAACCTTGGGAGCAAAATTCTGAAACTAACCTGTTTTCTAATACTGGGAATTTTGAAATTGCAATTTTGTTGTCCAAAATCTGGAGTTTTGATTACATTTGTTAAATTTTTGGGATTTTGGCTATGTAACTCTAAAGCGATTTCCATTAAAATCTACAATCAAGTCTTACTCTCTCCACTCCGGTACTTCAGCTTGAAATTTTCAAAATTTGAATATTTATTGAAGGATTGAATACCACTTGCTACAAATTTGTTTTCGGCAAAACAAATTTTGGGATTTTCATGTGGATATATATATATATATATATATTTTTTTTTTCATTTGCTAAAATTTTGGGCATTTGGCTCTGTTAACTCGTTAGTGTCAAAATTTTATATTTTCAATCCCATTGGAGAATTTCCTGAAATTCGATTCACTAAAATTCATTGAACTTTTGTTCTCAATTTGGAATTTTTGAAAATTTGATAATTTCCTTTTGATATTCTGAATAACTGAATTATAGGAAGTGAGATTTTACTTTGAGCTTGTGTTAATTGGAAGCTCTTGATTAGTTGAAGGAATCCAATTGAAATTTTCCGCAGCATTGATTTTTCTGAAAATGAGGTCCATGTGAAGATTTTCGGTCTAACTCTTGGTAAAACTCGATATTGAACATCTTGGATTGTATTTTTAATTGTTTGGTGATTTTCTTCTGCGATTTGAAAATTATACCAATTTTCGGAATATAGAGGCTAAAGGTTATCCGCCCTTTTTGATGTGACAAAGGGGGAGAAGAAATGTGTGAATCTATGTGTGAAGTTTTTGATCAATATCATGTATTGGATATGGTACTTGTGATAATATGACTTTTTGACATGCTTATGACAATGTGATACATGTGTTATGCCTAGTTTAATTCTTAAGTTTTTATCAAAATTTATGCATATTGAAAGGGAGAGATAATGTTGACAGGGGGAGAATTTTACAAAATTCAAACCTACATGCTACTTTTATACATTATCTCTGTGTACAGATTAATATTTTGTCATCATCAAAAAGGGGGAGATTGTTGGCCTTAAGATTTTAATCTAAGGGTAATTTCGTAATTTTGATGATAACAAATCATTAATGATGTATTTGTACTAATGACTACAATGAGTATTTGTCCAAGCTTGTAGAAACAGAAAAATCATATCATGGATCACGCGGACAAAAAGATCATGGCGTTACCATTTAAAGCGAATGAACAAGAATATCAAATGCAAAAAGATTGAAGTTCAAAGATGATCAAGAGCAAAGAGGTTGAATCTTAAAGTTAATTATTTCAAAGAGGATCAACCACTACTTGAAGATTGGGTAGATAGGTTGGTGAGTGCTTAAGTTTCAATTGTCAAAGTAATTATTTGAATTATCTTTGAAGCTCTAGAAATTTAATTGAACATGCATTCACTTCATAAAACTATTTTTAAAATGTTCAATTATTTAATTTGGGTTTGAGAATTAGCATTCAAAGTTTTGTAAATTAAATACAAAATATTTTGGAGACTCAGCTCAACCTATTCTCATAAATTACAAATGCATAACTCAGCTCACCCCATTTAGGAACTCAGCTCACCCCATTCCTTGAATTACTTTACAACGACTATGTTGAAATTGGGGCAACTTTTAAACGGCTCTATAAGCCTTTTTGACATATTTTATGCAAAAAGTGATTAAAGTGTTTGCTATAAAAGGACTTAAAACTCTTTTTACAACAAATCTCTTGCAATCTCAATCATACACTTTCATATACACTTTTGTGTCATCATTCACATATTTTCAAGTCTAGAGCTTCAATTCTTGATTCAAATTCTTACTCTAGTCTTGTGAACAAGAGAGCTACAATTGTACAAATCAATCTTTGAGAGATATTTTATTGTACAAGATCATTGTATTCAAAGGGTTGGTGTGACCCAATTTTAGGCTAAAAGAGGGTGTTCTCTTAGTAAGGAGAAGTGGTGTGCTTCTTGTAAAGGTTTGCTCTTCACCCGTAAGGAGGAGTAGTAGGAGAAATGGTGTGTTTCTTGTGAAGGTTTGCTCTCCACCCGTAAGGAGAAACCATAGTGGATTTGGGAAGTCTCAAGAGAACCTTGAGCCGAGGACGTAGGAATCAAGGGTATTCTGAACCTCGCTAAAATCGCTTGTCCAAGTATTTATATTTCTCTCTACTCTTATTTTGATTTATATTGCTTTGTGTTTTTATATTAAATCATCTAGCATTGCAATTACATTTATCAAATAGAAAATCGAATTAAATTTCATTGTTTAAGCTAAGACTCTATTCACCCCCCCTCTAGAATCATTTATTGGGCAATAACGTGGTTCAGCCAAAATAAGCCTACGTCCACGGAGAACACCGTTTCAATATAATCAATGAGATAATTACAAGGGGATAATCTGAAGATCATACACACGCACACACACAGTGTATACTCAATCTTGTATCACCGGAATAATATAAGCCTATATTATTCCTAACTCTCTCAAGAAGAATCTTAATCTGTAATTCTTCTGATCTCTCTCTCAATCTTGTGTTTCTGTGTTTTTCTCACACCACCATACAATAGGAATAACCCATGTATATATATAGGAGATGTAAATCTGATGGACAAGTCAATATGAATCAAATTCCAATCAGAATTGGAGTCTTTAAAGCCTTCCTTAAAAATCTCGTATCTGGGCCACTGAGTACTCGGTGAGGTTTCTACCGAGTACTCGGTAAACTCGTAATGGCGCGAGAATGCGCGCATGCCTCTTGGAGAAAAACCACTTTTTACCTACCGAATACTCGATGAAGAACCCACCGAGTACTCGGTGGTTATTCAATCCACCTTTGCCTCAAGACACTTTTTTCTCCAATTTTTTTCTCGATCCTCGAGGAAAGAAATCATTAACTTACACAAGAGTGAGAGTGAGCAAGTTTGGCTCTTCATTCGCAAGAAAAGCTCGATAGTGGAATCCATGAAAGGTTTTCTTAAGGCATAGATGTAGACCAAAGATTTTGTTGAACCATATAAAATATCCGTGTCTTTGGTTTGCATTTTCTCTTTCCCTTAAACTCCTTACTTTATATACAATTTACATATCTTGAACTCCATATCTATGTTATGCTATGAAATGGCTTGTGGTTATAAATTCATAAGGAGTATGAGAAAATGTTTAGTTGAAGTAGTTGATTGGATTGTGAACATGATTGGATTATAACTTAGACTACCATCTCATTTATTTAGCTATAATCTATGTGCACACCAAGTGTTTGATAAAATTCATATTCAAGAGACCTTAGCATAAAATGATTATATGCACCCCTAAGTATTTGATTAAATGCATATTCAATATAAGTTTTTAATTAAAAGTTTATGTGTGAACTCAATATTTGATAACTTTTCATAAACTCTACAAGACGTTCTTCATGACAAATAGTACTTTACATTATGTCTCTATACGTGAGGAAAATGCTATTACATGCTTAATTGAATTGCATACTTGGGTGAATGAATTATTTCCTATTATACTCGAATTGACTATATATAATTGTGTAGCTCATTGTTCATGATTCAATATATGAATTGAGATAAACACTTAGGAAATTATTTTATTCACTAGGTGTTTGACTAGAACTCTACAAAAGATTTTTTTTTTCATGACAAATATCACTTTATATATTAAGTCTATATATGAGGAAAGTGCTTTACATGTTTCGTTGAATAACATATTTACATGGTGAATGAGTTATTTCACTTTTACTTGAATAAATGATGCATGTATTTAATTGTGTAAATCAATATTGCATGATTACAAATATAAAATGTGAAAGTCACTTAAGAGATTATCTAAATTACTAAGTGTTTGACTAGAGTCTTATGATCAATGCTTATCTTTGTCAAAATAAAGTTCCCTCCCCCCTAGGGGTCAATATGTGGTCAACACAAACAATCTACATATGCAATCCAACATTACCCACTTAACTACTTGTACCAAAATTGAATATATCTCATACAACAACCAAAACCCATATTCTAAAAAAATTCAAATAACAAAAATAAAGCAATAAAATATAAATTATAGAGCATCATTGTATTTATAGCCTTATTTTACTTATATATATTAGAATTTGATGCATGTCTGGTATAGAACTGTTCGCTCCAAAAATAAATCGGCCGACGAATTAGGCCGAAATATATTTTTCGTAAATCGCGGGCGTGCCAGAGCCGGTGTCGTGGCTCAAACGGTTCAAGGAAAACGAATAAATCGTCTCTTTTGAACAAAGTACCGAAATTAGGCGATTTGCACGAGAAATAACGAAAACTCGTGCGAAAGGCTCAGATTGCCTCAATTAAGAGGACTTTGGGTAACCGAAAGAAATTGTAGAAGGAGGGAGAAAATAGACGAACTGGAAAAAAGGATGAGAAGAGAATATGAAGATGACAGAGAGAGTTAAGGAAGAACGAAAGAAATGAGTGAGAGATAGGCACTACCGGAGTAGTGTGATTGGAAGAAAAAGTTAGAGAAAATAATACTACGTGAGTAGTTTTTGTGTTTGGTGCTGGACCTCTAAAACGGAGGTCTTGTTCTTTATTTATAGAGAATAAAAAAATTACATGATGACAACTATTTAAGATAAATAACCTAATTTCAATAATTATCCAAAGAATAATTAAGAAATAAATCATAAGCTAACTTAATTCTAACTAAACTTCATTTCTAAGTAATAGCAAAAATGACTACAACTCATATTAGTAATCTGTTCAAAATTGATTTACTCAAAGCCCTTCAATCCTAATTCAACTGCAAATCTTGCTCAAGTGGGCTTCAATTTATAGGCCGAAATTCTAATTTTTATCTCGGCCCACCTTCTTGATCCGTCTCAGTTTGTGGCCACGTTACTATCTCTGTCTTGCTCTGTGTTGGCTCATTTGTGGTGTCAACAATTGCCCCCCAATTCCTACACCATTTTTGCCTTAAAAGAAAAATATGGGTTGTTGGAATTTTCTTTAACCCCCAAAATTATGCCAACACCGATTCTTTGCATCAAAATATTTTTTCTGACGGCGCAAACATTGCTAAGCCTTTCAAGCACTAATTCGTTTTTCTACCAGCAACTCAAACAAACTCCAAATCATGGCTCCAAAGCTTGGTCAATCCTATGAACACCCTTGAACTAAAGCCCAATTCCAATCTTGCCTACACCGTTAAAGTCATCTCCTACATGCCTTTTACTGATCATCAACTTTTCATACTGGTACATGTCGACGGTGCTTATGACCTTGGGTCATCTTTCGCGGCCCCTTATTCGACGACTCTATGGGACTTCTACCTTATAGCCGAACAACATCATTCTTGCCCCTGAATGTTCACCATTTCCTCTCATAGGATGTTTCAATGACATCGACCTTAAAATTCAATTTTGCGGCCACTCTAAAGCGGCCGATATCCTCTGATGCCAACACTGATTCTTTGCATAGGCCATTATTATTTCCAACGACCATTCTCCAGTTGGAACTTTCCACTTTCCTCAAGTCATTTTTCTAAGCTATTGATTCCATTTCAAAAATCTCTTAAGCAACACTATAGACACACCTATATATGTATATGAATATATCTGTATGTATATAGGCTTCTATTTCCAGCCAAACTCCATCACCCCACCTTTATTAAAACATCATAACCAAACACTTCATCTTCTCCAGACATAACCCACTTCGTCCAACCTCAACCATGGCTCTAAAATTAGACGAACAACACGAAACCAATGAACCAAAACTTCATGCCCATAATTCCCGAGCTTACCTTATCATCTTCCACCCACCAAAAAACCGAGCATTGTCTTAATCCTTTTATTCTCACCAATGGTATTCATGGTTTGGGTTTAATCTTTGATAAATTTTACTCTCCGAAATCGGCGACAATCATCACTATATTTGGCGAGAATGGGTGGAACAGTTGTTCAATTCTTTGAGCACCATTTGCACCTTCAATAAATTCCACGGCTTCTCAAGTCCATTCAAAATTTAATTTTACGGCCACTTCAAAGTGGCCGATATTCTCTGATTTTCCTTGCCCCCCCAAGTCCGATTTGGAGTTAATAGGTGAAGTCAATCACTTTGAAAAAAAAAACTAATAAACTAGTTTTGATGTTTTATTCATTGAGAACCAACAATAAAGTGGCCTTTATTTAGAAAAAATAATCCTAACTTGCGAGAAATTATTTGGCATAATTGATATTGAATCAATGAACCAATAAAAAATCCCAACACTCAAAATTTTACACTTCTGTAGCAGGAGTTGAACAAAATCGGCTGGAATTAAATTATTATGCAAAGTCATGTTAGCCGATCTTATTGCCGATTTTATTTGAAGAACGGAACAGTACCAACGATTGGCCTTATCAAACAACTCATCACCATAGGCCGAAAAAATATTGATATCGACCACTTCAAAACTAGGATTGACAACTGTAGTTTTGGCCACTATAATTTCAGAAAGTTTAGAATTGGCTACATCTCTTGTTCCTCCCGAATATGCCTTTAGTCGTATGCAAGCGGTTCAGCAAGCCTGTTGCTTGTCAATTATTTTTTCTTCACTATTCATTGGAAACTTCTTTGATTACAAAAAAGAGCCGGACACGGTGTCGGTCGGCCTAGTTAATTCTGACTTAAGTTTTCTCAACTCGGACTCCTTCATGTTTCTCCTCATGGTGGCCTTTGAAGGCCTACCATTTTTATCGACTCCTTCGAAACGAATAGGAACACAACTATCTTCATATAAAATTGTCTCAGCCGAATAAACCTTTGCTTCGAATGGTTTGTTATCTGCATCGACTATCTTTACTTCATATCCGTTCCAAAAAATCAACATTTGGTGTAGAGACGACTGTATACATATGTTCGTAAGTATCTAATCACGCCCTAATAATAATCTATAAGCTGTCGTTGTATCTATAATAAAGAAAGCCGTAAAAGTTATTTTACCTCCTATAGTTATGGCGAGCGACAAAATTCCTTTCGTACTTGTTGATCCTCCTTTGAAACCATTAACCGCCACATCAGTTGGAACTACGTCATCCATATCTTTCCCGAGAAATTTCAACGTGGCAGTCGGGACTACATTAAGCACCGAACCATTGTCAACCAACACTCGATCAATAGGCTGCCCTTCTATCCAAACTTTCACGTACAACAGCCTTAGTTGTTGAGTCATTGATAACAGAGGCTTCTCAAAAATCACTTTGGCTGCCTCTCTAAAATCACCATTGTATTTAATAATTCCACTGTTATTCTCCATAGTCAGTTCATCAACATTATTGTTGCTTCGGAATGTCGCTTTAACAACTTGAAGTCCTTTTCTGGAATCCCCTTCCACTACACCCCAAACTGGTTTTATCACATTAGACCTAGTTTCAGTAGCCTCCATTGAAACTCCTTTTTCCCCCTTATGGTTAGTCTTGGTGATTTTATTGGTTACCGCCGACACCAACTCAGCCATTCCAAACACGTTTTCGGTCGTCTTTTTAGCACTAGCCGAAACTTCCTCTACGACTTTACTTCCCATGTTTGTTAAATTTGTTCTTAATTCATCCACTTCAAGTTGTTCTTGTGGAGCTTGAAATTGTTTAGGAAGGATAAAAGTCATATTGCATACTGCCGTTTCCGGAAAACTCCCAAACTTTATTTTGTACTTTGCGGCATGTCGTGACTTTTTGTCCATCTCGCTACTATCGTCATCTGATTTTTCATGCATTCCTTTACCAAATGAAACATCTATCTCGGGCGTTACTTCTCTGATTTCTTCATCAAGAACTTGCAAATCTCGACAACGAGCTTCGGTTTCTTTTCTTTGCCTCCTACGCTTCTGGGTCTTCGTTTCTTGTCCCCCAGTAACTTCTCCTTGGATAGATGGGGCTGGAAATTTTGGATGAACCACTCTAGTACAATTATCAACTTGCAACAGCGGCGGTCGAACCATCCGAACATGCCGTTCATTTGATATACTTCTTTCAACCCATATTTGAGCTCGAGAAAAATGAGCTCTCTTAAACTGAGCTTGGCCCAATTGGCCAAACATTGCTCTACGTTCCATGAACGTATCTGCCGGTCTTTTATTTTCTACATATCGGCCCAGAACTCGTCTTTACCCAAGTTGATCATGTACCGAAATTCGTTTTTCCTCTAACCATTTGCGAACCAGATTCCTTTCCAAACATTCACGAACTAGCAACCTCCTTTCTCTAGGCAGCTCACGAATTGATGGTTTATATGCCATAGCCTCCCTATTTACAAAAAACTGCCTCGACGGCTTTTCCGGCTCCGGAGACAACTTTGGCTTCCTAATCTGCTTTTGTGTCTCTTTAAGTTGTTGCCTTAATATAGCCAACTCTTTCCGAATGACATCAAGCTTTGTTTGTGATGGTCGTGAATTGACTTCCGCCAAAGTAATCATGTTTGAACTAACTACGGTTGGGAACGAATCCCCATCAACCCCCATCTTCTCTGGTTGCTTTAGATGCTTCTCCGGGAATTTTAAAGTTCCTTCTTTTATTGCTTTCTGCAAAACGTTACGGAAAACAATACAATTATTTGTAGTATGACCCCAAGAGTTATGATACTTACAGAAATCATTTCCTTTTATTTCACTTGCATTAGGAACTGTGTGTCTTTTTGGAAATATGATTTGTTTATCAGCCACCAAGTAATCAAAAATCTGTTATGTTTTGGCAATATCAAAACTGTAAACTTCCCTTGTTTCTGCTATCCCTTTTTTATTGGTCGTTGCCGCTATTTGCGAATATGTAGTGGGTTTTGGCTTGACCAAAGCATCACATATGTAAGATTTCTTAAACGACACTTCAGCAACATCGACTTCCAAATCTTCGAAAGGTTCTGCCATAAACATTTCATAATTCGGGTCTCGATAATAGGCTCCCTTCAAAGAAGACTTTCGGCCATTTTCCTCTTTAAGCAAAAATTCATATCGCGTGGCCCGATCAGCCAACTCGAATAAATCTTGAAATTCCACTCCCTCAATTCTTTTCCTCATCTCCAGTTCTAAACCATTTAATGCGAAACAGACATATTCGATTTCCGGTAAAACCACCCTACAACGCATCCGAGCTTTTCTAAATCGTGCAATAAAAGTCTCCACCGATTCACTTGGCAATTGATACAGCCGTGAGATATCGGCCAAAGTCACTTCAATTTCGGTGCGATAAAATTGAGCATGAAAATGCTCTTCCATTTGTTCCCATGTAAATATAGAATTTGGTGGTAGCTTTATATACCACGAAAATGCCGGTCCGGGCAAAGAATTGGGAAATAAACGTAATTTAAGAGAAGGGTTACTACTTGTCTCGCCGCATTGCACCGTAAACCGACCAATATGTTCAATAGTAGACTGTATACCTTCTCCACTAAAAGTCACAAATTCTGGAAATTTAAAATTCCTTGGGAACTCAACTAAATCAATCTGCTCCGGGTATGGCTTCCTATAAACCGGTCGTTGCGCACGGCGATACCTTTGTCCCATCTCCTGTTGTATTAAATCAATTATTTTCCCACGGTCGACCATTGCTCTAACATCATTCCCATTTGAAATATTTCTAACCGGTGTTGTTTTGAAAGTGTCCTGATACGTGGGGAATGATGCCACCTTTGCACATTCAGTATGGCTAAAAATATGTGATTTTTTACCATCGTTGCCCCCAAATGTTGATACTTCTTTATGGGGACTGCCATGAATCACTATTTGCGGAACCGTTCCGAGTATCGACGCCTTACCATCTTTCTGTAGAAACCCATTTCTACCCATTGGTGGTACACCATTGGCTGCGGGCATCCTACTAAATTCTGAATTCCTCACAAACCCCGGCTGCGATACTGACGTTGATGCGCCGATATTTCCAAGAAAACAAGGAACTGATGTAGCATGTGATCTGTAGGACGACTCCTTTTTCACAGACGATAATCTGGCCATCAATTCATGAATTTGAGCCTGACTTTGAGCCTTTTGCTCCCTTGCCTGGGCCGACTCTACTTCCAACATATCCATCCTACGTACATACTGGATTAGATCCATTTGTT
Organism: Cornus suecica; assembly: GCA_963922005.1. NCBI lineage: Eukaryota > Viridiplantae > Streptophyta > Magnoliopsida > Cornales > Cornaceae > Cornus > Cornus suecica. The sequence continues at coordinate 34,508,420 of OY998248.1, forward strand.
TCTTACCCGAGGATGGGTTGGCAACTTCAATTTCTTCCTCTTCCTCTTCCTCATTGCCGATAAACTCGTCGTCCCGTTGTTCAATCCCATCAGGATTCACCAAACTCAGATCATCGTTTCGGGAACTTCTTGTTCTCGGCGGCATGACTTACTATTAAATTTCTCAATCACCTAATGGGGTTCCACCGGGTGTGCCAATTTATGTTCGCTCCAAAAATAAATCGGCCGACGAATTAGGCCAAAATATATTTTTTCGTAAATCGCGGGCATGCCAAAGCCGGTGTCGTGGCTCAAACGGTTCAAGGAAAATGAATAAATCATCTCTTTTGAACAAAGTAACGAAATCAGGCGATTTACACGAGAGAGAACGAAAACTCGTGCGAAAGGTTCAGATTGCCTCAATTAAGAGGACTTTGGGTAACCGAAAGAAATTGTAGAAGAAGGGAGAAAATAGACGAACTGGAAAAAAGGATGAGAATAGAATATGAAGATGATAGAGAGAGTTAAGGAAGAACTAAAGAAATGAGTGAGAGATAGGCACTACCGGAGTAGTGTGATTGGAAGAAAAAGTTAGAGAAAATAATACTACGTGAGTAGTTTTTGTGTTTGGTGCTGGACCTCTATAACAGAGGTCTTGTTCTTTATTTATAGAGAATAAAAAATTACAAGATGACAACCATTTAAGATAAATAACCTAATTTCAATAATTATCCAAAGGATAATTAAGAAATAAATCATAAGCTAACTTAATTCTAACTAAACTTCATTTCTAAGTAATAGCATAAATGACTACAACTCATATTAGTAATCTGTTCAAAATTGATTTACTCAAAGCTCTTCAATCCTAATTCAACTGCAAATCTTGCTCAAGTGGGCTTCAATTTATAGGCCGAAATTCCAATTTTTATCTCGGCCCACCTTCTTGATCCGTCTCAGTTTGTGGCCACGTTACTATCTCTGTCTTGCTATGTGTTGGCTCATTTGTGGTGTCAACAAGAATATGCAAAAGATTTAGGAATCAGATTCATTATTCGCAGAAGAAACAACTAAAATTTAAGACTAAAAAGAAGGGGAGTGAAGTAGCACATATATGAACAAGCTTTAGTGGTCGACGATCGTTGTGAAATCGCTGCATAACCAGCGTTGCAGGGGCATGGGTTTGGGTTTGGGATTGGGACCTACAAAACCTTAAGGCTCTCTTCCTCCGATTGTTTTCTCTCTCCCCTCCACAACGGCTTCCTTCTCATCCTATCTGCCGTTGATGATGAGATGATGATGATACAACAGATGTATATATATACTAACACATGTATATAAACCCTAAAAACAGAGATCGGAATTGGGGTTATAGCAATGGATGTATGAAACGAATTTTGTGACTTCTAATCAAACCCTAAAAAGAAGGGAAGAAGATGAAGATTCCCTTTTGAAAATAGTCATCTATTCAATTAAAATCCTAACACTGTTCCTAATTTGCTTCTGAACACTGTTCCATTTTTTCAAAACTGTTCCAAAATTTCAAAACTAAGGGCTTGTTTGATTTTTAGGTTGGTTTTGTCTTGTCTTGTTTTTGCTTTCTTTTAAAGACCAAATAGACTTTGATTTTTACAATTTAAGACCAAATGTTTTTCCTAGGTGGGTCCCGCATTCCACTACACATCATCTTTTCTCTCTTTCTCTTTCTATATATATATATATATATATAATGAATGGTGGACCCCGCTGACCACTATTCTTTACTCTCTCTCTCTTTCTATATAGGATAATTTGCACTAACACCCCATGAGGTTTGCATCTATATATATTTTCAAAAACATATAAATTCGAAATATATATATATTTCGAAAATATATATATAAAATTTGAAAAATATATAAATTCGAATATATATATATTTCAAAAAAACAAAATTCAAAATATATACATTTTGAAAAACAAAATTCAAAAAATTATATAATTTCGAAAAACATATAATCATTTCAAAAAATATGTATATTTTTGAATTTATATATATTTTCAAATTATATATATATATATTTTCGAATTATATATATATATTTCAAATTTTATATATTTTTTGAAATTTATATATGTTTTTCAAAATTGTATAATTTTTTGAATTTTGTTTTAGAAAATATATATTTTTTGATTTTTTTTAATATATATATTCGAATTTATATATATTTAAAATTTTATATATATATTTTTGAATTATATATATTTCAAATTTTATATATATTTTTTAATTTTTTATATATATTTTTAAATTTATATATGTTTTTCGAAATTATATAATGTTTTGAATTTTGTTTTTTAATATATATATATTTTGAATTTTATATATATTTTTTGAAATATATATATTCGAATTTTATATAATTTTTTGATTTTATATATATTTTTTGAAATTTATATATATATTTCAAAATTTATATATTTTTTGAAATTTATATATATATTTCAAAATTTATATATTTTATTCTAATTTTATATATTTTTTTCAAAATTTAAATATTTGTTTTCGAATTTTATACATTTTTTTGAATTTTATATATATTTTTTGAATTTATATATATGTTTTTCAAAATTTTATATATTTGGGGTTGGGGCATAAAGGTCATTTCACATTATCCTTAATATTTTTGAATTTTATGAAGGGTATTTTGGTCATTTGGGATGTGAGGGCAAGCAAAACCAAACCTTAGGAGGTGTTAGTGCAAATTACCCTTATATATATATATATAATTCATGGTGGGCCCCGCTGACCACTATTCTTTACTCTATTTTTTTATATATATATATAATTTATGGTGGACCCCATTGGCCACTACTCATTACAAAATCACACCAGACCAAACAAAATCAATATAGCCAGACAAAATCAGACCAGACCAGAAATCAAACTGTCCTAAGAGTTGTTTGAATTTGTATTTGTGTGTAACTGGCTGATATGGAAAGTGCTGGACCACACTTTTCTCTCAAATTTGATGCCACATCATCAAATGGTAACAGGTAGAGAGATAAGAATCAGAGATGATCCGCGTCGGGTGCGTGGATGCTCCCATAGGGCTCCTAAATGGGAAATGTGTAAAATCCATTTAATTGTCCCCTCCTCCATTGGTACTAGGGTAGTTTACTTGTGAAATAATTAGTGGAATTCATTTAAAATGACTCATTCCTGATTCGGGTAAGTTTGAAATATGTCAGAAACAGTAAGGCATGTTTGGTTCGCGATCCGGTTCCATATGATCCAGTCTCATAATAATTTTTTGGAACTGGACATTGTTTGGTACAAGGTTTTTAAAAAATAAGGATCACTTGGGATCAAAAGGGATAATTTGAGACAAAAAAAATGATGATCTCAAGTGGTCTTATATACAATTGTCTTAACACATGAGACCATAAAATTTGAAATATATATAAAAAATTAAAATATATATATAATTTGAAAATAATATATAAAATTATAAAAATAATATAATTTTTTTGAAATAATGTATAAAATTTGAAATATATATATAAAATTCAAAATTAATATATAAAATGCAAAAAATATATTTAAAATTTGGGAAAATAAAAAAATTCCAAAATAATAGAAAAAATCAAAAATAATTTATAAAATTCGAAAATAATATATAAAATTTGAAAAATAATATAATTTTTTTAAAATAATGTATTAAATTCGAAAAAAATATATAAAAATAAAAATTAATATATAAAATTTTAAATATATATATATATAATTTAGAAAATAATATATAAGTTTTGAAAAATAATATAAAAAATTTGAAATAATGTATCAAATTTTAAAAAATATATAAAATTCAAAAATAATATACAAAATTAGATATATATATTTGAGAAAATATAAAAAATTTGAAAATAATATATAAAATTCAAAAAAAAAATAAAAATTCGAAATATTTTATAAAATTTGAAATATATATTATTTTTGAATTTCTTATATTATTTTCAATTTTTTTTTATATTTTTTCAAATTTTATATATTTTTCATACTTAATATATTTTTTGAATTTTATATATTATTTTTTTATTTTTTGTATTATTTTCCAAACATAAGACCAAACAGCTTGAATAAAACCATAAGACCAGACAGTTTTACCAAACAGACTTTCAGAACACCACCCAGATAAGACCAGACCAGACCATACCAGACCAGACCATACCGGACCGCCTACCAAACGGGCCCTAATTCTAATAAGTTATTTGTATTCAATAAAAATCGAACTTGAACCTGATATTTATATTTCATGAGTTACCAAGCCCAAATGTTTTTCAACGGTAGAAACTCATTTGAAATTTTGTGATTAAATATTTGACTACAACCATTACTTTAAAACATTTACGTTATTAGAATGTGCAATTAAATCTTTTTTTGGGCAAATCAGAGTGTGCAATTAATTAGATTACATGTGATCTTCTTAAATGTACAAAAAGTAAGTCAAAATGATTTTACAAAGGGACATACTTACAAAGCTAAAACAATGTGAAGGTCAATCCTCATCAAATCCATGTTTAATGTGCATTGTTGACAGCTTTTACCTACCCAAAAAAATTGTGAATGATGATCACTAAACAAATGCAAGTGGGGATATACTAACCAACGCCACAGCCTGTTTTCTACAAAGAATGAATTAGCTAGCCCACACTCTACTTAGATGGATAGGACAAAGAAAATAAATTAATAAAATGAAATGTTAATTATTTGGAAACTCTTTGCTTAAATTAGAGAGCTTTAGAAGCTGCATGTAAACTTCTCCATACCAAAGCCTCTTCCTTTTGTAATCTAAAGAGACAGCAACTTCACAGGTCTCCATTCCCACCACTCAACTTACAGTCTGTATGGGGCTATATACATATCTATTATTTTCTCATACTCCAAGGTCGACTCTCCTCCTCCCATACTCACCTTCCCCAACTGATACTATTTTCATTACAGAGGGTCACCTATCTCACACTCACATACACATACATATAATTTGTATTGTTTTGTTTAATTTTCGAAGGTTTTTGTGATTCGAAGTGTGGAGTGAGATGCAACAAAACTGAAGAAAAAAAAACGTTGCTTGAAGGATTGCGGTATATGTTGCAAGAAGTGCAATTGTTTGCCGCATCATTAGGATAACATGGTATCACCAACCAATAACATTATAGTATTTTGTCCATATGTCATATCACTGGTATGAAAATCAAATTAATAATAATAATAAAAAAGATATTCAATATTCATCAGTCCCAAACACAATCGTTTCTCTTTCCTTTTCTCTCATCCAAACCAAAAAACTCAAGAAAACAGTCATCTCCTCCCTCTCCTCTGTTCTCATCCAAACCCAAAAGCTCAAGATTATAAATATTCCAGTCGTCTTCATCTTCTCTCCACTGTAGCGGATTAAAGATTCAAACCCAAAACTCTTTGAATCTCTCTTTACTTATAAATATGCATCAGGTGCGCATAACTCTTTGATTCTTTATTTTTCCAATCTAACTTTCTGAATTATCAAATGAATATCAACTTTATATATAGGTTGATAATTTTAGGCCACTTTTTTATTCGTTTCTTGGTACCAATTTAAAAATATATAGGGTTTATTTTGCCTCTCAATCGTATGGATGTCCTTGAACAAAAATACCTCAATAATTGTGAGTAGCTAAATAAATTTGTAACGTCCGGTATTTTTACGTGCTAATTTAAATTTTTATTTATTATTTTATTTAATTATGAAACAATCAAGTGCTTATGTGCTTATGTGCCTAACATGTTTATATGCTTACGTGAAAAATTGAAAATATTGAAATGTTTGGGGAAAATAAATAAATGACCAAAGGGAAAATTAGTAAATTCACATGTATTGAGTTAGTGAGTTTTGTAGAGATTTAATTACTAAGTGTTGGGAATATGATGAGTGGCAATATTGTAGTTGTGTAGAAGACTTGGACAAATTTGTAAATTTGGTTCATAATGGCAAGGGTTGTGAATAAGTGATAAAGGGGTGGATAGCTTGGACATTTCACCACTACCTTTAATGTTGTCATCATTATAACCCTTGGATCAAAGCTATCTTGTCATCTTCATTTCTAGCCTTTGGATGAGATTCTCTACACACCAACCCTATCTCTAACTCCATCATTATCTTCTTCTTCTCTCATTTCTCACCAAGAACACACATTCTTTTACACACACATTTCTCTGCACCAAATTTTCGGCCACCTTGTTCTCCTTGCATTTTTGGCTTCAAGTCTTGCTCTCTCCTACTCTTCATGCTTGATGGATAGTGAGCACTTGTGGTGGTCTCTTGGTGTGGTGTTCTTGAGCTCATAGTGGTAAGCCTCCTCTCTCTTTTTCTAAGGTTTTGTTGTAAGAAATCCTAACTTCTAAATTCTAGAAATTCATGTACTAGTATTGAATTTTTGCTCTTCCATTGTTCTTTCTTGTGGAAGGTTAAGAATTGTCTTCAACCATCAAGTGAATTGGCTTGTGGTAATTCCAATTTCGTTTTGGGAAGAACTCATTGGCTTGGGAGACCTTTTACTCAAATTCTCAAAATCACCTCCTTGAAGCTCTCTTGGTCATTCTTGGCTCGGTTGTTTTTGGTGTCATTTGGACGGATTGTTTATACCCTTTTGCTCATTATCTTTGCTTGGATTGAGGTAGGGGAAAAATGATTTGCTTTAGTTTTTGTACGAGGGTGTGTGCGTCTATGTGTATATATGCCGTATATATATATATATATGCGAGTTGGGTCTTGACAACTTAGACGAAGAACTAGGCCCCTAGAAAAGCATGATTAAGTGATTTTGATGCTTGTTGTGGATTATTGCTTAAAAATTATGAAATTATGAGCATGTGGAGAATTTTGACATGATATATATGCATGTTGTGTTTTATGACTTATAAATGTGAATTGTAAGCATGTATTGTGATGGCATAGGGTTGGGATAAAAAACCTTTATGCATTTTAGTTATACCATGTAGTGTCAAATTCATGGTGTTGGAATATGAGGGTGGTGTAGTCATGTGTGGTTAGTCGGGTTCGGATCAAAGCAACAACTAGCCAGGAGGTATCACGCCTACGGAACTAAAAAGCCGGAAAATGTGAGTTAGGAGTCCAGGTAGAGGCTCATTTTCTTGACTTTCGTAGTCATGGCGCACGGAGTTGCAAGTGGGGCTCTCGTGCAACCGTCTTCCTTGTTGAAGTGATAGAGAGAAAAATCACTTGGGGAGAGTCAGTACGGTACTCTACATTACTTGATGAGCTTGTATCCTCAAAAGTAATTGGACAGAGTATGTATCCGTTTACCTGAGTTGGGCGCCTTGTGTCTCGTGGGGTATGTTGAGTCATGGTGTATTTAGACTATTATATATATATGTGATTATGATGTTATTATGGAAGTATGCTATAATTGTAGAAATATTGTGTTGTGAGCATGTTGGGGAAACTTATTTGTGGGGTTCGATGGGGTTCCGGATTGGCGTGAGAGCCATGTGGAAAAAAAGATTGACCTAGGAGTAGTTGCATGTACCATGGGTGGGTTGTACAACTCGGACTACTGAGATTGAGGCGATGACACTTCCTCTACTGGGCTAGTGAGCTCACCCCACGATATATAGATATATATATATATATGTATTTTTTTCAGGTAATGAATCCCACTTGAGATGCCCGTAGTCTTCCGGTAGAGACTCAGTGTTGGTTTCGTCCTTTTTGCGCATATGGAGGCGGAGTTCTTTTGTAGAGCATTGATAGACATTGTATACATGTGCTTATTTTGTTTAGTGTTTCAATTAAGTTAAACCTATTCTTTTGCCGGCTAGTATGTTAGTCGGGTAGCTTAAATTGATGTACACCCTTGGAGCGCTATGCGCGGGGACCTTATTATTTTGGAGCACTTCGGTGCTAGAAATGTAAAACTATGACTTGTTTCGCCTTAGGGATCTTTTAATGTTAATCTATAAACTCTTTTGTTTAGTGTTTTATAGTGGACTTTCGTTATTGATGTGGTTTGGCCGAAAACGGTATTTTTCTAGGTTTTTAAGTAAACCCTATTGTTTTGAAAGAAAAACCCATTTTCTCTCACCCCCGTGACCCCGACAAAAACTTGAGTTTTGAAATGATGATTGAGTTGTTTTTGAAAGGGTTTGACATTTTAAAAGTCGGTGGTATACTAGAACGAAGACCGGGGGTAAGACGGAGCTTTTATTAAACCTTAAAGCAATTCTCTTGGTTTAAAACTTACATTTTTATGAAATTAATTTGGTGTATAGATCTAATTCTGAGTATATTCACATATGGAAATGCACACGGGGTTGTTTCGGCGATTTTCGGACGTTTCAGAGCATTTTTCGGGTCCGTGAGTCGACTGACGGATTTGCGTCAGTCGACTGGCAAATAGTTATAAACGTTCTGGTGAGGTCAGTCGACTGATGTCTAATTGTCAGTTGACTGATTTTTCAGGTCAGTCGACTGATTATTCAAGTCAGACGACTGATTTCCCTAGGGTGTCTCCGTGCAGTTCTGTTTCGATAGTGCTTCACTCTTTCGGTCATATCCGGAGCTACGGAGCTCGGATGGAGGCGTTCTTTACCTTTTTGGAAATCTGACTTCGAGGGCTTGAGTTTAGACTTTTGAATAGCCTCATTTGAGTTATTTTTGAGTGATAAATTGTCGTTTGAATATGGCGGTACGTTTTGAACCTTTACACGTCGCGACGTTTAGATTTTCAAAATATCGTAGTTTCTACCTCACACCTTCAAATTTGATTATGTTTGTTCCTATAGCTTCTTTTAGGCCCAAAATTTGCGTTTATACTCTAAAATTACTCTTTTACCCCTGAAATGACCATTTTACCCTCGGGCAACCATGGGGTGTTTGAGTGGCCGTTTAAGGTGTCGTTTATGTCGTTTCACCTCTATTTTTATTTCGAGTAGCCTTGTTTACGTATATTACCCTTGTGTGGGTGTTTGATGACTATATTTCATTTGTCCTCATTTCTTTTTACTTCCGCATTCACTCCCTTAGCTCTTAGGCTCGGGTTTTGGAGTCCTAGGAAATTTGCGGCGTGACAAACTTTGTCATATCTCATGGAGTGATCATCTGTTTTAAAGTACTATAGGAACCATAATCGTTAATTATTGTTTCATTGTAACTAAATACCACTTTAATTGCGATATGCAATTGAATGAATTTACTTAACTCGATGTTAATCTTTCACACTAATTTCAATCTTGATATGAACGAATATGGAGTTTGTTTTTCAAAAATTAATAAAATCCTAGAATTAATTCATGATTTGTTATATAAGGTTTGCCTGTTGTGTTTACTCAGAGAACCACAATTCTTTTCTTACTACTTTTTATGTATAACAGAACTACATAAATTGTAGTTAAGGTGCATATTTTATTGCTCGAATTATAGGTTACAAGCTAAATATATATAATAATACTACCCACTATTTACCAAGTCTACGTGTGTGGTAGGAGGTTTTCGATTGAAGGAACCTTTGACACTACATGCATTTTAAAATTGTATCAACAACATAACAATATTTTATAATAAGGTAAAACACTTAAAAATTAGATTAGATTATATATGGTGCAAGAAAGACTTATCCCCTACAATCGAAAATGGTAGAGTTATGAGCATGACAAAGTTGTATTTAATTTAAACAGATGTCTGCTACACTTTATCATCTTCATTCTTGCTTATGAATTCAGGATTCATGATGATTATACATGCAGCTGAATATGATACAGTTTACAAGTAATTTATGCAAAATGAAAGAGCTTTAAAAGGTAGTCCTCCGGTTGCCAAGTCCATTCTGAAAAATCTTCCGGCGATGGTGTTAACAAAGGAGCAGCTGAAGGAAAACAATGTTCTTTTTGTGGTGTGTAAGGATGTGATATTAGTTGAAGAGAAAGTGACAAGGCTCTTAGTCCAACATAATAAACATGGGGTCTGCATTTATAGTTTATAGGAAGAACTTTTTTTCATATTTTTTGTGATGTTGATTATATATTTTTTAATGATATTTGTTTGTTGCATTGGTTAAATTATGAGATGTTATTTAAGTTGAGTGGTTTTTATTTAGTTTCTGTTCAATAATTGTCTTGTACTGGTGCTTATACACCGAAATAAAATATTCTTCTGATGATGGTTGACTTCCCATAAATGGTGCAAAAATCATGTAGTACTTGTTGGTTCGGTATATAGTGTCAAATACAACCACATCCCCAAAATAATTATAATCTATTTTCGACTTCCCATCTCTCCAAAAAAAAATTGTTAAGCGACACATTCATTATCTATTTCTTCACTATGAAAGAAAATATAATCATTGAATTGACAATTCCTAAAGTGATCAATCACACTTTGAGGATCTCCTCCATCGATTAATTTTCTTTTACTTTTATTAATAAAATTGTGACAATCCCTTTGAGTAAACCCTACATTTTCAACTCCACCCACTTCTTTTGAAAGATAGAAATATGTTTTTGTTCCCCTTATACCAGCATTAATCATAGAGTTGATAACACTTGCACTAGCAGCATCAACATTTCTATTGATATTTAAAAAATGTCGCTCTTCCGAAACTACAAATTCATGATTATGATCATCATTAAAATGAGTGACCTCCCAAACCTCATTTGTCACTGTGAATCTAATTATAGCACTGCATCCTATTCGCTTTACCAGTCTTCTGACTTTTTTTAATTCAAACGAATCACTATGATAATGTCTTGCGTTTGCACACAAGTACTCTCTTTGTCTAATAGCCCCATCATTTCCATGAACATTTCCTTTCCGAACATTAAAACCCTTTCTCGAAGCATGTTGACAATATAGCCTGTATGCTTTCTATTCACTAAATACTTTTGTACCTCTATCAATTTCATCAAGATTTCTTCCTTTTTCATCTTCCATGAAATTAATTGTATCACAAAATAGTCAACTTGTAGTTGAATCAATACATATGAAATTAGTTACAAAGGTGGTGTATTCACAACTAAGAAATAATGTGGATTCTTTAGAAACAATGCCATCATACACTCGGTGCTATTTTGTTAAATTGTATATTACATTGTCAAAATTATTGTAACAGACGCACTGCATAATTTATCCATAAAGTGCATAAACTTACCCTACATTTGCAAAAATGTGATGATTATATTACACAACTACAATTTCTTGGGGTTTAAAAAACATTTTCTAAAAACCAAAAAATATGTAACCATATTACACAAAAAAGAAGCAATTCCACTGGACATGATAAAAAAAAGTGTGAGATATAACCTCTCATAGGGAAAAAAAAAATACAGGGAAAACTAAAAAAATTAATTAAAAAACAGCAAAGAAAAAAAATATCACACGACTTGAGGAGATGAACAAAAAAATCAATGGATTGGGGAAAAACAAACTCAGGCATATACAATATATATATATATATATATATATATATATATATATATTATGTACCTGATATATATGCATAAACAAATAGATCGAGAGAGTTGCAATGAATCGGCTAAAACAGAGAGCAGAGAAAGGCGGCTCAATTTTTTTTTTATCAGTTTTGGTGTGAAACCATTTGTGAGGAGAGAAGAGAGAGATTGGTATGTCGGAGAAAATAGGGAGATGCTGAAATTTTTCATCTTTGGCGCGAAAAGGGAGATGCTGAAAGTTTTCCTTTTTGACGCGAATCGATAATGGTGGATATTGAATATCTTTATTTTTTATTTTTTATTTTGATTTTGGATGAGAACGGAGGAGAGACTTTTGGTTTGGATGAGTGTAACGATTGTTTTGGGAGCTATGGATATTGAATATCTTTTATTTATTTATTTATTTTGATTTTTATATAAGTAATATGACACATGGACAAAATACTATAATGTTATTGGTTGTGTAAGAGGGTGATTGGTGAAACAACATAATGGAGAAATGGTTCTTATTGGGATATGGCTCAATGATTAAATTATCTGGGATATGGCCCAAGCTTTAATTATCTGGGATATGGCCCAAGCTTTAATTATCTGGGATATGGCCCAGGATTGGTATATTTGGGAAAACCGGCTCAGATAAGAGATTATTTGGGAGATTGGCCCAAATAATTGATTACTTGGGGAAATGACCCAAATAAGGTTTCACGCGAGAGCTTGCATTATACAGAGGGAGGTATGAGGGGCTAATGTGTTTTATAGCTCGCATCAGAAACTCATAACCCTATATGTTGCTCGCGTAGCGGGTACTACTTGGAATCTAGCGGAAATGCTTGAGATAAGTAAATAGTGGGTCGCGACCTTATTTACACCGTCCTAAGCAAGAGTACCTTAGAGAGACCGATAGTATTCAGGGACATGACCAAGGCATGCATTATTGGTCATGACCCAGCAAAGCTATAACAGCATCCTTGGCTAAGGATAAATCAGATCCGCGATGAAACATGCGCGAATCACAGGGCATGGCGCACATCATGACCCATGCATGAGACTATGCGAATACGTTTCGTGTAGTCGAGCGCGAGATTACACTGTGCAAGGTATTTATGGTGCACTGTATAAATCCGAGTATGAGATTATGCGAATCCGTTTCGCGTAGTCAAGTGCGCGAGATGATACTGTGCAAGGTATATATATCGCGGATTGGTACGCAGGAACCATGTCGCGAGATAGGTGCTGACGTGGCAATACAATTCGCGAGGATTACTGAGCACTCATGTCTATAAATAGAAGTGCGAGAGCTCACTTCAGGGGACTTTTCCGGAAATTGAGAGAAAGAAATTCTTAGAGAGAGAAAGTACTTCACAATCACTTGTACTTGCTATCTTTTCTTCCATTTTATCTTTCATTTTCTGTAAAGCAAATCAAAAGTAATAAAAACATCATTACTATTAGTTGGCTGACGAACTTGTGCAGAAACTATCTTCACATCACTTAATCAATCTGAACCCCTACAGGTTGGTGATACAATGTCATCTTGATGGTGTGGTATCACCGTTGCAATGAATAATTTCTCCTCTAATTAACCAAAGTTCAATTCAAGTGACCGAAACTGTGAAATTCCTTATACACCAATTCCTATTTTTTATTTAAAAGATGTCTATACAAATAAGTTAAAGTATTATATATAGTCAATTCACCCCTGGCGAACTGCTGACATAAGCGTTGATCATGCCGGAAGTTCACCGGAGGGAATTTTTCGTTACAACTTACAAACTAGGTGGGTCAAACTGTAATTTACCAAACAACAGGTGGTGCGAGTATAATATATCATATCTCGAGGGGATCAAACTATAATTTATTATATTTTTTATAACTTGTATGTTTATTTTATATGACAATAATTAGTTAATGACTGGTTATTAATTAAAAATAAAAAAGGTAATATTTATCATTTTTATATCAAATAACACAAAAAATCATATATATAGAAGGAGACGTGACTAGTAAGTCGGGTATGTTGGAATTTTTAATTATATAATTATATTAAAAATTATTTTGTGTGGTCCTATGCACAGTTTTATTTAAAGTAGGATTGCAATGTGATTGTTAATAATTAGTGGGTTGGGCTTACTTGTCAATTGTGGTATAATTGACAGTATGACAGTTGGACTATGTTTTTTAGTTCTAATCCTTATCCATCAGTGTTTCCATGATAGGAAGGGAAACCCTATATGTTTCTTTGTGGAGATGTCATCCCCCATGTTGTTATTCTATATAATCGGTACTGCACCCTATATGCTCCATCGATTTGATAATAGAAAGACGGAGGTAATGCGCTACATACTTTAAGGTAACATAACGCGGACAAACGACAATTCATTTATTTTATATTCGATAAGGTATGTGAATTAAATATTGCTTTACGGTGTTTATTTATTCTTGATTTTTACATGTTTAAATTTATGTTCCAAGATCCAACAGGTACTGTATAAGCGACCACATCATTTTAAAGGAAATCATGAATCTCAATTCATGTATCTATCATCACTCTTTATATTAAGAACACACAAAAAAATTGCATTAGTAAAGAGTTTTACATGAAAAGGGTCCTAGCTACCTAGTTGACCGATATGACTCAGAGTTCTTTTGTCAATATAGAACACATTTTTAGAAATTCAAAAAAATTATCTAATTGCCTGCGAAGCAAAAGTATTTCGTCTATGACGTATATTTTGTGTTGGATTCAATTTTTCATAAAATACACCATAGTAAAATATATAATTTTGAAAAATCAAGTACTTAAGAATTGAAATGTTTGAACTAGGTTCATGCAATTATTATATGAACTAGGAAGACCATGTGGTTATGGACAATCATGATAAACACATAAAATCTGACATATTTATTTATGTGTCAAACTTAGTTATCCAATATAATGGAGTAATTTTATTAAAAAAATTTAAAAATTCACAATTTTGGAATTGATTTACTCATAGATAACTTCTAAAAGTATTTTGAAGAAAAAGCAATGAACAAAAATAATTACCATAAAGCAAAAAATACAATTTTGGTCCATAGTGTCATTTAACACATGATCTTAGGGCATATTTGGTAGAGGGAGTTAGTGCAAAAAATTTGGTGTGGAATGTGAATTACAACCCAAACCATGTTTGGTTGGTGTGGGATGGTTGAATGGTACCAAAAAATAGTGTGCCAAATTGGTACCAAATGGTGTATTTTTTACACCATCTCTAGACATGGTTTTGGGATGGTGTGGTACTATTCTAGCAAATCAACTCCATTTCTCAAAACCATATACATATATATTTATTTAATTAAAAAATTACTTAATTATATTAAATAACTAAATAAAAGTTATCAAATAATAGAATATAATTAATAATAAATAAAATTGAGTAATAAATATTTAAAAATAATAAATAAAGTAAACAAAATAAATAATAATAAAAATATTATAAATAAATATTAATTTGAATATCAATTTTAAAACATGGATGGTTATAATTTACATTTGTATGCCCTTAGACACCATATTTATGACTGTTCGGCTAAAAGATAAAGGACTCCCAAATCGAATATTGTTTACTCAATTATAGTTGTACAATTAGGGCAAACTAAGGTAAACTTTCGAAACAAATATATAAAAATCGAAAAGAATATATAAAATTCAAAAACAATATATAAACAATATATATTTAAATTTTTATATATTTTTTGAATTTTATAATTTGTAATTTTATATATTTTTTTGAATGTTATATATATTTCAAAATATATATTTTTTCGAATTTTATATATATTTTTAAATATATATATATTTTGAATTTTATATATATTTTTCGAATTACATATATATATATTTGAAATTTATATTTTTTTTGAATTTTATATATATTTTTAATTATATATATATATTTGAAATGTATTTTTATCTATATATTTTATTTTTTTAAAAATATATATTTACAAAAAGTTATTATAAATAAATAAAATGTCAAACTATTCCAAGTTACCAAATATGATTTGGTTTCAGAATTTCAGTCCATATCAACTCTACCAAACATGATTTGGTTTTTCAGCTTTACTTTTTTTTACACCAAAACCATCTGCACCAAATATGGCTTCAGTTCAAAATAAAACCACACAAAACCCAACCAACCCAACCAAAAACCAAAAACCAACACCGCACCGGTTGCCAAACATGCTCTAAATGTCAATTTTTTTAACTGGTCAAACTTTTAGTGCATTCAATCAAAATTTTATTTCACCACGTAAAACTTTTATAATTACGTTATAATTTTTTTTAAGACATCTAAGTCCTACATGTATACCAAATTGTCAAATATCTAATTATTTTACTCAAAGTTATCAAATGCTAAATTATTTTTATTCCATTGCTTTAATTTTCTTCAAAATACTTTTTGAAAGTTGTCATTTTTATAATATTGAGTCTAAAGTTGTTTAATAAATTTATCCTAATTTTAGTGCATTCAGTATTTTGAAAGTTGTCATTTTTATAATATTGAGTCTAAAGTTGTTTAATAAATTTATCCTAATTTTAGTGCATTCATGAATACTTACTTTACACATTTATGATATTAGATTGCTTTCGAATTGGAAGTATATTGTCTGGCTTAGTCCAGCACGGACCTACATGCTCAACCTTTTGTTTTTAACCTTATTTACTCTTAAGTTTTAATTATTCGTACTTATGCCCCCATTGATTTTTTTATAAAATCCCCTAAGCCTTTATTTATTTTTATTTTACATACTCTTAAATTTTAAATATTATAATTATGCCCTACTAAAATTGAACTCTAGATCTGTGTCACTTGGCATAGTTGTACGTTATATTACATGTGATCTTTCTTCTTCAATGTACCAACCCTAATTGGACATATATCCAGATATATAATTTTACTATTACACTCTAATAATATCTTAAATGTATAATTTGACCAATTTTTTAACTATAATTACGTGTATATTATGTTAATTAATCAATAATAGTAATTAATTTTGCTAAAATCACGCTTAATTAATGCTTACATGATTTATTTATATTTAAAAAATTCTAATAATCTGATAATTTACTATACTAGTCACAGAATATTTATTTAAAGTATGATATTATGTCTTTAATCAACTTCCAAATCCACTTAAACTAGGATTTTCAGTAATTATAATTAATCTTTTAAAACAATTGTGCCTATATATGACATGTTTTAGATAGTATAAAGGGAGATTTAGCCTAAAAGACGACTTTTATTCCGTAAATTATCATCAGGCTTACTTTTTGTAGTATATGTCGTATTTTAATTCTTTCTTCCTGTAATGATTTATATCAGTCAATTTTTGTTTTTAGATTTAAAATTTTTTGTAGGTTTTTGGATTAGATAACTAATTTAAAATAAACTAAGGGTTCAATCCTATATATTATTTAAATTTTTTGATTATAAAATTCACAATGATGCGTTAGGCATGTCACATTTTTCAGAGTACAACATCACAAAGTTGGTATTCTTCTGATGGCCATTTCAGACAAATTATCACACATCTATCGTTCAATATATCACATAACAGAGAAATTGAAATATTCTGTGCGATATGTTATAATGTCACATTTTGTTTTTGTAAAATTAAAGTGATACGTAGGCACAACTAATATTAATTAATAATAATAAATAATCAATACTCTTGTAATATTCATAATAACACTTGCTTAATTATTCTACTAAGAATTTAAATTTTTATTTTTAGTAAGAAATGAATTTCAATATCAATGTAATAGAGTTATAAGTTTACTTGTGATGATTTTATCTGCTTAATGAACAACAAAGCCACTAATTAAGAGTGACAAGTATCACAGGAATAACATAAATTATCTAAAAGTATTCATTAAATCTTATACAGTATAAGAATATTATACATAATTTGTTAATTCAATAAGAAGCATAATGCATCTCTACACTTTTACAAAAAAAATTAATTTACCAATTTTTACAAATTCTATCATCTTAGAGCAAACTAAAATTACTGGGATTTTAGCCAAAGTAATAGTTATTTTAAAAAATGGAAAAGATAAAAAAATCCCATTTCATTCCAACTCTATTTTAATATCTATTTATTTTAATTTTACTTGTATTCCTTTTAATCTCAAAAAGTTGTAAACACAAATTTTGTATCCGAAATTCTAGGAAACAAAATAAGAGCAAACAATTAATTTAATTGATAATAAATTATAAATGATGTGGTACAATTCTCTGTGGTCGATTCTTAAATAAATAAGAATCCTCCTCTGATTAAATCTCCTAAAACTCCGGTGTAAGGGCTTTGAAAGCTTGATCTTGAACCATTACTTGATTGTTGCTTGTGTTCTTCGGGTTTGAAGAGGTCTTGATTTGTTGAAAGTCTTTGAAGAAGAACGGCACAGGTGTGGCGTGCTTGTTGTTCTTCGTCTTCAAGAATTTCAGAGGTTTTGTTAAGTTGGAATCGGCAGAGCTTTATTGCAGTCTTCTTCTCCTTCTCTTCTTTTTCCTCTTCAAATGTGTTGGGTGACCTTGTATTTATTGCTCTTCGATTTCTTCAGCCTCTGACACATTAATGTATTGTGTGTTTTCTCTTCTTTGTTTTATTTTTGTAAGGATTCGAATTGGTTCGCTAGGCTTGAACCCCAAATAGGTCTTGGGTGCGTTGACTGCATGCCCTTCTTGTCGTAACTTCATTTGAGTCACATTGAGGCCATGAATCTTTTCGCCGGTGACATCGGGATGAAGTTGCCCAAGTTCTGATGGATTTGAGAAGTCATACCTTGCGTTAGCTAGAAGCTTGTATGTCTTAGGGTCAAAACCCTCCCTTGTTCTTTGATGTGGAAGTGACTTCTGCTTCATCGTGTCTTGTGTGCCAAAGACAAAACCTGCTAGTGGTGGATTGACAATTGAAGACTTCTCAACTTTTACAAGAGGAATCATTAGGTTATCTTTGAGAACTTGTGTATCCTCGCTTGTCGAGGTAGGAATGAGCTTTGTCTTCATTTTTGTTGCTTCTGACATCTCAACAAAGGGTGATTGTCCTTCACTTCTCTTGAATTTTGGAACATACTTGAAGACAACCTTACCTTGAGAAATTTCATAGGACAGTTCAGACTTATGTGTTGTAGGTATGACTTTCTTATCATTGTGTGTAATGTTTTCCGCTGGGGGCAACTCAACTTTTTTACCTTTTTCCGCATCTACTTTTCTTGTGAAGAAATTGTCAGACAGAAGAATCTTAACCGGTGCGTCAGCTTTTATGTAAAACTTGGCATCCGCAACGTGAGACTCTACCTCAGAAAATGGTTTTTCGTCTTCAAACACAGTTTTTGTACCAAGAAACAAATAACGGTCTTGTGAGGTTTTGACCCAAGTTGGAGATCTTCATCGATGAAAAGAATTGATGCACAACACAAGGCACACATCATCTTAGGGGTTTGTTCTTTCATATCTTTAAGAGTGCGATTTTCTATTTTGTCAAAATCTTGACTATCTACTTCAAATGTTTCTTGTTAATCTTTCTCGTCAACTTCGATAGCCGATACCGTGTAAACGGTTAGACTTTGATCATCAGTAAGATATCCAATAGGAAAGAATTCTCCCAAAGTAACACCTCGGTGAGTATCTCTACTTGAGAGCTCAACTGCTTGACGTTCCGTTATGGCTTTTTGCTTCTTCTGTGGGCCTTGTTGAACTTTCTTCCTTTTTTGCCCCCAGTTTGGGCTGGTATGTTGTGCAGTAATGGTTCTTTGTTTGCAAGATCTTCTTCTTGTTATAAGAGTCCATCATTCCTCTACTTGTTCATACAAAATTGCATTCGGTAGAGGAATGATAACTGGATTTAATAAACCAAATTGGATGGTCTTCAAGCTCTCCGGTTGTTTGCCATGAAAATTTTGCACATCAAATTTTGTTTTGGTTGGGATAGTTAAAACAGAGGCAATGGTAGTATGATTCGCTTTAGCTATTTCCTCCCCATCCAAAAGGATCTTGCCTTGCTTTGCCAAATTCATGACCAACTCTTTGAATATTAAACATTTTTCAATTGGATGGCTAACGATGCGATGATAAATGCAATATTTAGAGTCATTCACTCGTCCCATCTCTGCGGGACATTTACATTCTGGCAAGTCGATTACTTTTTTCTCAAGTAAGAATTCTAGCATGCCGGCCACATCAGTGTCTGGGAATGGGTATGTCTTGTTCTCTAACTCTTTGAGTGTTGGACGAGACTTTTTAGTATCTTGAGTTTTAGTTTGCCTGCTAACTTCCTTATTCTTATCTTTCGTAGTAATTTTCAATGGCACTGTGGTGATTGCCATGGTTTCTTTATGATTTTTCTTTGTTTGTCTTTCATCTTTCTTTCCATCTTTTTTATCATTTCTTTGTTCTAAGATAGATACATCCTTGCCACCATGAGCATTGATGCTAATCTCCATATCATGTGCTTCTGTGGCCAATTCCTCAAAAGTTTGGGGTTTGATGCCTTAAATGATATAGTGAAGTCCCCAATGCATACCTTGCATGCACATCTCAATGGAAAAGATTTCTGAGAGTCGATCTTTGCAATCCAAGCTTAGCTCCATCCTCCTATTAATATAGTCCACGACCGGTTCCTCTTTTCATTGCCCAGTGTTGGTAAGTTCTATCATGCTTGTCATACGTCGGGTGCTATAGAAGCAATTCAGGAACTCTTGATCCATTTCGTCCCAACTGTCAATTGATTCAGCTTCCAAGTTGGTATACCAATCAAAGGCGTTTCCCTTTAGAGAACGAATAAATTGTTTCACCAAAAGATCGCCCCCTGTCCCTGCATTATTACAAGTCTCCACAAAATGGGCAATGTGTTGCTTGGGATTGCCCTTCCCGTCAAATTGTTGTAACTTAGGCGGTTGGTATCCCATCGACGTCCTCATATCATCAATTAGCTTAGTGTATGGCTTTGAATACATGAGAGTGCTCCGGTTTACTCCATCATTTTGTGATCTGATTGTATTGGAGATCATGTCTAGCAGTTGTTGGATAGATAGAGAGCCCACTGAATGAGCGAAATAGGTTTGATTTGCCCCATGCTCAGATGTGGCTATATGTTGATCCTTGTCTTTCATGGCCACTTGCGGTGTAAAACCAGGAGGGTGAATGGGTCTTTGACTTGACTTGACTTGCCTGACTTTTGGGCATCAAGTTTGTTCATGAGTGTTGCGATTTGTAGATCTTTCTCTTCAACGATTTTGGTGAGCTTTTCGATGGCTCGACTCATAGTAACCATTTGTTCTTCTATTGATGTTGTATCAGTCATCATGACCTGCATATTGGTTGTGTGTGAATGACTTTGGTAGTCTGAGTACTTTGGACCCGAACCTTTTTGAGTCCATGGAGTAGATCCTGATTATGATCCGGTGCTTGAGTTGCAATCAGAAATAGAGTGCGACGCTCTACTTTTGGGAGAACATTATTCAAAACTGGGGAAAACTTCCTTTGACTTCATCATATTGATCTTTCCTGTTCTCAGAGACTCAAGAGTGATGAATGTTTGTCTTTTTGTGCTTTCAGGTGGCGTTGGGTCGATCGCCCTTCTTTTTTCACTTTGTGCCAATGAAGCGAGTGCCTTTGCCTTCTGACGGGTCACTGCGCCTTTGGAGGTGCTACTATCAGTTGATGAAGCAACAACATTCTTGACAACAATTGTGGTTGGAGCTTTGCGAGTTGTGGAAGTGACGACATTCTTGCCACCATTCTTTGATCCTTGTTCAAGCTGAGTGTTCTTGGGAGCCATTGACGCTAGTAAGGTAGAGACTTGATGAATGATTAAGGAGATAAAGATGAGAGGTAGAGATGTCCCACTGGGCGTGCCAAAAATTTGTAAACACAAATTTTGTATCCGAAATTCTAGGAAACAAAATAAGAGCAAACAATTAAATTTATTAATAATAAATTATAAATGATGTGGTACAATTCTCTGTGGTTGATTCTTAAATAAATAAGAATCTTCCTCTGATTAAATCTCCTAAAACTCCGGTGTAAGGGCTTTGAAAGCTTGATCTTGATTGTTGCTTGTGTTCTTCGGGTTTGAAGAGGTCTTGATTTGTTGAAAGTCTTTGAAGAAGAACAGCACAAGTGTGGCGTGCTTGTTGTTCTTTGTCTTCAAGAATTTGAGAGGTTTTGTTGAATTGGAGTCAACAGAGCTTTGTTGCAGTCTTCTTCTCCTTCTCTTTTTTTTCCTCTTCAAATGTGTTGGGTGGCCTTGTATTTATAGGCCAAAAGTGGGGTCTTAATTTTGGAAAGTACCCACCAATTATGCTTAAAATCCCATAAAATAAAATATATTTATTTATTTATTGTTTCTGGGAATAAATCCAAATTTAATTTTGAATTAAAAACATATAACTCAAACCTCTGAGAATTTGACACGTGTCCATTTGTGGGACCCGTAATTGTCAATGAATTTGACCGAAACTTATTGACTTAAGTCGACCGATCCAATTGTGATTAAATCATCACCAAATTTATGTGTCTACAAAAGTAAAATAGAATTTAAAATTCATAAATATTAGAAGTTATCATTTCAATTGTGCCAAAAATTTTTATCTTAATTGTCAAAACCATACTATATGTAGCATCATAGAAAATGCAAATGTAGCAACATAATTTTGCTAGTATATTTTTTTTCTCATTATTTTTAAAAATTATTTTAAAAGTTAAAGTGATCACCAGACATGACTAATTCTAATTTCTAACACTAAATACTCAATTCTTTCAAAATAAATACTCAATAATATTGCCAATGATATAACGAATAACACTTGTTAAATTATTCCACCAATGGGATTATCGTGTTGTTTAATCTATCACATAGAATTTGATTGAACTTTTCACAGTGATATGTTAGACACGTCACATTTTTTCGGAGAACAAAAAGGTAATAACATTAACATAAATTATCAAAGCAAGGGTTTCAAGTCTTTGATATTGAATCAAACACCACTTTTTCCAACCAAAACTATAAGTTTTTGCATATTTAGTTGACAAAAAAAAAGCTTTTTAAATGACATTTGATGTTAAAGTTCAAATGTAAATGTCATTTTGTGATTACATACACCCTCTGATTTAGAGACATTTTCACCGGAAAAAAAAATGGGTGCAAAAAATTCTCAGCTAGATGAACCTTAAAAGGGAAGGTGATACCTTCTTTCTCAAGAGTGACAAACCTCACGTTTTATATATGTACATATATGCACATGCATATACATAGATACTGAAAAAGAAAAGTTTTTGAGATCCAATCGAACCCAGATCTTCCTTTTCGTCTCGTGATTAGGTGAAAAAAAAAATTTAGAAGAAAGACTTCGTGAGATTTCAGAGTTATATATATAATATATCGGCTAATATATGTACACACATATACATATCTAAATTAATACTCTCTCCGTCCCGCAATAGTTGTTTAATTTGAACTTTTTAACATTTTATTGATGTAGGTTGACTAGTGTGCAATTTTTAATTTTATCCTTAATGATATAGTATTATGGTGAGATCCGGTATTTGTTTAAAGTTAGTGGAAGAAGGGTAGTTGGGAAAAGTAGGATGTTAAATTGCATTGAAATTCGAACTGAATAAGTATTTTGGAACAACTAAAGTTGCAATAGTGAACAACTAATATGAGACATATATAGTACGTATTTTTGTTCTCTATACAAAGCCTCAAACTTTGATCACATGGGGACCCTCTAAACTTGACACCTTAGGTGCGTTCACTAACGTAAAACATTTTTCGATTCTGTTTTTCGAAGGAATAGAAACAAAAGAACGTTCTTCTTACGAGAAACAAAAAAACAGAAATGACGTTTGTTAATTTCAATTGTTCTCATAATTTTTGGAACAGAAACAAATAATTATGTTTAGTAAATGCATTTGTTTCACATATATTTTTGGTAATTTTTATTTTAGCATTTACTTGAGTAAAATAAATTAGATTAAAGAAACTATTAAACTCAACTATTAGAAGTTAAAGTTACAATCTATAAAATTCGAAATATATATATATATTTTGTAAAAATTATATATAAAAGAAGACCACTAATTGATGTTAGTGATAATTAGTTTGATTCACTTCCTTAGAAAAGATGTGACATTTTACCAATATATAAAACAAATTTTGTTTTTTGAAATAAATTTTTTTTTTTTCAAATTTTATATATATATTTTGAATTTTATATATGTTTTTCGAATTATATATATTTTCGAAGTTTATATTTTTTCGAACTTTCTATATATTTTTTTGAATTATATATATTGTTTTCAAAATATATATATTGTTTTCGAAATTTATACATTGTTTTCGAAATTTATATATATATTTCTAATTTTTATATTGTTTTCAAATTTTTTATATTTTTTTCTAATTTTATATATTATTTTCGAATTTTATATATTATTTTCGTAACTTATATATATATATATTTAAATTTTATATATATTTCAAAATTTAATATATTATTTTTGAATTATATATATATTTTTTTAATTTGAGGGGGTGTAATTGAGATTTATTCAAAAAAAAACATTTCACATTATTGGAACAAAAACATGTGGAACATCTTTTTGATGTTTCTCATTTTTAAGAGAAACATGGAAAACATTTCACAATATTGGGAAACAGAAATAATTTATTAAACATGTTTTTTATTTCTATTTATGCTTTTTGATAGGTGAAAACGTGAAACGTTCCACGTTATTGAACGCACCATTAGGCCCCGTTTGGTAACCGGCTATGGTCCTATATTTCCGGTCTTGTTATGGTTTTTTGAAACCAGATCATGTTTGTTTTGCCTTGGTTTCAAAAAATATAACCAGACCAAGTTGGACCAAATTGAACCAAAATGACCTTTTTTAGGACCACAATTTTTTATGGTTCTTTTGGTCTAGTTATAAAATCTATCCAAAATCTAACTAAAATGTCCTCCAATAATTGAACCATATATAACCAAAACACAAAATAATAAATAAAATGAATTAAATAATACATAAAAATAAAAATAAATAAATAATAATAAAAATTAATAAAATATATTTATAAATTAATAAAAATAAATGAATAAATAAAAATAAATAAAATATATTTATGAGTAAAATAATAATATAAATAATAAATTAATAAAAATAAATGAATAAATAAAAATAAAATAAAATATATTTATGAATAAATAATAATATAAATGATAAATTAACTAAAATATATTTAAAAATTAATATAAATAAATGAATAAAAAAAAATAATGAATAATAAAATATATTTATAATAAATATATATAATAATAAATAATAAATTAATTAAATATATTTATAAATTAATTAAATGAATAAATAAATAATAATAAATTATAAATTAATAATATAAATAATAAATTAAATTAAGCATATTATAAATAAAATAAAAATAATTAATAATAAACAAAATGAATTAAATAATACATAAATAATAAATAAATAAATAATCAGCAAAATGAATTAAATAATTCAAAAATAATAATAATAAATGATTAAATATAATAATAATAGAACATAATATAAATAATAAATGAATAAAATATATTTATAAATTAATTAAAATAAATGAATAAATAATAATATAAATAATGAATTATATTTACAAAAAAAATGAATAATAGACAAAATGAAATAAATAATACATAATAATAATTAATAAATTAAATGAATTAAATAATGAACAAAATAAATAAAATTAAATGAATTAAATAATACATAAAAATAATAATAAATTATTACAAATAATTTTAGAGACAAATAAAAATAAATGAATAAATAGTAATAAATAATAAATAAAATGAATTAAATAATATATAAAAATAAGAATAAATAAATAATAAGAAAATTGAATTAAATAATACATGAAAATAATAATAAATAAATAAATAATAAGCAAAATGAATTAAATAATAGATAAATATAATAATAAAAAATAAAGAAATTAATAAATAATAATATAAATAATAAATTAATAAAATATATTTTTAAATTAATTAAAATAAATGAATAAATAATGATATAAATAATAAATTAAATGAATTATTTATAAAAAAAAATGAATAATAAACAAAATGAATTAAATAATACATATAAAGTATATTCAATATTTTTACAATTTACTAGAAATTTAAGACCAGACCAGTTTGTCAAACATGGTATGGTTCAAAGAAGTTTGGAACCAGATAGTTTGTCAAATATGGTCTGGTTCCAGTTTCCTCAGACCAAGACCATCAGACCAGACCGCTTACCAAACAAAATTTCAGAACATCATCCGGATCAGACCAGACCAGACCAGACCGGTTACCAAACGGGACCTTAGTCTCCAAATCAGCCAATGGCAACTCGTAGGGAGATAAAAAAAATGGAGATGATCCGGGTCCCTTCTTTATTATTCGGAACCTCTATTTGTAGGGTAAATTTGAAAAGACCTTGGAAGTTGGAACCATAGTGCATGGATGCTCATATAGGGCTTCTAAATGTGTCGGTTGCAATTATCTAAGCTGACCTATGAAAGATGAAGAAAAGGAAAGAAAAAAAAATTTTGACTTATGAAAGTGGAATTTGTCCAGTTGGACATTTTCTATAAAAAATAATTAATCCGTTTAATTCTCTTTCCTATTGGTAATAGGCATAGTTTACCTGTGAAATAATTAGTGGAATTCATCTAAAGCGACTCACGCTTAGTTTGAGTAAAGTTTAAATTATGTCAAATATCCTAGTTCTAATGAGTTATTTGTACTTAATAGAAATCAGACTTGAGACCTGATATTTCATGATGTACCAAATCCAAGTATTTTTCAATTATACAAACTCATTTGAAATTTCTCAATTAAATATTTGTGTAGCATTGTGCATGAGCATTACTTTAAACATGTTATTGAGTGTGCAATTAATTAGATTACATGTAATATAATTAATTGTTGGCCACATATATATCCCTAAAGGGGGTGAATAGGCTAAATAACAAACTTTGATACTTTTTCGGACTTTAATTTGACAAAGATAAATATCATAAGATTCTAGTCAAACATTTAGTGATTTAGATAATCTCTTAAGTAATTTTCACATTTCATACTTGTAATCATGCAATATTGAGTTACATGTTAGATATGGTGACTCCTTTCCTTGCAGGGAAAGTTAAACTTAGCCACCAAGCTATCTCTATTTGACTAGGATCTTGTTATATTTGGTGACTCCTTTGTTAAGGGGGAATATAACTTAACCATCAAACAATCACAGTTATGGTAGGAGATCAATTCCTAATTGGATTGATTGACTTGTCCTCCACTCTAACCTCTCCTATAAATATAGGTGTAGCCTATTGTATTCGGTGTACCCGGCAGAGGGCCATATTAGGCCGGCGCCAGAGGGCCGGTACCGGTGCGAGTGAAACACCTAGTGCGAGTAAAGCACATGCGGTGCGCAGAGAAGTACACAGAAATAGAGAGAGAGAGTTAGGAATAATATACGTTTATATTATTCCGGTGATACAAGCGTGAGTATACACAGTGTGTGTGCGTGTGTGATCTGCGAATCACCCCCTTGTAATCCTCTCAGTGATTTTTTAGTGAAACGGTGCTCTCCGTGGACGTAGGCTTATTTGGCTGAACCACATATATATTCTTGTGTCGATTGTTTGGTGTGTTTGTGTGTGTTTTCTGATTTGCAGGTGTGCACGGCTTCGTACATAGGGTGTGCGAACCCTAACAAGTGGTATCAGAGCGTTTTCTGATCCTAACATTACACAGTTAAATACATGCATCATTTATTCAAGTAGAACTGAAACAATTCATGCACCAAGTAAATATGTTATTTGTCATGAAAAATATCTTTGTAGAGTTTTAGTCAAATACCTAGTGAATAAAATAATTTTCTAAGTGTTTATCTCAATTCATACATTGAATCATGATCAATGAGCTACACAATTATATATAGTCAATTCAAGTAGAATATGAAATAATCCATGCACTCAAGTATGCAAAACCAATTAAATATGTAATAGCATTTTCCTCATTTATAGAGACATAATGCAAAGTATTATTTATCATGAAGAACATCTTGTAGAGTTTATGAAAAGTTATCAAACATTGAGTTCACACATAAATTCTCAATTAGAAACTTATATTGAATATGCATTTAGTCAAACACTTGGGGTGCATATAATCATTTTATTCTAAGGTATGTTGAATATGAATTTTATCAAACACTTGGTGTGCACATAGATTATAGTTAAATAAATGAGATGGTAAACTAAGCTATAATCCAATCATGTTCACAATCTAATCAACTACTTCAACTAAACATTTTCTCATACTCCTTATGAATTTATAGCCACAAGCAATTTCATCGCATAACATAAATATGGAGTTTAAGATATGTAAATTGCATATAAAGTAAGGAGTTTAAGAGATAGAGAAAATGCAAATCAAAGACACCGAGATTTTACATGGTTCAACCAAATCTTTAGTCTACATCTATGTCTTGAGAAAACCTCTCAAGGATTCCACTATCGTGCTTTTCTTGCTGGTGAAAAGCAACCCTTACATACTCCTTCTTGTGGGTGAAGAGTCAACCTTGCTCACTCTTGCGGGTGGAGAGCCAGCATTCCTTGCTCTTGCTTGCGGGTGAAGAGCCAACCATTTGATCACTCTTGCCGGTGGAGAGCACAGCTAATCCTCCCTCTTTAAGGTTGAGAGAAACCTTTACAAAGCTTCAACAAGCTATTCTCATGACAAGATACCTTCTTGGACTTTCACTTTCAAAGAATAAGAATTGAGGTTTGAGTGCTACAACATATCTCTCAATAGATGAATTTAGAAAATTAAAGATCACTTTGCTCACATACTTAGAGTTATACATGAAAAACTCAATTGAAAAGCTCAACTTAAAGTATGGAAGAATGAATTACAAGAATGATATGAATGATGCACAATGGTGATTCTTAAAAGAGATTTTCTACCCAAGAAATGATTTTAAGCATTTTGCCCAAATGGTAGATTTTTCTCTTATTCTTATCTCCATCTTCTTTCTCTTTTTTCATATCTCTATATGAACATATATATAGAATAAAGAGAAGAATATAGTTGTTGGGATTGTTCAGGGGGCATTTGGGTAATTTCGTAATTTAAAACTAGTCGTTGGAACCTATTCCCAGGCCAAATTAGTCGGCTAATGACCACCCATCAGTCGGCTGACTTAAATGTCAGTCAGTCGGCTGACCACCCATCAGTCGGCTGATGTAAATTTCAGTCGGCTGACTTAAATTTCGTAATAAGGGTGAAACATTCTACCGCATCAGCTGGCTAAAAAAACAAATCAATCACTTGACTGTTCATTTCAATCATGTTTCAGCGCAGTTTCACTCTTATGGTCATAACTACTTCTACGTAACTCGGATTGAAGCGTTATTTAGCTTGTTGGAAAGTTGATTTCAAGCTCTTGAGTTTAGGCTTTTGATCGCTCCATTTGACCCATTTTTGAGTGAGTTATAGTCATTTGAATGTGATGGTACATTTCAATCTTTTATACCACATGACGGTTTTTCGGGAAATCTTTGGAGATCTTTCCTAAATGACTTAGAAACACTCGTATAATGTCTTAGAGACTTATTAAGGTCCTTAACATTCCTAAAGTCAATATTGAGATCATAAAATAATATTTCAACTTAAACAAATTCTCAATATTTGACAAAAAAATTTCATAATTGAAACAATTTTATTCAAAACCTTAATACACATCTAGAATTTATTTCAAGTGATATGAAATAGTTTATGGTTCTAGGAGTACATCTTTGTTGAATTCTTTCATAGCTTAAGAAGGCTTGAACTAACTTAATTTTAGCAAAGACTATATATATGAATGTATCATCAATGATGTTCATAGTCTAATACTAATGGTTCAAGGACTCATGAATGATGTCAATGATATGCATGGTCCTATATTCTAATTTGTCAAAAGTTGAGCTTTCAAATAAGTTATTTAAAAAATAACTTTACATTTAATCTAGTACTCACCCAAGACTATTTAATCCAAATTATTTGATCTTCAATTTCTTTAAGCTTTTGGGTTGATGTCTCCATACTTGTTTCCAATGTCTTTTGAGCTCTAAGCATATTTGCTTGACTTTTACATGAATTCACAAGTTCTCTTGAGTTGTTCTTGATTATTTAACCTAATAAACATAACTCAAGTAGATATTAAATCACCACGTTCAATTATTTGTTATCATCAAAACATCTCATTTAACCATGGTTTAAAACCTTGGGTCAACATGAATATACTAAAAGTAAAAGTCAAAATGATTTTACAAAGGGACATAGTTCCTCATCAAATCCATGTTGAATGTGCATGGTTGATACCTACCCCCCAAAAATGTATTGATGATGAGTAAACAAATGCAAGTGGGGATATGCTAAGCAATGCCACAGCCTGTTATCTACAAAGAATGAATTAGCCCTCACTCTACTAAAATGGATAGGACAAAGAAATCAATAAAATGAAATTTAATTATTTGGAAACTCTTTGCTTAAATTAGAGAGCTTTAGAAGCTGCATGTAACCTTCTCCATACCAAAGCCTCTTCCTTTTGTAACCTAAAGAGTTAGCAACTTAATTACCTAAAAAAAAAGAGTTAGCAACTTCACAGGTCTCCATTCCACCACTGCCAACTTACAGTCTGTATGGAGCTGTATATATATATATATATACATATTTATTATTTTCTCGTTCTCCAAGGTCACTCCTCCTCCCATACTCACCTTCCCCAACTGATACTATTTTCATTACAGAAGGTCACCTATCTCACACTCACACTCACATACACATACATATAATTATATTAGTTTCCCAGTACACTTGTACAAGATCAGCATGCATAAATACCCACAAGGTCTCCTATAACCATCATCACTTCTTACCATATCTATTCTTCCCTCAATTAGCTCATTCAAGAGAACTTAAAACCTATTTGTTTAACCCTTTCAAAGAAGAAAAGATGAAGATTGTTTTGGCCACTTTTCTTATAGTTTCTCTGGTTCTGAGTTCCTCTCTCCTTCAAGCAACCATGGCCGATACAGGTATGTAGTTTTCCTCACCTAAAATATGATTAAATATGAAAACAAAATCTTAAAAAATAATCGAGTTAATATTGGATTGACACTAGTACAATCTCTTTACACATTATATATATATATATATTGATCTAATTTGTATTGTCTTGTTTAATTTTGGAAGGTTTTTGTGATTCGAAGTGTGGAGTGAGATGCAGCAAAACTGAAGAGAAAAAACGTTGTTTGAAGGATTGCGGTATATGTTGCCAGAAGTGCAACTGTGTTCCTTCAGGGACATATGGAAACAAATCAGAGTGTCCTTGCTATGATGACATGCTCAATTCCAAGGGCACATCCAAGTGCCCTTGAAACTCGTCATCATCATCATTTGACGCCTTATTTTTTTGCTTGCATGTCATGTATTTGAATTATATTTCTTGCTTTTGAAAGCAAAATTATTTAGGAATAAGTTCGAATAAGTAGAGTCATTGTTTATGTGTCTTATACACTTGTGGAGTGTGATGCATAATGAAATTATGATAATAATTATTAATCTTTGTTTGAACAAGTGAAATGACTTATATATTTCTTGTATTTGTATTGTATTGAATTACATATGGGAGGATTAATTTATCCAAATATTGTTTGGTTTTTGCACTCTCTAGTTCATGTTATGGAATCATTTATTATTAATTTATTACCAATTGTAAGCAAAGAACATGGATGGCTAATCCTTTCTCCTTCACAAAATTTTATCTGTCTAAATTTGGACGAAAAAAAAAAGAGGTTACATTAATGCCTTGGAAGTTGGAAACATAGTGCATGGATGATTCAACAGGGCTTTAAAAAAATGTATATACTACAATTATCTTAAGTTGACCCATGAAAGAGGAAGAAAAGGAAAATAGAAAATTAAAGTGACCCATGAAGACTATGACCTGTTGGATATTTCAAATGAAAAAAAAAAAAAAAATCGGTTTAATTATGCCTTTCCCAATTCGGGTGGGTCTAGTAAGATACCCTATGGCCAATTTATGCTAGAGCAAGAGTTCCGTACAAATCTTAAATACTTTTTTAGAGTAAATTACAGTTTGACCCTTTGAGATATGATATATTACACCACCACTCCTTATTGTTTGGTAAATTATAATTTGACCCCTTTAATTTATCGACGTTCAATTCAGATGACCGGAACTGTGAAATTACTTATATATCAATGCCTATTTTTCTTTTAAAGATGTTTTACCAATAAGGGAGGGTATTATAATCAATTCATCTCTGTCAACTGTTGATGTAAGTGTTGACCATGCAAGAAATTCACCGAATGGAGCTTTTTGTTACTACTTACAAATTAGAGAGGGTCAAATTATAATTTATCAAACGACATGTAATGCGGGTATAATATATCATATCTCGAGGGCGTCAAACTTTAATTTATCCTATTTTATGTAATTTTTATTTATATGACACTAATTAGTTAATGATTGATTATTATAAAACAAATGTAATATTAATCATTTTTATATCAACTAACACAAAAAATCCTATCTATAAAAGAAGTGACTAGAAAGTCCGTGCTATATAAGTGACCACATCATTAATTCGATATATATCATTACTAGGGATGGCAAAAAATCGCGCTCCACCACTAATTTAAGGGAGTTTGGGAACCCGATTAAATAATGAGGGTGGGTATAGGGGTAGGGGAAAAATTCCGGTTGGTTATTGGGGCAGGTATGGAGAGGGGTCACCCCGCCCCGGCCCGATTATACTAATTTTTTACTAATATATACTTCAATATTATCATATAATATTAATATATACCCTTTATATAAAATAACTCCATTTTTTTTTATATTCCACCAATACCGAATTCTAATCTCTTTATACTTTCAATCTTCTCACCTAAATGTTATATCAATTATATAAAAAATTACATGTTTTACTTCGATGCTCATACAATAATAGTAAATTAAAAATTTCAATTAAGAAATTACACATTACCTTCATTTGTATAAGAATTTTTTTTATGGTAAAAAACCATCCTGCCCCGTCCCACCTTACCCAGACCCGCCCCATACCAACCCTAATCATTACTCCGTGTTAAGAAAACACATAAAAATTACCTTAGCAGAGGGGTTTGACAATATAGAACACATTTTTAGAAATTCACAAAAATTATCTAATTGCCCAAGAAGCAAAAGTATTTCGTCTATGAGAAATTTTTCATAAATTAAACCGCAGTAAAATGAAAATTTGAAAAATCAAGTACCTAAAGGCCTGTTTGGTTCGCGGTTTGCTCTTGATTTTTCTGGTCTGGTTTCATATTTTTAAGACCATACCATGTTTGGGAAGGTTGGTCTTTCAAAAATGAAACCAAACTACTAAAACCAAAACCCCCCAATAAAAACTAGATTTTTGAAACCAACAAAAAAGTTGGTTTTTGTTGGATTGGTTTCACTTCCACCACCACCACCGCCGCCGCCGCCACCAACCCCACTCCCCACACCACCAACACCGTTACCACCCCCAACGCCACCGCCACCGCCACCACCACCACCACTACCCCTACCACTAGCACCACCGGTGCCATTACCCTCACCACCCCCACCACCCCCACCACCACCGGCGCCACTGCCCTCACTACCATTGCCACCCCACCACCACCCCCACCGGCGCCACCACCCCCACTACCACCACTGGCAACACCGCTGCCGCCACCACCACCACCGGCACCGCCACTCCCCCCCTCTCACCACCACTGCCACCGGCGCCACTACCCCCCCACCACCGCCACCAGAGCCACTAACCCCCTCCCCCCCCCCCCACCACCACCACCGCTACCGGCACCACTACCCCCACCGCCACCGCCACCACTACCACCACCACCACTACCACCTTCACCAGCACCGCCACCGGCGTCACATTAATTTTAATGTGACGATATATATGTGTGTGTATATATATATTCAATAAAATTTGAAACCAAACCAAACCGTTTACCAAACAGAGTTTCAAATCAGCGACCAGACCAGACTGATTTCCAAACATGCCCTAAGAAATTTAAGTGTTTAAACTAAGTTCATGGAAAAATTATTATATGAACCAGGAAGACGACATGGTTATGGGCAATCATGATAAACACATAAGCAAGGATGACACTTGGGTGGTTTGGGGCATTTTTCTCAATCCTCATAGTCAAAATCATGAAAATTTTCATCCCCGTAATCGCCCCAAAATCAATTAAAATTTTTACCCTTACCCTCATAACCTCCCCAAACCGTCCCCCCATGTCCCCCAAAACCGCTTTTTTTCTTTTTTCCTAATAGTAAGCAAAAAACAAATAAATTAGCATAACATTATGATCTATATAGGAAATAGGTTTAAAACTTAGGGTTTTATATATATTAGAGGGTAGATTATATGTAAATGTTTATTTTATTTAAAGATATTAGAATAATTTCAATATAAAAAATTATAAATACATATATAATGATGTAATTTTAATATAAAAAAATTAAATATTTTTTATGTGTTTTGGGGTGAGGCAATTCCACAATGGGGGAACCCCTTAAACCGACGGTTGTTTTTAGTTTTATGGGGTGGTTAAAAATCGCTAAGAATGAGGTGTTTCCTTGACGGGGCAGGATTTTTGTCATCCCTACACGTAAGCAAATGTCTCAATAAAATATGACATATTTGTTTATGTGTCAAACTTAGCTATCCAATACAATGCAATAATTTTATTAAAAAAAATTAAAAATCATATTTTGGGCCTGATATTACAAATACGACAACTTCTAAAAAATATTTTGAAGAAAAAGCCAATCAACAAAAATAATTACGATAAAACAAAAATATAATTTTGATTCATAATGTCATTTAACCCACTATCTTAATGTAAACAAATTTCAACCGGTCAAACTTTCATTTCAACACATAGAATTTTTATTTTACCACGTAAAACTTTTATGATTGCATTAGAAGTTATTTTTAGGGCTTTTTAATTCTACTTGCAGACGAACTTGTCAAATATCTAATTATTTTAGTCAAAGCTATCAAATACGAAATAGAAGTCAAAATGAGTTTCCATGTAATTTAGTTGTACGTTATATTCCATGTGATCTTCTTCAAAGTACCAAAAATAAAAGTCAAAATGAGTTTCCAAGTAATTTAAAGTGCTAAAACAGAGTGCAGGTCAAATGGTCAAATGGTCTCATAAAATCCATGTGTAATGTCGTTAAAAAAAAATAAAAATAAATCCATGTGTAATGTACATTGTAGATACCTACCCAAAAAAATAGAAAAAAAAGAAAGTGGACTGTTGATGAGTAAACAAATGCAAGTGGGGATATATATGTATGTATATATATAGGACAAAAGAAAGCTATGAAATGAAATGTTAATTATTTGGAATTTGTTTGCTTAAGAGAGCTTCAGAAGCTGCATGTAACCTTCTCCATACCAACACCTCTTTTATTTGTAACCTAAAGATCAGTCAGCAACTCCACAGGTCTCAATTCCCACCACAGCCAACTTACAGTATGTATGGAGCTGTACAAGGCTATACAGTATATATATATATATATATATTCAAATCTTTTATTTTCTCATATTTCAAGGTCTATATATCCTCCTCCCATACTCACCTTCCCCACCAGAATACTATTTTCATAATAATGGTCATACACACACATATACAAGTTTCCAATTAGACTTTTACAACATCAGTGTGTATAAATAGCCACAAGGTCTCCTATGTCCTCCATCACTTCTTAACATATATATTCTTCCATTAGCTCATTCAAGAGAACTCGACACTCTCTTTGTTTCCTTCTACCATTAACACTTTCAAAGAAAAAAAAAAGATGAAGACTGTTTTGGCAATTTTGCTTATAGTTTCTCTGGTTCTGAGTTTCTCTCTCCTTCAACCAGCCATGGCTGATACAAGTATGTAGTTTTCTTCACCTATACTATACAAATACCTCCCTCACCCCTTCTTTCTATCTATTCTTGTACGTGTGTTAATATGCATATATAAGACCCTACAAAAAAATGCGTGTATTTTAAGGGGCAGAGCTAGGAAATATATATAGGGGGGCATATGTAATTTTTATAAATTTATTTATAAAATATATGTTTTTGTGCGCTACTAAAGGAAATTTTGAATTTTTTTGAAAGGGGACATATATAATTTTTAATGTACTTATGCGTAATATATATATTTTTATGAGTAACTAAAAGAAGTTTTGAAAATTTTTGGAGGGGGGCTTGAATAGAACTCTGCCCGGTTTATAGTGACAAAACTTTAGTGGTAGACTAAAATTGTCTACGAGCGTTAGGGTCCAGAAAAGTGAAAGTGCTGAGTATTGGATTGGTACTCGTAGTAGTCCAGAGTCTCTCTTTTCAAATATCAAGATTAAAAATGGAGAATTATATAATAAGTTTGATATATTCATGCAAGTTTACTCTATATATTCATGGTATCTCATTCTAATCACATTAAAAATTTAAAACACTCCAAAAAGTTGACACCAACTCTTTTTCTGTTTTCTTAGTTCTAAATGCATGTGAACGTGAAATTTTAAAAATTAATGGAGTCATTTGTTTGCCACTAATACTTTTTCTTTACTACATAATAGTTTTTTTTATTGAACTAATTTGTATTTTTTTTTTTAATATTGGAAGGTTTCTGTGATTCGAAGTGTGGATTTCGATGCAGCAAAGCCGGAGAACAAAAACGATGCTTGAAGGATTGCGATATATGTTGTCAGAAGTGCAACTGTGTTCCTTCGGGGACATATGGAAACAAGTCGGAGTGCCCTTGCTACAATGACATGCTCAACTCCAAGGGCACATCCAAGTGCCCTTGAAAGTCTTCATCATCATTTCCTGCCTTATTTTCTTTGCTTTGCATGTCATGTATTGAATTATTTTTCTTGCTTTTGAAAGCAAAAACGTTTTTGCTTTATAGGCATGTCTAGAAATAAGTTTGAACAAGTAGGATTAATCCATTGCTTGTGTGTCTTGTAAATTGTGGATTGTGATTATCTGTAATGATGCATAAATAAAATAATAATAATATCTATTATTCTTGGATGGTGTGACCTTCATAGTGTTGCTATTGTATTAAAGCAGCCCTTAGGGTCTGTTTGGTAGAGCTGTGTTTGTGTTTGTGTTGAAATAAATAAAAAACACGTTTTTTGTTTTTTTATTTATTCATCCAAAAACATAAGTATGTTTGGTAGGGATATTTTTTGGGTTGAAATTGAAAAATTAAAAATCAATAATTAAAAATTAATAATATAAATAATAAATAAAATATAATATAATAATAATAATAATAAATGAATACAATAATAATAAATAAATATAATAATAAAAATGGACTAAATAATAAATAATAATAATAAATTAATAAAATAAATAATAAATTACATAAAATATATTTAAAAATAATAAATAATAAACAAAATGAAATAAATAATAAATAAATATAATAATAAATAATAAGTAAATATAATAACAAATAAATACTTCATAATAATAATAAAAAATGAATATAATAATAATAAATTAATATTAAATTAATAAAATATATTTTTAAATAATTAAAAATGAATAAATAATTTATAAATAAAATGAATTAAATAATGAAATAATAATAAATAAATAAATATAATATATTTATAAATTAATATATAAATTAATAAATAATAATTTAATAATATAAATAATAAATAAATATAATATAATAATAATAATAAATTAATACAATAATAATAAATAAATATAATAATAAAAAATGGACTAAATAATAAATAATAATAATAATAAATTAATAAAATAAATAATAAATTACATAAAACATATTTAAACATATAATAAAAATAATAAATAATAAATAATAAACAAAATGAAATAAATAAATATAATTATAAATAATAAGTAAATATAATAAGAAATAATAAGTAAATATAATAACAAATAAATACTTCATAATAATAATAAAAAATGAGTATAATAATAATAAATTAATAAAATATATTTTTAAATAATTAAAAATGAATAAATAATTTATAAATAAAATGAATTAAATAATGAAATAATAATAAATAAATAAATAAATAGAATATATTTATAAGTTAATATATAAATTAATAAATAATAATTTAATAATATAAATAATAAAATATATTATAAAGTGAAGAAAGTGTAAGTGAGAAACACCCCAATAAATACCAAATTCATGTTTATTGGAATATGCCTAAAATTTGCCTAAGTGAAAAAGTATTTTTTAACACACATATCCCAAAAACACTAACCAAACAAGTTTATAAACACAAAACACATAAACAGACACAAAAACACTGCTACCAAACAGGCCCTTAGCAGTTGCACCAAAACTTGTCCTCTCAAAATTATTGTGCAGACCAAAAGGACCCTGGCAAAATGTTAAATTAGTATGGACAACGCTTGGGTCTAATACAATTTTGATACGTGGCCGACTTCCGACTCTTTTTTACTTTGACTGAGGTCGATTTCTCTTTTGTATTTTTATCTTTTGTTTTGTTGGTTATTTGTTTAAAGTGATTTGAAAATATTATCAACACACTCTAATACTCAACAAAAATAATATATTTATTGAATGCTAAGTGATTTACAGAAATATAGAAAGAAAAGGGAAGAGAAAAGCAATTATATAACCAAAAGATCTAGAAATGTCTCTCTCTAGGAATTTCCCTCTCTAAGTCTCTGAAAAGTCCCTTGATTGAGTCTCTGACCCCTTATTTATAGGCACTGGTGTAAGCATAAGTTATTGTCACGTTATCATATTTATCCGCAATATAGATCCGCGGTTAGCCTCCATAATTTACCTGGGTTGCGGAATTCAATTCGCGACATTACCAATCCACGATCTTACCATCCCATGATATCAGGATGTTATCAATCCGCGGATTCCTTTAATTGATGTCTAGTTTCCTGGGTCATGTCCTTTATACATATTTTCCATTCACATGACCCTGAGTATTATTTGACGCATTCTGAGTATTTTATTTTAAGTGATTTTGATGAATGAGGTCGCGATCCATCATTCACCATGTCAAAAAATTTCTTCAGTCCAGTCAAATAGCACTCCCTACACAATAAGCTCGTAGGGTCGCGAGGTTGACTTTTGGCTATAACCCCCTTTGTCAGCCCTCAACAATTGCCTCTTTATAGAGTTTTATCGTGTATTCAATCTCTTTCAGAGATACTCTGTCGGACCTCTAAATTTGTGGATTATATCAACGCGAATCCCCCTTCTTTATGATTGGGAGTTGACAAATTTTCAAGTTTATGTAATTTTGAACCATAATTAAAAAATAATAATAATAACTTTTATGATTTCCTTATTCTTATTTCTCTTTCAAACTTTACATATTGATGAATAAAGTCTGCTCAAATTTGTACATTCTTTTGGTCCTCTTCTTTATTTGTAAAAGCCTCACTTGTTGGATAATTTTAAATAGTATACTCGCAATGCCTTGGAAGTTGGAACCACGGTGCATGGATGCTTCAATAATGTGTCAATTACAATTAATTTAAGTTGACCCATGAAAGAGGAAGAAAAAAATAAATAAATTGACCCATTAAAAAGGACTAGGACCAATTGGACTCTTTAAATAAGAAAAATCCATTTAATTATTCGATTTCCAATTTGGATAGGTCTATAATATGAATGTTTGTCTTTTTGTGCTTTCAGGTGGCGTTGGGTCGATCGCCCTTCTTTTTTCACTTTGTGCCAATGAAGCGAGTGCCTTTGCCTTCTGACGGGTCACTGCGCCTTTGGAGGTGCTACTATCAGTTGATGAAGCAACAACATTCTTGACAACAATTGTGGTTGGAGCTTTGCGAGTTGTGGAAGTGACGACATTCTTGCCACCATTCTTTGATCCTTGTTCAAGCTGAGTGTTCTTGGGAGCCATTGACGCTAGTAAGGTAGAGACTTGATGAATGATTAAGGAGATAAAGATGAGAGGTAGAGATGTCCCACTGGGCGTGCCAAAAATTTGTAAACACAAATTTTGTATCCGAAATTCTAGGAAACAAAATAAGAGCAAACAATTAAATTTATTAATAATAAATTATAAATGATGTGGTACAATTCTCTGTGGTTGATTCTTAAATAAATAAGAATCTTCCTCTGATTAAATCTCCTAAAACTCCGGTGTAAGGGCTTTGAAAGCTTGATCTTGATTGTTGCTTGTGTTCTTCGGGTTTGAAGAGGTCTTGATTTGTTGAAAGTCTTTGAAGAAGAACAGCACAAGTGTGGCGTGCTTGTTGTTCTTTGTCTTCAAGAATTTGAGAGGTTTTGTTGAATTGGAGTCAACAGAGCTTTGTTGCAGTCTTCTTCTCCTTCTCTTTTTTTTCCTCTTCAAATGTGTTGGGTGGCCTTGTATTTATAGGCCAAAAGTGGGGTCTTAATTTTGGAAAGTACCCACCAATTATGCTTAAAATCCCATAAAATAAAATATATTTATTTATTTATTGTTTCTGGGAATAAATCCAAATTTAATTTTGAATTAAAAACATATAACTCAAACCTCTGAGAATTTGACACGTGTCCATTTGTGGGACCCGTAATTGTCAATGAATTTGACCGAAACTTATTGACTTAAGTCGACCGATCCAATTGTGATTAAATCATCACCAAATTTATGTGTCTACAAAAGTAAAATAGAATTTAAAATTCATAAATATTAGAAGTTATCATTTCAATTGTGCCAAAAATTTTTATCTTAATTGTCAAAACCATACTATATGTAGCATCATAGAAAATGCAAATGTAGCAACATAATTTTGCTAGTATATTTTTTTTCTCATTATTTTTAAAAATTATTTTAAAAGTTAAAGTGATCACCAGACATGACTAATTCTAATTTCTAACACTAAATACTCAATTCTTTCAAAATAAATACTCAATAATATTGCCAATGATATAACGAATAACACTTGTTAAATTATTCCACCAATGGGATTATCGTGTTGTTTAATCTATCACATAGAATTTGATTGAACTTTTCACAGTGATATGTTAGACACGTCACATTTTTTCGGAGAACAAAAAGGTAATAACATTAACATAAATTATCAAAGCAAGGGTTTCAAGTCTTTGATATTGAATCAAACACCACTTTTTCCAACCAAAACTATAAGTTTTTGCATATTTAGTTGACAAAAAAAAAGCTTTTTAAATGACATTTGATGTTAAAGTTCAAATGTAAATGTCATTTTGTGATTACATACACCCTCTGATTTAGAGACATTTTCACCGGAAAAAAAAATGGGTGCAAAAAATTCTCAGCTAGATGAACCTTAAAAGGGAAGGTGATACCTTCTTTCTCAAGAGTGACAAACCTCACGTTTTATATATGTACATATATGCACATGCATATACATAGATACTGAAAAAGAAAAGTTTTTGAGATCCAATCGAACCCAGATCTTCCTTTTCGTCTCGTGATTAGGTGAAAAAAAAAATTTAGAAGAAAGACTTCGTGAGATTTCAGAGTTATATATATAATATATCGGCTAATATATGTACACACATATACATATCTAAATTAATACTCTCTCCGTCCCGCAATAGTTGTTTAATTTGAACTTTTTAACATTTTATTGATGTAGGTTGACTAGTGTGCAATTTTTAATTTTATCCTTAATGATATAGTATTATGGTGAGATCCGGTATTTGTTTAAAGTTAGTGGAAGAAGGGTAGTTGGGAAAAGTAGGATGTTAAATTGCATTGAAATTCGAACTGAATAAGTATTTTGGAACAACTAAAGTTGCAATAGTGAACAACTAATATGAGACATATATAGTACGTATTTTTGTTCTCTATACAAAGCCTCAAACTTTGATCACATGGGGACCCTCTAAACTTGACACCTTAGGTGCGTTCACTAACGTAAAACATTTTTCGATTCTGTTTTTCGAAGGAATAGAAACAAAAGAACGTTCTTCTTACGAGAAACAAAAAAACAGAAATGACGTTTGTTAATTTCAATTGTTCTCATAATTTTTGGAACAGAAACAAATAATTATGTTTAGTAAATGCATTTGTTTCACATATATTTTTGGTAATTTTTATTTTAGCATTTACTTGAGTAAAATAAATTAGATTAAAGAAACTATTAAACTCAACTATTAGAAGTTAAAGTTACAATCTATAAAATTCGAAATATATATATATATTTTGTAAAAATTATATATAAAAGAAGGCCACTAATTGATGTTAGTGATAATTAGTTTGATTCACTTCCTTAGAAAAGATGTGACATTTTACCAATATATAAAACAAATTTTGTTTTTTGAAATAAATTTTTTTTTTTTCAAATTTTATATATATATTTTGAATTTTATATATGTTTTTCGAATTATATATATTTTCGAAGTTTATATTTTTTCGAACTTTCTATATATTTTTTTGAATTATATATATTGTTTTCAAAATATATATATTGTTTTCGAAATTTATACATTGTTTTCGAAATTTATATATATATTTCTAATTTTTATATTGTTTTCAAATTTTTTATATTTTTTTCTAATTTTATATATTATTTTCGAATTTTATATATTATTTTCGTAACTTATATATATATATATTTAAATTTTATATATATTTCAAAATTTAATATATTATTTTTGAATTATATATATATTT
Organism: Cornus suecica; assembly: GCA_963922005.1. Lineage (NCBI taxonomy): Eukaryota > Viridiplantae > Streptophyta > Magnoliopsida > Cornales > Cornaceae > Cornus > Cornus suecica. The sequence goes on from OY998248.1 coordinate 34,550,735, forward strand.
TTTTAATTTGAGGGGGTGTAATTGAGATTTATTCAAAAAAAAACATTTCACATTATTGGAACAAAAACATGTGGAACATCTTTTTGATGTTTCTCATTTTTAAGAGAAACATGGAAAACATTTCACAATATTGGGAAACAGAAATAATTTATTAAACATGTTTTTTATTTCTATTTATGCTTTTTGATAGGTGAAAACGTGAAACGTTCCACGTTATTGAACGCACCATTAGGCCCCGTTTGGTAACCGGCTATGGTCCTATATTTCCGGTCTTGTTATGGTTTTTTGAAACCAGATCATGTTTGTTTTGCCTTGGTTTCAAAAAATATAACCAGACCAAGTTGGACCAAATTGAACCAAAATGACCTTTTTTAGGACCACAATTTTTTATGGTTCTTTTGGTCTAGTTATAAAATCTATCCAAAATCTAACTAAAATGTCCTCCAATAATTGAACCATATATAACCAAAACACAAAATAATAAATAAAATGAATTAAATAATACATAAAAATAAAAATAAATAAATAATAATAAAAATTAATAAAATATATTTATAAATTAATAAAAATAAATGAATAAATAAAAATAAATAAAATATATTTATGAGTAAAATAATAATATAAATAATAAATTAATAAAAATAAATGAATAAATAAAAATAAAATAAAATATATTTATGAATAAATAATAATATAAATGATAAATTAACTAAAATATATTTAAAAATTAATATAAATAAATGAATAAAAAAAAATAATGAATAATAAAATATATTTATAATAAATATATATAATAATAAATAATAAATTAATTAAATATATTTATAAATTAATTAAATGAATAAATAAATAATAATAAATTATAAATTAATAATATAAATAATAAATTAAATTAAGCATATTATAAATAAAATAAAAATAATTAATAATAAACAAAATGAATTAAATAATACATAAATAATAAATAAATAAATAATCAGCAAAATGAATTAAATAATTCAAAAATAATAATAATAAATGATTAAATATAATAATAATAGAACATAATATAAATAATAAATGAATAAAATATATTTATAAATTAATTAAAATAAATGAATAAATAATAATATAAATAATGAATTATATTTACAAAAAAAATGAATAATAGACAAAATGAAATAAATAATACATAATAATAATTAATAAATTAAATGAATTAAATAATGAACAAAATAAATAAAATTAAATGAATTAAATAATACATAAAAATAATAATAAATTATTACAAATAATTTTAGAGACAAATAAAAATAAATGAATAAATAGTAATAAATAATAAATAAAATGAATTAAATAATATATAAAAATAAGAATAAATAAATAATAAGAAAATTGAATTAAATAATACATGAAAATAATAATAAATAAATAAATAATAAGCAAAATGAATTAAATAATAGATAAATATAATAATAAAAAATAAAGAAATTAATAAATAATAATATAAATAATAAATTAATAAAATATATTTTTAAATTAATTAAAATAAATGAATAAATAATGATATAAATAATAAATTAAATGAATTATTTATAAAAAAAAATGAATAATAAACAAAATGAATTAAATAATACATATAAAGTATATTCAATATTTTTACAATTTACTAGAAATTTAAGACCAGACCAGTTTGTCAAACATGGTATGGTTCAAAGAAGTTTGGAACCAGATAGTTTGTCAAATATGGTCTGGTTCCAGTTTCCTCAGACCAAGACCATCAGACCAGACCGCTTACCAAACAAAATTTCAGAACATCATCCGGATCAGACCAGACCAGACCAGACCGGTTACCAAACGGGACCTTAGTCTCCAAATCAGCCAATGGCAACTCGTAGGGAGATAAAAAAAATGGAGATGATCCGGGTCCCTTCTTTATTATTCGGAACCTCTATTTGTAGGGTAAATTTGAAAAGACCTTGGAAGTTGGAACCATAGTGCATGGATGCTCATATAGGGCTTCTAAATGTGTCGGTTGCAATTATCTAAGCTGACCTATGAAAGATGAAGAAAAGGAAAGAAAAAAAAATTTTGACTTATGAAAGTGGAATTTGTCCAGTTGGACATTTTCTATAAAAAATAATTAATCCGTTTAATTCTCTTTCCTATTGGTAATAGGCATAGTTTACCTGTGAAATAATTAGTGGAATTCATCTAAAGCGACTCACGCTTAGTTTGAGTAAAGTTTAAATTATGTCAAATATCCTAGTTCTAATGAGTTATTTGTACTTAATAGAAATCAGACTTGAGACCTGATATTTCATGATGTACCAAATCCAAGTATTTTTCAATTATACAAACTCATTTGAAATTTCTCAATTAAATATTTGTGTAGCATTGTGCATGAGCATTACTTTAAACATGTTATTGAGTGTGCAATTAATTAGATTACATGTAATATAATTAATTGTTGGCCACATATATATCCCTAAAGGGGGTGAATAGGCTAAATAACAAACTTTGATACTTTTTCGGACTTTAATTTGACAAAGATAAATATCATAAGATTCTAGTCAAACATTTAGTGATTTAGATAATCTCTTAAGTAATTTTCACATTTCATACTTGTAATCATGCAATATTGAGTTACATGTTAGATATGGTGACTCCTTTCCTTGCAGGGAAAGTTAAACTTAGCCACCAAGCTATCTCTATTTGACTAGGATCTTGTTATATTTGGTGACTCCTTTGTTAAGGGGGAATATAACTTAACCATCAAACAATCACAGTTATGGTAGGAGATCAATTCCTAATTGGATTGATTGACTTGTCCTCCACTCTAACCTCTCCTATAAATATAGGTGTAGCCTATTGTATTCGGTGTACCCGGCAGAGGGCCATATTAGGCCGGCGCCAGAGGGCCGGTACCGGTGCGAGTGAAACACCTAGTGCGAGTAAAGCACATGCGGTGCGCAGAGAAGTACACAGAAATAGAGAGAGAGAGTTAGGAATAATATACGTTTATATTATTCCGGTGATACAAGCGTGAGTATACACAGTGTGTGTGCGTGTGTGATCTGCGAATCACCCCCTTGTAATCCTCTCAGTGATTTTTTAGTGAAACGGTGCTCTCCGTGGACGTAGGCTTATTTGGCTGAACCACATATATATTCTTGTGTCGATTGTTTGGTGTGTTTGTGTGTGTTTTCTGATTTGCAGGTGTGCACGGCTTCGTACATAGGGTGTGCGAACCCTAACAAGTGGTATCAGAGCGTTTTCTGATCCTAACATTACACAGTTAAATACATGCATCATTTATTCAAGTAGAACTGAAACAATTCATGCACCAAGTAAATATGTTATTTGTCATGAAAAATATCTTTGTAGAGTTTTAGTCAAATACCTAGTGAATAAAATAATTTTCTAAGTGTTTATCTCAATTCATACATTGAATCATGATCAATGAGCTACACAATTATATATAGTCAATTCAAGTAGAATATGAAATAATCCATGCACTCAAGTATGCAAAACCAATTAAATATGTAATAGCATTTTCCTCATTTATAGAGACATAATGCAAAGTATTATTTATCATGAAGAACATCTTGTAGAGTTTATGAAAAGTTATCAAACATTGAGTTCACACATAAATTCTCAATTAGAAACTTATATTGAATATGCATTTAGTCAAACACTTGGGGTGCATATAATCATTTTATTCTAAGGTATGTTGAATATGAATTTTATCAAACACTTGGTGTGCACATAGATTATAGTTAAATAAATGAGATGGTAAACTAAGCTATAATCCAATCATGTTCACAATCTAATCAACTACTTCAACTAAACATTTTCTCATACTCCTTATGAATTTATAGCCACAAGCAATTTCATCGCATAACATAAATATGGAGTTTAAGATATGTAAATTGCATATAAAGTAAGGAGTTTAAGAGATAGAGAAAATGCAAATCAAAGACACCGAGATTTTACATGGTTCAACCAAATCTTTAGTCTACATCTATGTCTTGAGAAAACCTCTCAAGGATTCCACTATCGTGCTTTTCTTGCTGGTGAAAAGCAACCCTTACATACTCCTTCTTGTGGGTGAAGAGTCAACCTTGCTCACTCTTGCGGGTGGAGAGCCAGCATTCCTTGCTCTTGCTTGCGGGTGAAGAGCCAACCATTTGATCACTCTTGCCGGTGGAGAGCACAGCTAATCCTCCCTCTTTAAGGTTGAGAGAAACCTTTACAAAGCTTCAACAAGCTATTCTCATGACAAGATACCTTCTTGGACTTTCACTTTCAAAGAATAAGAATTGAGGTTTGAGTGCTACAACATATCTCTCAATAGATGAATTTAGAAAATTAAAGATCACTTTGCTCACATACTTAGAGTTATACATGAAAAACTCAATTGAAAAGCTCAACTTAAAGTATGGAAGAATGAATTACAAGAATGATATGAATGATGCACAATGGTGATTCTTAAAAGAGATTTTCTACCCAAGAAATGATTTTAAGCATTTTGCCCAAATGGTAGATTTTTCTCTTATTCTTATCTCCATCTTCTTTCTCTTTTTTCATATCTCTATATGAACATATATATAGAATAAAGAGAAGAATATAGTTGTTGGGATTGTTCAGGGGGCATTTGGGTAATTTCGTAATTTAAAACTAGTCGTTGGAACCTATTCCCAGGCCAAATTAGTCGGCTAATGACCACCCATCAGTCGGCTGACTTAAATGTCAGTCAGTCGGCTGACCACCCATCAGTCGGCTGATGTAAATTTCAGTCGGCTGACTTAAATTTCGTAATAAGGGTGAAACATTCTACCGCATCAGCTGGCTAAAAAAACAAATCAATCACTTGACTGTTCATTTCAATCATGTTTCAGCGCAGTTTCACTCTTATGGTCATAACTACTTCTACGTAACTCGGATTGAAGCGTTATTTAGCTTGTTGGAAAGTTGATTTCAAGCTCTTGAGTTTAGGCTTTTGATCGCTCCATTTGACCCATTTTTGAGTGAGTTATAGTCATTTGAATGTGATGGTACATTTCAATCTTTTATACCACATGACGGTTTTTCGGGAAATCTTTGGAGATCTTTCCTAAATGACTTAGAAACACTCGTATAATGTCTTAGAGACTTATTAAGGTCCTTAACATTCCTAAAGTCAATATTGAGATCATAAAATAATATTTCAACTTAAACAAATTCTCAATATTTGACAAAAAAATTTCATAATTGAAACAATTTTATTCAAAACCTTAATACACATCTAGAATTTATTTCAAGTGATATGAAATAGTTTATGGTTCTAGGAGTACATCTTTGTTGAATTCTTTCATAGCTTAAGAAGGCTTGAACTAACTTAATTTTAGCAAAGACTATATATATGAATGTATCATCAATGATGTTCATAGTCTAATACTAATGGTTCAAGGACTCATGAATGATGTCAATGATATGCATGGTCCTATATTCTAATTTGTCAAAAGTTGAGCTTTCAAATAAGTTATTTAAAAAATAACTTTACATTTAATCTAGTACTCACCCAAGACTATTTAATCCAAATTATTTGATCTTCAATTTCTTTAAGCTTTTGGGTTGATGTCTCCATACTTGTTTCCAATGTCTTTTGAGCTCTAAGCATATTTGCTTGACTTTTACATGAATTCACAAGTTCTCTTGAGTTGTTCTTGATTATTTAACCTAATAAACATAACTCAAGTAGATATTAAATCACCACGTTCAATTATTTGTTATCATCAAAACATCTCATTTAACCATGGTTTAAAACCTTGGGTCAACATGAATATACTAAAAGTAAAAGTCAAAATGATTTTACAAAGGGACATAGTTCCTCATCAAATCCATGTTGAATGTGCATGGTTGATACCTACCCCCCAAAAATGTATTGATGATGAGTAAACAAATGCAAGTGGGGATATGCTAAGCAATGCCACAGCCTGTTATCTACAAAGAATGAATTAGCCCTCACTCTACTAAAATGGATAGGACAAAGAAATCAATAAAATGAAATTTAATTATTTGGAAACTCTTTGCTTAAATTAGAGAGCTTTAGAAGCTGCATGTAACCTTCTCCATACCAAAGCCTCTTCCTTTTGTAACCTAAAGAGTTAGCAACTTAATTACCTAAAAAAAAAGAGTTAGCAACTTCACAGGTCTCCATTCCACCACTGCCAACTTACAGTCTGTATGGAGCTGTATATATATATATATATACATATTTATTATTTTCTCGTTCTCCAAGGTCACTCCTCCTCCCATACTCACCTTCCCCAACTGATACTATTTTCATTACAGAAGGTCACCTATCTCACACTCACACTCACATACACATACATATAATTATATTAGTTTCCCAGTACACTTGTACAAGATCAGCATGCATAAATACCCACAAGGTCTCCTATAACCATCATCACTTCTTACCATATCTATTCTTCCCTCAATTAGCTCATTCAAGAGAACTTAAAACCTATTTGTTTAACCCTTTCAAAGAAGAAAAGATGAAGATTGTTTTGGCCACTTTTCTTATAGTTTCTCTGGTTCTGAGTTCCTCTCTCCTTCAAGCAACCATGGCCGATACAGGTATGTAGTTTTCCTCACCTAAAATATGATTAAATATGAAAACAAAATCTTAAAAAATAATCGAGTTAATATTGGATTGACACTAGTACAATCTCTTTACACATTATATATATATATATATTGATCTAATTTGTATTGTCTTGTTTAATTTTGGAAGGTTTTTGTGATTCGAAGTGTGGAGTGAGATGCAGCAAAACTGAAGAGAAAAAACGTTGTTTGAAGGATTGCGGTATATGTTGCCAGAAGTGCAACTGTGTTCCTTCAGGGACATATGGAAACAAATCAGAGTGTCCTTGCTATGATGACATGCTCAATTCCAAGGGCACATCCAAGTGCCCTTGAAACTCGTCATCATCATCATTTGACGCCTTATTTTTTTGCTTGCATGTCATGTATTTGAATTATATTTCTTGCTTTTGAAAGCAAAATTATTTAGGAATAAGTTCGAATAAGTAGAGTCATTGTTTATGTGTCTTATACACTTGTGGAGTGTGATGCATAATGAAATTATGATAATAATTATTAATCTTTGTTTGAACAAGTGAAATGACTTATATATTTCTTGTATTTGTATTGTATTGAATTACATATGGGAGGATTAATTTATCCAAATATTGTTTGGTTTTTGCACTCTCTAGTTCATGTTATGGAATCATTTATTATTAATTTATTACCAATTGTAAGCAAAGAACATGGATGGCTAATCCTTTCTCCTTCACAAAATTTTATCTGTCTAAATTTGGACGAAAAAAAAAAGAGGTTACATTAATGCCTTGGAAGTTGGAAACATAGTGCATGGATGATTCAACAGGGCTTTAAAAAAATGTATATACTACAATTATCTTAAGTTGACCCATGAAAGAGGAAGAAAAGGAAAATAGAAAATTAAAGTGACCCATGAAGACTATGACCTGTTGGATATTTCAAATGAAAAAAAAAAAAAAAATCGGTTTAATTATGCCTTTCCCAATTCGGGTGGGTCTAGTAAGATACCCTATGGCCAATTTATGCTAGAGCAAGAGTTCCGTACAAATCTTAAATACTTTTTTAGAGTAAATTACAGTTTGACCCTTTGAGATATGATATATTACACCACCACTCCTTATTGTTTGGTAAATTATAATTTGACCCCTTTAATTTATCGACGTTCAATTCAGATGACCGGAACTGTGAAATTACTTATATATCAATGCCTATTTTTCTTTTAAAGATGTTTTACCAATAAGGGAGGGTATTATAATCAATTCATCTCTGTCAACTGTTGATGTAAGTGTTGACCATGCAAGAAATTCACCGAATGGAGCTTTTTGTTACTACTTACAAATTAGAGAGGGTCAAATTATAATTTATCAAACGACATGTAATGCGGGTATAATATATCATATCTCGAGGGCGTCAAACTTTAATTTATCCTATTTTATGTAATTTTTATTTATATGACACTAATTAGTTAATGATTGATTATTATAAAACAAATGTAATATTAATCATTTTTATATCAACTAACACAAAAAATCCTATCTATAAAAGAAGTGACTAGAAAGTCCGTGCTATATAAGTGACCACATCATTAATTCGATATATATCATTACTAGGGATGGCAAAAAATCGCGCTCCACCACTAATTTAAGGGAGTTTGGGAACCCGATTAAATAATGAGGGTGGGTATAGGGGTAGGGGAAAAATTCCGGTTGGTTATTGGGGCAGGTATGGAGAGGGGTCACCCCGCCCCGGCCCGATTATACTAATTTTTTACTAATATATACTTCAATATTATCATATAATATTAATATATACCCTTTATATAAAATAACTCCATTTTTTTTTATATTCCACCAATACCGAATTCTAATCTCTTTATACTTTCAATCTTCTCACCTAAATGTTATATCAATTATATAAAAAATTACATGTTTTACTTCGATGCTCATACAATAATAGTAAATTAAAAATTTCAATTAAGAAATTACACATTACCTTCATTTGTATAAGAATTTTTTTTATGGTAAAAAACCATCCTGCCCCGTCCCACCTTACCCAGACCCGCCCCATACCAACCCTAATCATTACTCCGTGTTAAGAAAACACATAAAAATTACCTTAGCAGAGGGGTTTGACAATATAGAACACATTTTTAGAAATTCACAAAAATTATCTAATTGCCCAAGAAGCAAAAGTATTTCGTCTATGAGAAATTTTTCATAAATTAAACCGCAGTAAAATGAAAATTTGAAAAATCAAGTACCTAAAGGCCTGTTTGGTTCGCGGTTTGCTCTTGATTTTTCTGGTCTGGTTTCATATTTTTAAGACCATACCATGTTTGGGAAGGTTGGTCTTTCAAAAATGAAACCAAACTACTAAAACCAAAACCCCCCAATAAAAACTAGATTTTTGAAACCAACAAAAAAGTTGGTTTTTGTTGGATTGGTTTCACTTCCACCACCACCACCGCCGCCGCCGCCACCAACCCCACTCCCCACACCACCAACACCGTTACCACCCCCAACGCCACCGCCACCGCCACCACCACCACCACTACCCCTACCACTAGCACCACCGGTGCCATTACCCTCACCACCCCCACCACCCCCACCACCACCGGCGCCACTGCCCTCACTACCATTGCCACCCCACCACCACCCCCACCGGCGCCACCACCCCCACTACCACCACTGGCAACACCGCTGCCGCCACCACCACCACCGGCACCGCCACTCCCCCCCTCTCACCACCACTGCCACCGGCGCCACTACCCCCCCACCACCGCCACCAGAGCCACTAACCCCCTCCCCCCCCCCCCACCACCACCACCGCTACCGGCACCACTACCCCCACCGCCACCGCCACCACTACCACCACCACCACTACCACCTTCACCAGCACCGCCACCGGCGTCACATTAATTTTAATGTGACGATATATATGTGTGTGTATATATATATTCAATAAAATTTGAAACCAAACCAAACCGTTTACCAAACAGAGTTTCAAATCAGCGACCAGACCAGACTGATTTCCAAACATGCCCTAAGAAATTTAAGTGTTTAAACTAAGTTCATGGAAAAATTATTATATGAACCAGGAAGACGACATGGTTATGGGCAATCATGATAAACACATAAGCAAGGATGACACTTGGGTGGTTTGGGGCATTTTTCTCAATCCTCATAGTCAAAATCATGAAAATTTTCATCCCCGTAATCGCCCCAAAATCAATTAAAATTTTTACCCTTACCCTCATAACCTCCCCAAACCGTCCCCCCATGTCCCCCAAAACCGCTTTTTTTCTTTTTTCCTAATAGTAAGCAAAAAACAAATAAATTAGCATAACATTATGATCTATATAGGAAATAGGTTTAAAACTTAGGGTTTTATATATATTAGAGGGTAGATTATATGTAAATGTTTATTTTATTTAAAGATATTAGAATAATTTCAATATAAAAAATTATAAATACATATATAATGATGTAATTTTAATATAAAAAAATTAAATATTTTTTATGTGTTTTGGGGTGAGGCAATTCCACAATGGGGGAACCCCTTAAACCGACGGTTGTTTTTAGTTTTATGGGGTGGTTAAAAATCGCTAAGAATGAGGTGTTTCCTTGACGGGGCAGGATTTTTGTCATCCCTACACGTAAGCAAATGTCTCAATAAAATATGACATATTTGTTTATGTGTCAAACTTAGCTATCCAATACAATGCAATAATTTTATTAAAAAAAATTAAAAATCATATTTTGGGCCTGATATTACAAATACGACAACTTCTAAAAAATATTTTGAAGAAAAAGCCAATCAACAAAAATAATTACGATAAAACAAAAATATAATTTTGATTCATAATGTCATTTAACCCACTATCTTAATGTAAACAAATTTCAACCGGTCAAACTTTCATTTCAACACATAGAATTTTTATTTTACCACGTAAAACTTTTATGATTGCATTAGAAGTTATTTTTAGGGCTTTTTAATTCTACTTGCAGACGAACTTGTCAAATATCTAATTATTTTAGTCAAAGCTATCAAATACGAAATAGAAGTCAAAATGAGTTTCCATGTAATTTAGTTGTACGTTATATTCCATGTGATCTTCTTCAAAGTACCAAAAATAAAAGTCAAAATGAGTTTCCAAGTAATTTAAAGTGCTAAAACAGAGTGCAGGTCAAATGGTCAAATGGTCTCATAAAATCCATGTGTAATGTCGTTAAAAAAAAATAAAAATAAATCCATGTGTAATGTACATTGTAGATACCTACCCAAAAAAATAGAAAAAAAAGAAAGTGGACTGTTGATGAGTAAACAAATGCAAGTGGGGATATATATGTATGTATATATATAGGACAAAAGAAAGCTATGAAATGAAATGTTAATTATTTGGAATTTGTTTGCTTAAGAGAGCTTCAGAAGCTGCATGTAACCTTCTCCATACCAACACCTCTTTTATTTGTAACCTAAAGATCAGTCAGCAACTCCACAGGTCTCAATTCCCACCACAGCCAACTTACAGTATGTATGGAGCTGTACAAGGCTATACAGTATATATATATATATATATATTCAAATCTTTTATTTTCTCATATTTCAAGGTCTATATATCCTCCTCCCATACTCACCTTCCCCACCAGAATACTATTTTCATAATAATGGTCATACACACACATATACAAGTTTCCAATTAGACTTTTACAACATCAGTGTGTATAAATAGCCACAAGGTCTCCTATGTCCTCCATCACTTCTTAACATATATATTCTTCCATTAGCTCATTCAAGAGAACTCGACACTCTCTTTGTTTCCTTCTACCATTAACACTTTCAAAGAAAAAAAAAAGATGAAGACTGTTTTGGCAATTTTGCTTATAGTTTCTCTGGTTCTGAGTTTCTCTCTCCTTCAACCAGCCATGGCTGATACAAGTATGTAGTTTTCTTCACCTATACTATACAAATACCTCCCTCACCCCTTCTTTCTATCTATTCTTGTACGTGTGTTAATATGCATATATAAGACCCTACAAAAAAATGCGTGTATTTTAAGGGGCAGAGCTAGGAAATATATATAGGGGGGCATATGTAATTTTTATAAATTTATTTATAAAATATATGTTTTTGTGCGCTACTAAAGGAAATTTTGAATTTTTTTGAAAGGGGACATATATAATTTTTAATGTACTTATGCGTAATATATATATTTTTATGAGTAACTAAAAGAAGTTTTGAAAATTTTTGGAGGGGGGCTTGAATAGAACTCTGCCCGGTTTATAGTGACAAAACTTTAGTGGTAGACTAAAATTGTCTACGAGCGTTAGGGTCCAGAAAAGTGAAAGTGCTGAGTATTGGATTGGTACTCGTAGTAGTCCAGAGTCTCTCTTTTCAAATATCAAGATTAAAAATGGAGAATTATATAATAAGTTTGATATATTCATGCAAGTTTACTCTATATATTCATGGTATCTCATTCTAATCACATTAAAAATTTAAAACACTCCAAAAAGTTGACACCAACTCTTTTTCTGTTTTCTTAGTTCTAAATGCATGTGAACGTGAAATTTTAAAAATTAATGGAGTCATTTGTTTGCCACTAATACTTTTTCTTTACTACATAATAGTTTTTTTTATTGAACTAATTTGTATTTTTTTTTTTAATATTGGAAGGTTTCTGTGATTCGAAGTGTGGATTTCGATGCAGCAAAGCCGGAGAACAAAAACGATGCTTGAAGGATTGCGATATATGTTGTCAGAAGTGCAACTGTGTTCCTTCGGGGACATATGGAAACAAGTCGGAGTGCCCTTGCTACAATGACATGCTCAACTCCAAGGGCACATCCAAGTGCCCTTGAAAGTCTTCATCATCATTTCCTGCCTTATTTTCTTTGCTTTGCATGTCATGTATTGAATTATTTTTCTTGCTTTTGAAAGCAAAAACGTTTTTGCTTTATAGGCATGTCTAGAAATAAGTTTGAACAAGTAGGATTAATCCATTGCTTGTGTGTCTTGTAAATTGTGGATTGTGATTATCTGTAATGATGCATAAATAAAATAATAATAATATCTATTATTCTTGGATGGTGTGACCTTCATAGTGTTGCTATTGTATTAAAGCAGCCCTTAGGGTCTGTTTGGTAGAGCTGTGTTTGTGTTTGTGTTGAAATAAATAAAAAACACGTTTTTTGTTTTTTTATTTATTCATCCAAAAACATAAGTATGTTTGGTAGGGATATTTTTTGGGTTGAAATTGAAAAATTAAAAATCAATAATTAAAAATTAATAATATAAATAATAAATAAAATATAATATAATAATAATAATAATAAATGAATACAATAATAATAAATAAATATAATAATAAAAATGGACTAAATAATAAATAATAATAATAAATTAATAAAATAAATAATAAATTACATAAAATATATTTAAAAATAATAAATAATAAACAAAATGAAATAAATAATAAATAAATATAATAATAAATAATAAGTAAATATAATAACAAATAAATACTTCATAATAATAATAAAAAATGAATATAATAATAATAAATTAATATTAAATTAATAAAATATATTTTTAAATAATTAAAAATGAATAAATAATTTATAAATAAAATGAATTAAATAATGAAATAATAATAAATAAATAAATATAATATATTTATAAATTAATATATAAATTAATAAATAATAATTTAATAATATAAATAATAAATAAATATAATATAATAATAATAATAAATTAATACAATAATAATAAATAAATATAATAATAAAAAATGGACTAAATAATAAATAATAATAATAATAAATTAATAAAATAAATAATAAATTACATAAAACATATTTAAACATATAATAAAAATAATAAATAATAAATAATAAACAAAATGAAATAAATAAATATAATTATAAATAATAAGTAAATATAATAAGAAATAATAAGTAAATATAATAACAAATAAATACTTCATAATAATAATAAAAAATGAGTATAATAATAATAAATTAATAAAATATATTTTTAAATAATTAAAAATGAATAAATAATTTATAAATAAAATGAATTAAATAATGAAATAATAATAAATAAATAAATAAATAGAATATATTTATAAGTTAATATATAAATTAATAAATAATAATTTAATAATATAAATAATAAAATATATTATAAAGTGAAGAAAGTGTAAGTGAGAAACACCCCAATAAATACCAAATTCATGTTTATTGGAATATGCCTAAAATTTGCCTAAGTGAAAAAGTATTTTTTAACACACATATCCCAAAAACACTAACCAAACAAGTTTATAAACACAAAACACATAAACAGACACAAAAACACTGCTACCAAACAGGCCCTTAGCAGTTGCACCAAAACTTGTCCTCTCAAAATTATTGTGCAGACCAAAAGGACCCTGGCAAAATGTTAAATTAGTATGGACAACGCTTGGGTCTAATACAATTTTGATACGTGGCCGACTTCCGACTCTTTTTTACTTTGACTGAGGTCGATTTCTCTTTTGTATTTTTATCTTTTGTTTTGTTGGTTATTTGTTTAAAGTGATTTGAAAATATTATCAACACACTCTAATACTCAACAAAAATAATATATTTATTGAATGCTAAGTGATTTACAGAAATATAGAAAGAAAAGGGAAGAGAAAAGCAATTATATAACCAAAAGATCTAGAAATGTCTCTCTCTAGGAATTTCCCTCTCTAAGTCTCTGAAAAGTCCCTTGATTGAGTCTCTGACCCCTTATTTATAGGCACTGGTGTAAGCATAAGTTATTGTCACGTTATCATATTTATCCGCAATATAGATCCGCGGTTAGCCTCCATAATTTACCTGGGTTGCGGAATTCAATTCGCGACATTACCAATCCACGATCTTACCATCCCATGATATCAGGATGTTATCAATCCGCGGATTCCTTTAATTGATGTCTAGTTTCCTGGGTCATGTCCTTTATACATATTTTCCATTCACATGACCCTGAGTATTATTTGACGCATTCTGAGTATTTTATTTTAAGTGATTTTGATGAATGAGGTCGCGATCCATCATTCACCATGTCAAAAAATTTCTTCAGTCCAGTCAAATAGCACTCCCTACACAATAAGCTCGTAGGGTCGCGAGGTTGACTTTTGGCTATAACCCCCTTTGTCAGCCCTCAACAATTGCCTCTTTATAGAGTTTTATCGTGTATTCAATCTCTTTCAGAGATACTCTGTCGGACCTCTAAATTTGTGGATTATATCAACGCGAATCCCCCTTCTTTATGATTGGGAGTTGACAAATTTTCAAGTTTATGTAATTTTGAACCATAATTAAAAAATAATAATAATAACTTTTATGATTTCCTTATTCTTATTTCTCTTTCAAACTTTACATATTGATGAATAAAGTCTGCTCAAATTTGTACATTCTTTTGGTCCTCTTCTTTATTTGTAAAAGCCTCACTTGTTGGATAATTTTAAATAGTATACTCGCAATGCCTTGGAAGTTGGAACCACGGTGCATGGATGCTTCAATAATGTGTCAATTACAATTAATTTAAGTTGACCCATGAAAGAGGAAGAAAAAAATAAATAAATTGACCCATTAAAAAGGACTAGGACCAATTGGACTCTTTAAATAAGAAAAATCCATTTAATTATTCGATTTCCAATTTGGATAGGTCTATATAGTTGGATATTATAGGTGACTAGTGAAGGGGTTTTTGTTACTACTTAAAAATTTTAGGGTCAAGCTATAATTTATTAAATGATAGGTGGTGCGGGTGTAATATATCATATCTCGAGAGTGTCGAACTGTAATTTATCCTATTTATTATAACTTGTATGTTTGATTTATATGACAGTAATTAGTTAACGATGGATTATTATAAAAAAAATGTAAAATTAATCATTTTTATATCGAATAACACAAAAAATCATATATAAAAGAAATGACTAGAAAGTTGGTACTGTATAAGCCACCACATCATTTTAAAGGAAATCATGAATTGCAATTAAGTTTGGGGATCTGATTAAATAATGAGGGCGGGTATAGGAACGGGAAAAAACCCTCGGTTGGTTATTAAGGCGGGTATGGGGATGGGTCACCCCGCCCCGCCACTATTATACTAATTTTTTACTAATATATACTTCAATATTATCATATAATATTGATATATACCATTTATATAAAATAACTCCTTCATCTTTTTATATTCCACCAATACCAAATTCTAGTCTCCTTATACTTTCAATCTTCTCGCCTTAATGTCATATCAATTTGGGGACCCGATTAAATAATGAGGGCCGGTATAGGGGTGGGGAAATGTTAGGATTGTGACTCATTTTCTTGGGAGGAAAGGAAACTTGATCACCAAGCAATCCTTATTTGAATAGGATACTACCATCTTAAAGACTCCTGATCGGAATTGGTTTTGGATACCAATTGTCTTGTTCACCACTCTACATGTCTTATAAATATAGGTGTAAACTATTGTATTTTATGTGTCAGAGAAGGTCAGAATAGACCGGTACCAGAGAATAAACAGAAAAGAGAGAGAAAGAAGGGAAAAATATAGATTAGTATTTTTTTTGGTGTGAGTGAAACACCGGGGTGAGCGATACACATGTGAGTGAAACACTATGTGAGTTGTTGATCTGCTGATCATTATATTGTAATTCTCTCATTGATAGTGATTATTGGTGTTATCCGTGGACGTAAACTGATTTGGCCGAACCACGTACAAATCTCTGTCTGTGTGTGTGTATACGATTTTGTTTGCAATTGTTTGTGTGTGTTTTCGTTTCGGTCTTGGGCGGGTGTAAAAACTCTAAAAAGTGGTATCAGAGCAATCCTTGTTGAACTAGATTCGTATCAGAGTCTTCGGCTGAAGCAGATCGGCATCAAAGCATTCAGCAGAACCGGAACCACTCAGTCTGCCCAGATTTGGAAATTTAAATTGCTCGAAATCAAAATCCGAATACACGGTCAGATTCGTCTCATTGAGACGTAGCCGGTGCCGCAAACTACGTCTAAATCGGAGTTTGGATGTGCCCGGAATCGTCATTCGGAGTTTTGCTGTAAAAAGTTGTTCGCCGTCGCCGGAAAACTAGTCCGGCGATTGAAGCGCCGGAGAAGACAACTGGAAAAGTTTTCCGGTAAAGTAGGTTGGAAAGTCGCTGGAGAAGACGCTGACGTCATCGCCACGTCAGCACCTCATGCCACGTCATCAGTTTTTTTTTTTAATCTTTTAGTGTTGATTTGTTTTTTGTCCGTTTGGAGTCATTTTTTACCCATTTTTGACGAGGTTGGAACCATTTTTAAGGTTTTGGACGCAACCATGTGTTCGGTTTTGCATGTTTTGACTCGGAACACCTCGAAAAGGCTCAGTGAGAGCTGTGGCAGAAGAAAAGACAGAAAGGTCAGGTGCAACAGAGCTTGCAAGGCATGATCTAGACGTAACAATGATCGTAAGGCAGAAGCCAAACGCGACAGTTGCAAGGCAAAGAGGCCAGAAACAATAGAAGTCGCAGGGCAGAGGACAGACGCGACAGTCGCAAGGCAGAGAGGCGAGAAACGACAAGTGGTTACAGGGTAGAAGCTAGACGTAAGACATATACAAGCCAGACACGACAGTGGTCGCAAGGCAGAGGCCGACAAAGGTTATAAGGCAGAAAATTCAGACATGACGATGGTCGCAAGACAGAGAGGCCAGATGCAACAGAGGTCACATAGTTTGCACAAGACCAGATATTGCTTATGTAGTGGGAGTTATGGGCGGGTTCATGCCAAATTCCAGGAAGAAACACTGGGAGATAGTTATTTGGTTACAGGGTTTGTTGGCAGAGTTGAGATTCAAACAAGAGGGCAGAAAGAATCCAACCAACATGTTAACAAAAATGGTGACAACAGAGAAAAACTGAAGTAACACAACTTTAGTGGGTCTTTAGGCGTGAAGACAGTAATGAGCGCGTCGTAATGCACCGATCATTGATGAAGTTGATTGTTGGATGAAAAGTCGTCAAGTGGGAGATAGAGGATTGTTGGTAACCAAGTTTCCTTTCCTCCCAAGAAATGGAGTCACAATCAGGAAAAATCCTAGGTTGGTTATTGGGGCGGGTATGGGGAGGGGTCACCCCGTCCCGCCCCGCCACTATTATACTAATTTTTTACTAATATATACTTCAATATTATATGATAATATTAATATATACCCTTTATATAAAATAACTCCTTCATTTTTCTATATTCCACCAATACCAAATTCTAACCTCCTTATACTTTCAATCTTCTCGCCTTAATGTCATATTAATTATGTAAAAAATTACATATTTTATTTTGATACTTGTACAATAATAGTAAATTAAAAATTACAACTAAGAAATTACACATTAACTTCATTTGTATAAGATTTTTTTTTTATGATGAAAAATCATCCCGTCCCGTTTAATAATCGAATTTGAGACGGGTGGGAGGATAACAGAGTTAAACGAGGACAGGGTTGGCCCCGCCCCATTACCATCCCTAATGATCATTACTTTTTACATTAAGAAAACACATAAAAATTACCTTAGAAAGAGGTTTTACATGTGAAGGGTCCTAGTCCACGGATATGACTCAGAATTGTTTTTGTCAATATAGAACATATGTTTAGAAATTCACAAAAATCATCTAATTGCCCGAGAAGCAAAAGTATTTCGTCTATGAGGAATTTTTCATAAATTACACCACAGTAAAATGAAATTTTGAAAAATCAAGTACTTTAGAAATTTAAATGTTTAAACTAAGTTCATTGAGCAATTATTATATGAATTAGGAAGACCAAGTGGTCATGGACTATCCTGATAAACACGTAAGCAAGGATGACACTTGGGCGGTTTGGGGCGTTTTCTCAATCTCCATAACTAATATTGTAAAAACAATCCTCTACAATAATCACCCCAAAACTATTTAAAAATCTTATCCTTACTCTCATAACCGCCCGAAACCGTCCTCATGTCCCCCAAAACCTCTCCATTAAACCATTTTTTTTTTCTTTTCTAATAGTAAGCAAAAACACAAATAAATTAACATAACATTATAATCTATATAGGAAATATGTTTAAAGCTTAGGATTTTAGATATATTAGAGGGTAGATTAGAAGTAAATGTTTATTTTACTTAAAGATATTTGTGTAATTTCAATATAAAAAATTATAAATACATATATAATGATGTAATTTTAATATAAAAAATTAAATATTTATTATGTTTTTTGGGGTGGGGCAATTTTTCAACCATCGGTTTTTTAGTTTTATCCCCATAACCACCCCATTTAAAAATGGGGCGGTTCCCCGACGGGACGGATTTTTTTTGCCATCCCTACACGTAAGCAAATGTCTCAATAAAATATGACATATTGTTTATGTGTCGCTATCCAATACAATGCAATAATTTTTTTTAAAATCACAGTTTTGGGGCTGATTTAACAAATACAATAACTTCTAAAAAATATTTTGAAGAAAAAGCCAAGAAATAAAAATAATTACGATAAAGTAAAAAATATAATTTTGATTCATAATATCATTTAACCCACGATCTTAATGTAAAAATATTTCAACCGGTCAAACTTTTATTTCATCTCATAAAATTTTTATTTCACTAAGTAAAACTTTTATTATTACATTAGCAGTTTTGTAGGATATTTTAGTTCTACATCTGTATACCAATTTGTCAAATATCTAATTATTTTATTCAAAGAGAATAAAAGTCAAAATGAGTTCCCACGTAATTTAGTTGTACGTTATATTACATGTGATTTCTTCAATGTACAAAAAGTAAAAGTCAAAATGAGTTTCCAAGTAATTTAAAGTGCTAACACAGTGGGGAGGTCAATCCTCTGATACTATTTTCATTACAGAGGGTCACCTATCTCACACTCACATACACATACATATAATTATATTAGTTTCCAAGTAGACTTGTACAAGACAATCATGTATAAATACCCCACAAGATCTCCTATGACCTTCATCACTTCCTAACATATCTATTCTTCCCTAATTAGCTTATTCAAGAGAACTTAAAACCTCTTTGTTTAACCCTTTCAAAGAAGAAAAGATGAAGATTGTTTTGGCCACTTTCCTTATAGTTTCTCTGGTTCTAAGTTCCTCTCTCCTTCAACCAACCATGGCCGATACAGGTATATATATATAGAGTTTTCTTCACCTAAAATATGATTGAATGTAATGGAGTTATTGGATTGACACTAGTACAATCTCTTTACACATTACATATATATATATATATATATATATATATATATATATATATATATTGATCTAATTTGTATTGTTTTGTTTAATTTCCGAAAGGTTTTTGTGATTCGAAGTGTGGAGTGAGATGCAGCAAAACTGAAGAGAAAAAACGTTGCTTGAAGGATTGCGGTATATGTTTGTAAGTGTGTGAATTTCCAAGCCCATAGAAGCCCATCAGGCATCAGGCTCATCGAACTAACAACCCAACAAGGTTATCAGGCGTCAGGCCCATCGGACTAACAACCCAGCAAAGTTATCAGGCGTCAGGCCCATTTCAACTTATCATTCTTTGTAAATAAAGATGATGATGTAATAATGATGTAATGACAATAAGATTGCCCTAATGGGCTCAAAGCCCATTAAGGGTATCTGTATAAAAGAGACAAAATCTAAATAAAAAGATTCATTCGTGTGTTGTGCAAATTTTGGCATCTACACATTGGCGCCGTCTGTGGGAAGCGTCTCCTTCTTCCCATCTCTTAAAACTGAGCTTTATTGTTCAACCTCCGATTATTCTTCACCGCCTCCTGAAATCTCCACTCACTACTTCTTGGGCAAAGATGCCAGTTACTCGTGGGCAAGCAGACGTTCCAACCACTGCGGATAGTCGTGCGGGAGTTCCCCAATCTATGGAGCAAATCCTTCGACGCTTGATGGCAGCTGAGGAACGCAACCTGGCTCTGGAGAAACAAAATGCAGAGCTCATGGCGAGGTTGGCTCCACCACCAGTTGTTCCTTCGGTAGTAGCGCCTGACCCTCCAGCAGCGGTGCTTGACCATTCTCTGAACCAGCGAGGTAGCGACGGACCGGAAAAGCACGCCGAATCTTCCCGGCGTTCAGGAAAGGCCCCCGCGGCCGACGAATCCATTACCCCACAGAAGATTCACGCAATGATGGACGAATTCCAGAGGAGAATCCTCGGGGATCTAAGAGCACAATCCATCGACGACCTGGCCGCCCAGGCGTCTACTGAGCTGGTACAATCACCCTTCGTCCCTGAGATAACCCGGGAACCTTTCCCAAGGAAGTTCGTCATGCCTCAATTCACCCCCTACGATGGTACCAAGGACCCCGAGGAGCATATTTACCAGGTCCATCAGAAGATGATCATGTACGCTGAGAACGAGTCATTGCTATGCAAAGTGTTTTCCACGAGTCTCGCCGATGCAGCTCTATTATGGTTCAGGAAGCAGCCGCCTCGATCTATCGGTAGTTGGCAACAGTTGACCAGGCTCTTCATTGCCCAATACTATGGGAACAAGAGACAGAAGAAAACCATATTCTGCCTCTTCACCATGATCCAGGAGAAAGGAGAGTCGCTGAAGAGCTTTCTATCCCGTTTCAACATTGAGTCTTCTTCTGTCGGTAACTGTGACCAGCACTCTGCTGTTGAGGCCGTCCGGATGGCCCTTATTCCAGGGACGAAGTTCCATCAGTCCTTGGTGAAGCGCCCGCCATCGGGCATTGGGGAGTTAAACTCCAGAGCCCAAGGATACCTGAGGATCGAAGAAGAGGAAACCGTCAGGTGAAAGAGGACAGTCTTGGAGAGCATTGAATCCCAATCAAAGGACCAAGCGTCTGATTAAAAGCGTCTGACTCCATCAGGGTCGTCAGCCCCTTCGGGATCATCACCTCTCTCCTGAAGAGGTACTACCCATAAAGGGCTAAGTTTTACTAATACTTTCATCTTTTTGTAAAAAAGCTACAACACCGATCCTGGAGGGATCGCCGATCCTGAAGGGATCAATATTTTTGTAAAAAATAAATCAAGTGTTGTTTTGTCTTTCACATGGCCTGAAGTGCCTGAAAGACATAACACTGATCCTGAAGGGATCACCGATCCTGAAGGAATCAATATTTTTGTAAAAAATAAATCAAGTGTTGTTTTGTCTTTCACATGGCCTGAAGTGCCCGAAAGACATAACACTGATCCTGAAGGGATCACCGATCCTGAAGGGATCAATAGTTTTGTAAATAATAAATCAAGTGTTGTTTTGTCTTTCACATGGCCTGAAGTGCCCGAAAGACATAACACTGATCCTGAAGGGATCACCGATCCTGAAGGGATCAATAGTTTTGTAAATAATAAATCAAGTGTTGTTCTGTCTTTCACATGGCCTGAAGTGCCCGAAAGACATAACACTGATCCTGAAGGGATCACCGATCCTGAAGGGATCAATATTTTTGTAAAAAATTAATCAAGTGTTGCATTGTCTCTCGCATGGCCTGAAGTGCCCGAAGACACAACACAGATCCTGAAGAGATCAATGTTCCAAAAACAAATTAAGTGTTGCATTGTCTTTCGCATGGCCTGAAGTGCCCGAAGACACAACACAGATCCTGAAGAGATCAAAGTTCCAAAAATAAATTAAGTGTTGCTTTGTCTTTCGCATGGTCTGAAGTGCCCGAAGACACAACACAGATCCTGAAGAGATCAAAGTTCCAAAAATAAATTAAGTGTTGCATTGTCTTTCGCATGGCCTGAAATGCCCGAAGACACAACACAGATCCTGAAGAGATCAATGTTCCAAAAATAAATTAAGTGTTGCATTGTCTTTCGCATGGCCTGAAGTGCCCGAAGACACAACACAGATCCTGAAGAGATCAAAGTTCCAAAAACAAACTAAGTGTTGCATTGTCTCTCGCATGGCCTGAAGCGCCCGAAAGACACAACACTGATCCTGAAGAGATCAAAGTTCCAAAAATAAACAAACTAAGTGTTGCGTTGTCTCTCGCATGGCCTGAAGCGCCCGAAAGACACAACACTGATCCTGAAGAGATCAAAGTTCCAAAAACAAACTAAGTGTTGCATTGTCTCTCGCATGGCCTGAAGCGCCCGAAAGACATAACACTGATCCTGAAGGGATCACCGATCCTGAAGGGATCAATATTTTTGTAAAAAATAAATCAAATATTGTTTTGTCTCTCGCATGGCCTAAAGTGCCCGAAAGACACAACACCGATCCTGAAGGGATCACAAGACATAACACTGATCCTGAAGGGATCCATATTTTTGTAAAAAATAAATCAAATGTTGTTTTGTCTCTCGCATGGCCTGAAGTGCCCGAAAGACACAACACCGATCCTGAAGGGATCACCGATCCTGATGGGAACACCGATCCTGAAGGGATCACCGATCCTGAAGGGAACAATATTTTTGTAAAAAATAAATCAAATGTTGTTTTGTCTCTCGCATGGCCTGAAGTGCCCGAAAGACACAACACCGATCCTGAAGGGATCACCGATCCTGAAGGGAACACCGATCCTGATGGGAACACCGATCCTGAAGGGATCCATATTTTTGTAAAAAATAAATCAAATGTTGTTTTGTCTCTCGCATGGCCTGAAGTGCCCGAAAGACACAACATCGATCCTGATGGGAACACCGATCCTGAAGGGATCCATATTTTTGTAAAAAATAAATCAAGTGTTGTTTTGTCTCTCACATGGCCTGAAATGCTCGAAAGACACAACACCGATCCTGAAGGGATCAATATTTTTGTAAAAAATAAATCAAGTGTTGTTTTGTCTCTCGCATGGCCTGAAGTGCCCGATAGACACAACACCGATCCTGAAGGGATCAATATTTTTGTAAAAAATAAATCACGTGTTGCTTTGTCTCTCGCATGGCCTGAAGTGCCCGAAAGACACAACATTAATCATGAAAAGAGCAAATTTTCACAAGAAAATAAACCCAACTATGGTGATGTCTTTCCTATGGCCTGAAGTGCCCGAAAGACACAGTACTTTTGAATAAAATAATCTAAGTATTGAAAAAAGTCAACTGGACATGAACCATGATTTTTCACTAAAAAATGGGCCCCGATGGCCAAGGCTTACAAAATACTTTACAAATAAAGAATCCTAAGTACCATTATCAATGCCCCCTACATTTGAGCTCACAAGAACAATAGTCCCATCGGGAACAGAAGGATCAGAATCGGATTTGGGCCCCGGAAGAGGCTTGGTGTGGAATTCACTGAAGCGAATGTCATCGGGACCTATAACCGGATCATCATACGGCGAAGCAATGCCCAAAGACTCATCCAGTTCCCCCACTGAGGCGAAGTCCCTCTCCTCAATAGGTTTCTGGATGTCCTTGAAGCATGAGCTCCAGCCAAACCCGATCCTATACTAGGCGGTGTCGCAGAGGCGTTTATACATCTGATTGCCACCCCAATGGCACATCTCCACCATTGACCTCTCCACTGCCAGGAGATTCTCAGCTTCGGCTTTCTCCTCCAGAAGCTTCGCTTGAGGGCCCGTTGCTCGCTTGGCCTTCCTTTTAAGGACATGCGTCGGGATCCTCAGCATGATATTATGTCATTCTGTTGATAATGCCTGCAAATTAGAACCCGTCAGGTGATTACTACACATCCTCAGGGGTTGTCCCCAAACTTTAGATTTAAGGAGATCAAACCGGGATATAATGTAAGTTGGAGTTTTAAAGCGGTCGGGTGCTCCCAGAAACTCAAGCCCCCATCGCGCGAATCAAGGGCACCTAAGCCATGAATTCAAAATATTAATGATGGCATAACCGTCCTATTTAATGAACCTATCACGTCACCCCAACAGGGTGATGTATATATATATATTTCCTTCCTCCCACACTTTGTCTTCTCGGTAATGGGCTTGCCTGACTGAAAGCCCACAACCAATAAGAGGGCATGTGTAAGTGTGTGAATTTCCAAGCCCATAGAAGCCCATCAGGCATCAGGCTCATCGAACTAACAACCCAACAAGGTTATCAGGCGTCAGGCCCATCGGACTAACAACCCAGCAAAGTTATCAGGCGTCAGGCCCATTTCAACTTATCATTCTTTGTAAATAAAGATGATGATGTAATAATGATGTAATGACAATAAGATTGCCCTAATGGGCTCAAAGCCCATTAAGGGTATCTGTATAAAAGAGACAAAATCTAAATAAAAAGATTCATTCGTGTGTTGTGCAAATTTTGGCATCTACAATGTTGCAAGATGTGCAATTGTGTTCCTTCAGGAACATATGGAAACAAGTCGGAGTGTCCTTGCTATAGAGACATGCTCAGCTCCAAGGACACATCCAAGTGCCCTTGAAAGTCTCCATCATCATTTGCCGCCTTTTTTTTTTTTTTCGCTTTGCATGTCATGTATTTGAATTATTTTTCTTGCTTTTGAAAGCAATAATATATATCTAGGAATAAGTTTGAACAAGTAGGAGTCACTGTTTATGTGTCATATACAGTTGTGGAGTGTGATTGTAACCGTGTAACGATGCATAATGAAATAATAATAATTATTATTATTCATCTTTGTTTGAACAGGTAGGAGTACACATTTCTTGTATTGTATTGGATTACATCAGCAGGAGGAGCAGGGGAGGATGAATTTATCCGAATATTGTTCGATTTTTGCACTCCCTAATTCATGTAATGTCGAATCATTTATTATTAACAATTGTAAACGGACACAGTTCCATTGCCCAAATAAACTTCGAATAAAACTATTATAACCGGAGAGAATCCACGTTCATATTCGTAAGTTCTTTTCATGTTGAGTAGGAAGACCGGTGGAGAAAAATGGAAAGGACATCAAACGTTTTCTTTTTTGGATAAGGAAGATAAGAGGAGAGAAGGGAAAAGAACAGGGATGGCTAATCCATTCTCCTTCACAAAATTCTATCTGTCTAAATTTGGAAGAAAAACAAAAACAAATTCTCCCTCTGTCCTTCAAAAGTAATCCCATATTATCTTTTTAATATTTGAGTAGATAATTTGTATTTTCATTTTTGTCTTAAACATTAAGTATAACTTTTTTTAGTGGTATACATTGCTTTATGAAGTCCATGAAGATATTAATTTGGAAAAGTATATAAAATTATAGTATATTGAAATTCGAAAATGGATAATTAATTTGAGGAGGATAAAATTGAAAACTATGAGATGGATGGAGTTTATATTAATGCCTTAGAAGTTGGAAACATGGTGCATGGATGCTTCAACATGGCTTTAAAATGTAAGGTATATTTTACAATATTGTATTGAAACATATCATCAATGACAACCAAGCATTAGACTATAGCATAACCATCCAAACATAACAAAACAAAAGCCTAAACACCAATAATAAGTAGCCAAATTTGGTACTACATAAATCACCATAAAATCCAACTGTAATGTACATTGTAGGTACCTACCCCAAAAAAATAGAACAAAAAGAAAGTGGAGTGTTGATGAGTAAAGAAGTGGGGATATGCTAACCAATGCCACAGCCTGCTATCTACCTAGAATGCATTAGCCCTCACTCTACTAAGATGGATATATATGTATGTATATATATACATAGGACAAAGAAAGGTATTAAATGAAATGTTAATTATTTGGAATCTCTTTGCTTAAGAGAGCTTCAGAAGCTGCATGTAACCTTCTCCATACCAACACCTCTTTCATTTGTAACCTAAAGATCAGTCAACAACTCCACAGGTCTCAATTCCCACCACAGCAAACTTACAGTATGCATGGAGCTGCACAAGTCTATATAGTATATATATATATATATATATTCAAATCTTTTATTTTCTCATACTTTAAGGTCTATATATCCTCCTCCCATACTCACCTTCCCCGCCTGAATACTATTTTCATAATAATGGCCATACACACACATATACAAGTTTCCAATTAGACTTTTACAACATCAGTGTGTATAAATAGCCACAAGGTCTCCTATGTCCTCCATCACTTTTTAACATATAATATCTTCCATTAGCTCATTCAAGAGAACTCGACACTCTCTTTGTTTACTTCTACCATTAACTCTTTCAAAGAAAAAAAAAAAAGATGAAGACTTATTTTGGCAATTTTGCTTATAGTTTCTCTAGTTCCGAGTTTCTCTCTCCTTCAACCCGCCATGGCTGATACAAGTATGTAGTTTTCTTCACCTATACTATTCAAATACATCCCTCCCCCCCTCTTTCTATATTTCCTTGTGTGGGTGTGTCACATGGACCGAGTGAGATTTTTTTTTTAATTGGGGGCAATTCATGATATTAGAGATAATTAATGGGCAATAAGCCTAAATTTTCCAAAATTAAATTGGGGCAAATCTCATTTTTTGCCTATATTTTATTCAAAATACTTAAATTACAATTAAAAAATAAACCAAAAATAAATAAATTTGAATGGAGGTGACGCCGGACAGAATAGAGATTATTCTGTAGGCTAGCGCAACGGGTAATTTGCAAGAAAGAAAAGGGAGAAATTCGACCCAAAATTCAGAGAACACTCTGGAATTTTATATAATTATGTATAATCAAGAATGAATAAAAACAACCCACAAGCCGGGTATAAATAGCTGAAAATCGACCCCTAATGGGATTTTTGCCAAAAATAGCAAAACCCTAAAAGTCCTACCAAAACAAAACATGGAAAAAAATAAAAAGATTGCCAAAAATCTGGCCCAAATCGGGTTCAGAATCATCTCCTAATTGACAAATAAAAAATTACCATAAGTAGCAAAAAATAACTAAAAATAAAGAATTGAAAAGGAAAACAGCAGATTTGGGGCTCGAAACGATGTGCACCGAGCGTAGCTGGGTGGCCACGACGTCCGCGCCGAGATTAGCTTTCCGAATTGGGGTCACGGGCGCGAATCCGACACTCGTAGCTCCAGTTATGGCAAAAAAACCGACGCGTGCACGGAAACTGCCCCAATTAGGCTGGATTACGATTTCTTGCCATTCTTGCGCTGATCCTCCCGCTCCAGGTAATCCAGCGTCATCAATGAGCAATCTGACAGCTCGGCATCGTCTGACTCGGATCCCCCTGCATCAGAAGCCATCAAATGAAAAATATTGATACTGTTACGCAACACTAATACTTATTCAATACAAGCATATCATTTGAATTCATTATACCGTTAGCTACTACGATTATATCAGAGATGCAGGTTCAGAAGCATTTATAACTCATAATAAAATTAATCTTCATAAGAGCTTACAAGATTGTTCAATTTTAAGTGATTCTCTGCTTATTAGATTACAACATTTATAAATTATCTATTTTTCCACAAATTTATTTTATATTTTATTTGTATTCGTTAAAGTTACAAAATAAATTTTTTTCCAATATTTTCTTATTATAATAGTATGTTGAATAAAAGTCACAGTTTCATTCAAAAGAAAAAACAACCAATCAAATAACAAATATTAGACATAAGTATATAATTAGAAACAACAAATGAGCTTTATCAACCATATCACGAAGTAGGATGCCATTAAATGAAAAGGATCGATACTGTTATACAACACTAGTACTTATTCTATACAAGCATATCATTCGAATCCATTATACCGTTAGCTACTACGATTATATCAGAGATTCAGGTTCAAAAGCATTAATAACTCATAATAGAACTGATATTAATAAGAGCGTTACAAGATGGTTCAATTTTAAGTGATTCTCTGCTTAATTAGATTCTAACCTCTATAAATTCTCTATTCTTTCACAAAATTCTTTTATACTTTATTTGTTTTCTTTAAAGTTATAAAATAAAAAATTTCCCAATATTTTTTTATTATAAATAGTATGTTGAATATTAGTCACTGTTTAATTCAAAAGAAAAAACAATCAATCAAATAACAAAGATTAAACATAAGTATATAATTAGGAACAACAAATCAGCTCTATCAACCCTATCACGAAGTAGGATGCCATCAAATGAAAAATATCGATATTGTTACGCAACACTAATACTTATTTAATACAAGCATATCATTCGAATCCGTTATACCGTTAGCTACTACATTTAAATTAGATATTCGGGTTGAAAAACACTAATAACTCATAATAAAACTGATATTGTTAAGAGCGTTACAAGATGGTTCAACATAAATGTAGGCTTTCCACAAATAAAATTAAGGGTTAACTTCAAGAAACCCCCCTATGCTATTCAATTTAATCAACTAACCCCTACTATGTCCACTTTGTCCCATATACTATCTAATTTTATCACTATGCGCCCTCCTCCTCACATTTAGAGTGAAAATGTCTAAATTACCCTATCTTAATAGTATAAGGGGGTTTAGTGAAATCAACCCTTAAAAAAATTATTTTTCGAAAATAAATTATATTTGTCGTAAAAACTATAAATTTCAATATATATATATTTCAGAAAATATGATTTTTTACGAAAAATAATTGTTTTGCGAAAAATATATATTATGTTCCAAAATATGATTTTTTTTCCGAAAAAGTATATATTATGTTCCAAAATATGAATTTTTCCGAAAAATAATTTTTTTTTGCAAAAAATATATATTATGTTCCAAAATATGAATTTTTTTCCGAAATTTTTTTTTTTTATGAAAAAGTATATATTATGTTCCAAATTAATAATTTTTTCCGAACAATATATATTATGTTCCAAAATATGATTTTTTTTGCGAAAAAGTATATATTATGTTCTAAAATATGAATGTTTTCCGAAATATAATTTTTTTGCGAAAGATATATATTATGTTCCAAAATATGATTTTTTTTCCGAAAAATATTTTTTTTGCGAAAAAGTATATATTATGTTACAAAATATGAATTTTTTCCGAAAAATAATTTTTTTTACGAAAAATATATATTATGTTCCAAAATATGAATTTTTTTTCTTAAAAATATATTTTTTTTGCGAAAAAGTATTTATTATGTTCCAAAATATGAATTTTTTTCCGAAAAATACTTTTTTTGCGAAAAATATATATTATGTTCCAAAATATGATTGTTAGTCACTAATTAACCCTAAAGGGGGGGTGAATAGGGTATTCAAAAATAAGTCTAACTCTTTTCGAACATGGAACACAATATAATCAAAAATCAATTTCTCAATATGCAAGTAGATGATTCAATTTAAACTTTTATAATAATTAATTTCAAGACAAATTAGCATACAAGATATTCAAGCAAATATAGCATGCAAAATACTTATGTAAAGAGAAAGAGATAGAGAGATTGACACCGTGATTTTTTCGAGGTTCGGTAACTCCTACTCCTCGGCTCAAGAACCCCTTCTTGAGACTTTTCCCGATCCTTTCACTATGGCCCTTCCTTCACAGGTGGAATGGCAAACCTTTACAACACAAGCCTCTCGAGCTTGTCTCTCAATCAAGAGAACAACCCTCTCTTGAACAATCGGTGGACTTCACTTGTCCGAGATTACAAATTCGTATGTAATCAATAAAATCACTCAAGAACAAAAACCCTCAAAACCCAAAGGTTTTTATGGAAGATAAATCAATATAAGCTCAAGTGTTTTTGGTGATTTTACAATAGCTCTAGAAATGTATTCTCAAAGGATATAATCAATGAATGATATTTGGAGAATAAGAAGAGATTCTAGAGGTTTTGATTTTCAAAGAAACTTGGAGAAAATCAGATTTTCAAAGCTTGGTTTCAATGGCTTTTGTAGAGAAAATTTCTGCAGAATTTTGAGAGCTTTTCTTTCTTTTCTTTCTCTTTTGTTTTTTCAATCTCTTAGTCTACAATGAACACATATCATTCTATATATATCAATACATTAGGGTTTTGTAGAATGAATATTGTAATTGAAAGACAAGAGCCGTTTGAATACCATTAAACACGATCCACAAAACATGGGAATTGTTTTCTGAAAATCTGCAGATTTTAAGCAATCTTCTAGTCGACTACTTCTTCATTGTAGTCGACTACAATGGTCCATCTAGTCGACTAGATTGAGTTCTAGTCGACTACTTTGGACCATCTAGTCGACTAGAATGAGTTCTAGTCGACTACAATGAGTAGTCTAGTCGACTCAAGCTTGTTTCAGTCGACTCTTTTGATGTGGATGAAAAACCAATAGCTACTGGTTGAAATAGTCGACTACTAGAAAATACACAGGGTGATTCTAGTCGACTATAACAAGAAAAATAAAAATATTTTTCTTTCCGTTTAAGTTTGGTAAAGCGTTTTTCATTTCATTTGAGTTCGGTTCATTTTATACTTGAGCTTATACGATAAAATCGACACATAAAATTACCTTGTTACAATGATCGCTCCCCGACCTATCTACCCCGAGTCTTGAGTCTTCGACTTTCGCTTTTGCCGTTTAATTGATTTTCCTTTTTCGCTTCAATTTCTTTCACAGCTTTTCGCTTTAAATCAAACTTTCTTTCCGAGCTTGTTTTTCGAGTAGTTTCCTTTTCGAGTTTGATTTCTGAGTCGTTCACCTGTCTTTTGCTGAAAATATAAACTCGATAATTCATTAGTATCAAACACTCTTCAATGGTTTGTTATCATCAATTTTGGAATTGTTTGCTGAAAGTAAATTTCAAAGCCAACAATCTCCCCCTTGATGATGACAAAACATTTTGTGTTTGCTTGGCATTTGGCGAAACATCAAGTGATGCTCCCCCTCAACATGTGCATAATATTTTGTTCAAATGCTCCCCCTTAGTAAATGAAATTTGCAGTTTAATAGGCACTTTGATACAATATATAAAAATAGGCGCACATTTGAGATAACAAAAATAAACAGCCTATCATAGATGTTTCAGTTTAATACAAGCTGCTTATACTAATGAAAAACATGGAAAGGAAAACAAACAAGTTCGCAAATAACCAAAACAAGTCGCCAATAACCATAACAAGCCACACAAAAACAGAAATTGCTAATGTCGGATAATGAAATGCATGACAGTACAATAGCATAATTTCTCCCCCTTTTTGTCAGCGTCGAGGGGTGCGTGAGCGAGGGTTCCTGTGTGCAAGAGTGAGGTCATCAAGTGACCCTGCCAGATTTGTAATACGGGTAGACATTTCCTCATCATGAAGAACAAGGCGCTCATTGATCGATCGAATGGCTTCCGTATTCTGGTTCACGGTCGTATCAAGGCGCTGAAGCATTTGTTCCTGCTGCCTAAGGAGCTCCGTATTGCTTTGAACAACCCCAAGAAGTTGGTTGAGAAGAGCAGCTTGAGAAGCCTAAGCACCGTCCAATGGAGGGACCGAGGAAGAGGCTTCCTGGCGCGATGCAGAACCGCTAGGAGCAGTACGCGAACGAGGAGCAGGTGCAATTTCAGAAAAGAAATTTCCTTCCGCATCAGAAGAAATATGCATATGTTTGACATGAGTGGCGTCAAGAAAAATAGGGTGATGCTCGGACACTTCATTCGGAAAATTAAAACCTTTCCGCTGCAGTAGATATGTAATATGTGCAGGAAAGAAAAGCGGGTCAGATGGCTTGCGCTGACATGTGAGGATGACGGAACGAAAAATATAAGCTAAATCAACGCGGGTTCCTGTCAAAACGCAATAAACCAAAAAAGCCTCCATACGAGAAACACTGCTACGACTACCAGTTTTAGGCAGAATAGAGTAAGTAATAACATTATGAATTAATCTAGCCTCGGGTAGTAGCATAGAAGAGGTAATACCGGCGTTTTGCGAAATTTCCTTGTCGACACATATTGCCCGAGCAGCCTCAATACAATCGAAACCATCTTCCTTATACCAGTCCTTGGAGAAGTGGCGGATACCGTCATTCGGAAGCAAGAAAATGCGCTTGATTTCACTGTCATCAACGATCTCGTCTTCACCACATAAGTTAAAATGAAGATGAGAGAGTAATTTCTTCTCGTGATTTTTAAGAGAAGCGTAGAAAGCTTTGACAATTCGCGGAAATACCGGAATGTCAAGAGAAACGAAAAAATCCCAACCAATTGCTCGGAATAACTCGAAAGTTTGAGCCCGAATTTCAGTGCATAAATCTTGTGTGACAATACGGCAAGGTGTAGGAGCACGGTGATCAAAAACAGTGATGAATTTATTTCTATTATCATCATCAAGAAGAAGTACCTCAAGAAGAAGAGGTTCATTTGACTCCTCTTCGTCAACGGCCGTAGGACTGCGTGGATTGGTGGAGCTTTGGCCTCCATCAATGCGGGAACGTTTCCGAAATAGACCTCGAGTCTTCGGTGGCATTGTAGAAGATGATGCACAAATGTATAGGGATATATAGATATATGATGGTGTATATATATAGATATGTGAGAGAGTGAGAATGATGAAATTTGGATGATGGAAATGGGTGGAAGATGATGGAAATGTGAAATTAATGAGGGATAGGTGAAGATTTGAAGGTATAAGTGGTAGTAGGAGAGGGATTGAGAGGAGAGGGTTTGAAGGTGGGTGAGGGTTTGAAGGAGGCGGATGGAGAAGATGAGATGAGGGTTAGGTTTTATAGTGGGTTGAGTCGACTAGGTCTAGGTGAGTCGGTTAGATTTAGGTTTGAGTCGACTAGGCTAGGTTTGAGTCGACTAGGAAGGCAAAATAGTCGACTACAACAATGTTTGAGTCGACTAGAATGGAAGATGAGTCGACTAGAATGACAATGAGTCGACTAGAAGGTGAAGACCATGAAATGGTGTAGCTTCTGACCAAAGTAGTCGACTAGATTGGTTTGAACTACACAGGATGAGTCGACTAGAATGAGAAAAAATTGATAAAAATAGATAAAAATTAGGAAATAAATACATAAAAATAGCAAAAATATTAAAAATAAAGATTATGACAGAAATTAAGATAAAACATCAAAATCCATGGCCATTCCGATTTCACGACGGATTTTAGAAAATGATTCGTCCGCAAGTGGTTTTGTAAAAATATCCGCCAATTGATTTTTAGTGTCGATAAAGATCAATTCAACGTCACCCTTAGCGACATGATCACGCAAAAAATGATGCCTAATCTCTATATGCTTAGTGCGTGAGTGATGAATAGGATTCTTTGAAATACAAATCGCACTCTTATTATCGCATTTAATAGGCACGTGAGAGAAAGTAAGACCGAAATCAAGTAGTTGTTGCTTAATATAAAGAGTTTGAGCGCAACTACTACTGGTTGCCACATATTCAGCTTCGGCCGTAGATAATGCAACGGAATTTTGCTTTTTACTTGACCAAGAAACTAGTGAGTGTCCTAGAAAATGACAAGTACCGCTTGTGCTTTTACGATCAATTCTACATCCCGCAAAATCGGCATCCGAATAACTAATAAGATCAATTGAAGTTCCACGTGGATACCAAAGCCCCAAGTATATTGTACCACTTAGGTAGCGAAAAATGCGTTTGACCGCAAGCAAGTGAGATTCCTTAGGACATGATTGAAACCGGGCACATAAGCATACACTAAACATTATATCCGGTCTACTAGCGGTTAAATAAAGCAAACTACCGATCATGCCTCTATAATTAGTAATATCAACACATTTACCATTTTCATCTTTATCAATCTTAATGGAGGAACTCATAGGAGTTATGGCATGTTTGGTAGCCTCCATACCAAATCGCTTTAGCAAATCTTTAGTGTACTTGGATTGGCTAATGAATAAGCCATCCGAGCTTTGCTTGATTTGCAACCCTAAGAAGAAAGTCAACTCACCCATCATGCTCATTTCAAATTCGTTTTGCATACTTGTGGCAAATTCCCTACATAAAGAATTATTTGTTGAGCCGAAAATAATGTCGTCAACATAAATTTGGACAATCAACAAATTATTCTTATAGGTTTTTGTAAAAAGTGTGTTATCAATCTTCCCTCTTGTAAAACCATTTTGAGTTAAAAACCCGCTAAGTCTCTCATACCAAGCTCGAGGAGCTTGCTTTAAACCATATAGAGCTTTAGCCAATTTGAAAACATGATTTGGAAAAAGATTATTTTCAAAACCGGGTGGTTGCTTCACAAAAACTTCTTCTTCTATGACACCATTTAAGAAAGCACTTTTGACATCCATTTGATAAAGAGTGAAATTTCTATATGATGCAAATGCAAGAAGCATTCTAATTGCTTCTAATCTAGCTACCGGTGCAAAGGTCTCATCATAGTCGATGCCTTCCTCTTGATTATATCCTTGAGCTACCAATCTTGCTTTATTTCGAATAATTACTCCATTCTCATCCTTTTTGTTTCGAAAAACCCATTTTGTGCCAATTATAGTTTGATTTTCGGGTCTAGGAACTAAACGCCAAACTTGATTGCGTTCAAATTGATTTAGTTCCTCTTGCATTGCTACGATCCAAGAATCATCACATTGAGCTTCGTGGAAGTTCTTGGGTTCGAATTGCGATACAAAGGCCATGTGGTTGCAAAAATCTTTAAGTTGAGATCTAGTACTAACCCCTTTTGAAGGATTACCTATGACTTGATCAAGAGGATGATTGTGAACAATCCTCCATGCTTTAGGCATTGAGTTGGTCAAGTCATCATTGGATTGATGCTCAACTTCCCTCATTTCCTTTTGGCTACATGATGAGTTTGAGATATTGAGAGTATTTAGATTATCCTCAATCCCAACAACCTCATCTTCTTCTAGGTCAATTCTAGGTGATGGTGGTGAGGGTGATTCATCAAAGACAACATGAATAGACTCAACCATGGTTAGAGTCCTTTTGTTATAAACCCGAAATGCTTTACTTCTTGTAGAATAACCTAGGAAAATTGCTTCATCCGATTTGGAGTCGAATTTTCCAAGATTATCTTTATCATTTAACACAAAACATTTACACCCGAAAACTTTGAAATACCCAATATTGGGCTTTCGACCATTCCACAACTCATAGGGCGTTTTTCCCAACTTCATCCGAATAATAACACGATTGATTATATGGCAAGCGGTGTTTACCGCTTCCGCCCAAAGGCTTCGGGGTAGGTTGTGCTCATTTAACATGGTTCGAGCAATCTCTTGTAGAGATCGATTCTTTCTTTCAACTACACCGTTTTGTTGAGGGGTTCTAGGGGCCGAGAGATCATGAGAAACACCGAGATCATCACATAATTTCTCTAAGTCTTGATTTTCAAACTCCCTACCTCTATCACTTCTAATTTTCTTGATTTTCAAATCTTTTTCATTTTGAATGACTCTATAAAATCTTTCAAGAATGGAGTGAGTTTCATTTTTATGAGCAAGAAAGTGAACCCAAGTATATCTAGAGTAGTCATCAACAATAACAAGTACATAGAGTTTCCCGGCTAAGCTAGCCGTTCTCTCCGGACCAAAGAGATCCATGTGAAGTAATTCTAGAGGTCTAGAAGTGGTAATATCTTTCTTTCTCTTGAAAGAGGATTTAACTTGCTTGCCTACTTGACAGGCGCTACATATTTTATCTTTCGAAAATTTAGTCTTTGGGAGGCCTTTGACTAAATCATTTTTGGATAAACGATGAATGAGGTCCATACTAGCATGTCCTAGACGCCTATGCCATAACCAACTATTTTCGCTAGATGTGACAAAACATTTAACATCTTGGTCATGCAATTCACATAGCAACAAAGTATACAAGTTTCCATTTCTTTTGGCATTGAACATTTGTTTCCCATCTTTCTTGATTATGCATGCATTTGTCCTAAATATAACATCATAGCCCTTGTCACATAATTGACTAATACTAAACAAATTATGCTTCAACCCATCAACTAAAAGCACATCATCTATAGAGAGAGAAGAGGAAATACCGATTGAGCCAATTCCTATAATTTTGCCTTTAGAGTTGTCTCCAAAAGTTACGTTTCCTCCTTCATATGTTTTTAGTGAAATAAACTTTGATTTATCTCCCGTCATATGCCTTGAGCATCCGCTATCGAGAAACCATTTTTCTTTTGATGTGGACTTCAAGCATACCTACAAAACAAGTTCAAGTAACTTTTATTGGTACCCAATCTGTTTTGGGTCCATTTTGGTTAGATAGATACGCAATAGTTCCTTTTGGAACCCAAATTTGTTTTGTTACAACATTTTCTTTTCTATGAGAGCATGCAATAGATCATTTCGGAACCCAAATCATTTTTGACATAATTTTCTTCTTTCTATGAAAGCATACGTTTGCTTTGTGTCCTTTTCTATTGCAATAGTAGCAAGTAACATGTTTATAATCATTTGAAGATGCATGAGATGATTTTTTAGTAAATGTAGAGCTAAGTGATTTTCTCTTTTTCCAATATAAGAGCATCCTTGTCAAAAGCATCATACCCTAGACCACATTTATCAAATGATCCTTTTTGTCTTCCTAACATGATACTAAGGTTCTCTTTTCCTTTTGTAAATTTAGCTAAAACATTTATTTGATCATCAATAGTATTTTTCAACCGAATATTTTCCTTCTCTAGCTCAATGCTTTTGTTATTGCAAGAAACTTCTAAGTTTGAATTAGTGAGACTACATGAAGACTTATCTTTCTTAAGAAGGATATATTTTCTAGCTAATTTTTCAAATTCATCATGTAATTCTTCAAACACATCTTGCAATTCATTGTAATCAAGAAGAAGTTCATCATATGATAGTTTATCTAAATCACTTAAATTTAAATGTACCTCTTCTTCATTTGCCATGAGGCAAATGTTTGCCGTTTCCTCGCTACTTTTCTCCTCATCCGAGTCGCATGAGTCATAGTCCTCCCATGTGACGTTCATTGCCATCTTGCTAGGTCTTTTGTCGTTTTCCTTTTTGAGCTTGAAGCAATCACTTTTGTAGTGTCCCGGCTTTCCGCAATTGAAACACGTTGGGGGTTCCCTTTTGCTAGTCTCGCCTTTAGGTTCGATTCTCTTCATGAATCTTCCACCGTTTGCTTTCTTTCTTTGAAGATGTCTCTTGAATTTTTGGGTGAACAATGCAATGTCCTCATCCTCTTCTTCTTCACTCGGCTCATTGATTTCATTTTTAGTGAAGGCTTGCAAAGCTATTCCCTTTCTTGGCTTGATGTCGTCTTCACGAGCTTTCAACGTTATTTCCCAAGTGAGTAGAGAGCCGAAAATTTCATCGAGACTCATGGTGTTGAGGTCATGAGCTTCTTTGATAGCCGTTACTTTTGCATCCCACTTTGCCGGGAGACTTCTAAGCACTTTTCGTGACGCATCGGATCTAGGAACAATTCTACCAAGATGCTTTAGTCCATTCAAGATATTTGTAAAGCGAGACATCATAGAATTCACATTTTCATCATCTTTCATAGCAAATAATTCATATTCATGCATGAGTATGTCAATTTTAGATTCTCGTACTTGAGATGTACCTTCATAGGTTACTTCAAGTTTATCCCACATTTCTCTTGCCGTTGAACAAGTAGATACACGATTAAATTCATTTGGACTTAAAGCGCAATTTAAATTTACTTTGGCTTTAGCATTGTATGACATGAGTTTACGGTCATCATTATCCCATTCATTGGGTAATTTGGGGACGGTTTTTCCATCAACAATTTTGGTCAATACAAATGGTCCTTCAAGAACTACTTGCCAAATTTGGTAATCGATACCTTGAAGAAAATCTATCATCCTAGTTTTCCAATAGCTATAATTTGATCCATCAAACCATGGGGGCCTATTATTCGATTGTCCTTCAATATGAGTGACTAAATTTGATGACATGATCGTTCTCTAAGACGGTTAAGTCTAAAATAAATAGAGATTATGCTCTGATACCAATTGTTAGTCACTAATTAACCCTAGAGGGGGGGGGGTGGGGGGGGGTGAATAGGGTATTCAAAAATAAGTCTAATTCTTTTCGAACATGGAACACAATATAATCAAAAATCAATTTCTCAATATGCAAGTAGATGATTCAATTTAAACTTTTATAATAATTAATTTCAAGACAAATTAGCATACAAGATATTCAAGCAAATATAGCATGCAAAATACTTATGTAAAGAGAAAGAGATAGAGAGATTGACACCGTGATTTTTTCGAGGTTCGGTAACTCCTACTCCTCGGCTCAAGAACCCCTTCTTGAGACTTTTCCCGATCCTTTCACTATGGCCCTTCCTTCACAGGTGGAATGGCAAACCTTTACAACACAAGCCTCTCGAGCTTGTCTCTCAATCAAGAGAACAACCCTCTCTTGAACAATCGGTGGACTTCACTTGTCCGAGATTACAAATTCGTATGTAATCAATAAAATCACTCAAGAACAAAAACCCTCAAAACCCAAAGGTTTTTATGGAAGATAAATCAATATAAGCTCAAGTGTTTTTGGTGATTTTACAATAGCTCTAGAAATGTATTCTCAAAGGATATAATCAATGAATGATATTTGGAGAATAAGAAGAGATTCTAGAGGTTTTGATTTTCAAAGAAACTTGGAGAAAATCAGATTTTCAAAGCTTGGTTTCAATGGCTTTTGTAGAGAAAATTTCTGCAGAATTTTGAGAGCTTTTCTTTCTTTTCTTTCTCTTTTGTTTTTTCAATCTCTTAGTCTACAATGAACACATATCATTCTATATATATCAATACATTAGGGTTTTGTAGAATGAATATTGTAATTGAAAGACAAGAGCCGTTTGAATACCATTAAACACGATCCACAAAACATGGGAATTGTTTTCTGAAAATCTGCAGATTTTAAGCAATCTTCTAGTCGACTACTTCTTCATTGTAGTCGACTACAATGGTCCATCTAGTCGACTAGAATGAGTTCTAGTCGACTACTTTGGACCATCTAGTCGACTAGAATGAGTTCTAGTCGACTACAATGAGTTCTAGTCGACTACAATGAGTAGTCTAGTCGACTCAAGCTTGTTTCAGTCGACTCTTTTGATGTGGATGAAAAACCAATAGCTACTGGTTGAAATAGTCGACTACTAGAAAATACACAGGGTGATTCTAGTCGACTATAACAAGAAAAATAAAAATATTTTTCTTTCCGTTTAAGTTTGGTAAAGCGTTTTTCATTTCATTTGAGTTCGGTTCATTTTATACTTGAGCTTATACGATAAAATCGACACATAAAATTACCTTGTTACAATGATCGCTCCCCGACCTATCTACCCCGAGTCTTGAGTCTTCGACTTTCGCTTTTGCCGTTTAATTGATTTTCCTTTTTCGCTTCAATTTCTTTCACAGCTTTTCGCTTTAAATCAAACTTTCTTTCCGAGCTTGTTTTTCGAGTAGTTTCCTTTTCGAGTTTGATTTCTGAGTCGTTCACCTGTCTTTTGCTGAAAATATAAACTCGATAATTCATTAGTATCAAACACTCTTCAATGGTTTGTTATCATCAATTTTGGAATTGTTTGCCGAAAGTAAATTTCAAAGCCAACAATGATCTTTTTCGAAAAATATTTTTTTTTGTGAAAAATATATACAATTATGTTCCAAAATATGATCTTTTCCGAAAAATATTTATTTTGCAAAAAATATATATTATTTTTTCCGAAATAATTCATAGTTTGGAAAATAATATATTCCCTCCGAAAAATAATTATTTTGCGAAAAATATATATATTTTTTTTTGATTTTATCATTTTTGCGAAAAATATAATTGATTTTTAAAAAATAATTTTTTTAAATGGTTGATTTCACTAAACCTCCTTATACTATTAAGGGTAGTTTAGGCATTTTGACTCAAAATGTGAGATGAGGGGGCATAATGATGAAATTGAATAGTATAAGGGGCAAAGTGAATATAATGAGAATTAGTTGATTAAACTGGATAGTATAGAGGGTTTCTTGAAATTAAACATAACACTTAGTGTTTGTTTGGTAGAGGGAATGGAGCCCTTTTTTTGGGTTTGGTTTGAAAATTTTGCTCCACTCCATGTTTGGCAAACATGGTGTTGGACAAAGAGTGTGTGAATAGTGTCACTCCATTGGACTCAAATCCATCAAATTTCACAGCATCTCAATAAATGGTTTGGTTGGAGTTGGGTCTAATGGTTTGACACTATTCATTTATAATATTATATATATATATATATAAATTCGAAATTAAATATTTCAAAAATATAAAATATTTATGAAAAATATAAATATTTCAAAAAAATTAAATATTTATGAAAAATTAAATATTTCGAAAAAATAAAATATTTGAGAAAAATATAAATATTTCGAAAAAATTAAATATTTATGAAAAATTAAATATTTCGAAAAAATTAAATATTTCGAAAAATAAAATATTTTTATATTTTATTTTTTAAAACATATATATTTACAAAATATTATTTTAAATAAATAAAATATCAAACTATTCCAAGTTACCAAATATGATTGGTTTCAGAATTTCAGCTCATACCAACTCTACCAAACATGGTTTGGTTTTTCAGTTTCACTTTTTCTCACACCAAAATTATCTGCACCAAACATGGTTTGGAACCAAAATAAAACCAACCCAACTCCAATCAACCCAACTCCAACCAAACCAAAACAAAAAACCAACACCACACCGTCTACCAAACAAGCACTAACAGTAATTGTTGCTCAAAATTCCCATGTTCACATCACCCATCTGTGTTCAGTGATCTGCATTAATTCAAGAACTTACAAAAACCACAAAATATAAAAAATTATCCTTTACACCTAGTGGACACTTTCCAAGTTTATATGCCTTGAAATGAATGTCAATCACGCCGAACAACAACACAAACACACCCACATGTCAAGTTAAGAACTAAGTTACGCGATCTTCGCACTAATCATTACTAACGATACTGAAAAGGACAATTTGTATTGCACAATCACATTATTACACTAAACATAACTAAATTGTTAGTATGTTAGACTTAAGGCCTTGGACTTTTCAGAAGTTGTTTTTGGTTTCCTGGAGGAAAAAACAATTTTGAAGGAATGTTGACAAAATTTTCAGAAGAACTTATGATATTTGGAAGAGCGTTTAGAAGAAGCTAGGGAGTACCAGTTTCTCAAAATGACTTCTACTTCTCTCTCTCTTCTAAAAAAACCAGAAACAAAAACTATGTCAAACCGGGCCTGATCAATTTTTTCTTTGAAGTGGTTTTATATTAATTCTATATAACAGCCGCATTTTCTTGAGACCACCACTCTTGTACTTGGTCATATATTATACTTTTCACTTTTTTGAGTAGCAGGAAACTAGATTGGTTTACAGGTTACAACCATTTTGAATGTGATTAATGCCATTGATTGGTTTGTTCAGGGGGGGACCAATGCTAATCTTTAGGTTAAAGATGGTGAACATCATGACTGTTATATATATATATATATATTATACTTGTAATCCTATTAGTGCTTATGTGTTAGCCATGTGATTAATAGCAGCATGTTCATATTATTGTACAGATGTGCTTTTATCATTTGGAAGAAGGAGCATGGCATGCCTATACAAAAAATATTACTCTAGCAAAACAAAAATGATGGAGGCACACCCAAGAACTGTGATGTAGATCAGAAATGAACAGCACAAGGTGAGGAGTTAATTAGCTTAATCGAGGTTTAAAGAGATGTACACGTTGTCCATTAATTAAAAATCTAGTACATGTACAATTGGCCTTATTTGATTCTTATATGATATGACCTCAGTGGACTCTTGTAACAGGTGGATGTTTTGCGATTCGATCAAAAACTTAAGCTGATAAATGAGATTAACATCCACTCATTATATACCCATTGACTTTTCCATCCGAATCTGATGTGGGACAAGACCTCTAACAACTATCTTGAATAATGAGAGACTTGCAAATATAGAATGGGAATATCCATATTCCTATCCAATTTCACCATGGTGTACTGGAATATGCATATTTACTGTTGCAATTGATATCGCGACAATGTAATGGACTCGGACGATATCGATATTTAGATAACGGTACCGACACCTCCCAAAAACATTACGAATTGGGCAACCCCCTTTTTTTTCCTTCGTAGTTTCTAATAATGAATGTATGCTTGCTATATATTTTCCCTGTATAAATAATAAAACAAAATCATTTCCTTTATTTTTTTTCTCCAGTCCTTCTCAAGTTCTTTTGCTCACTAGCTCGCTTATGAATCTTTACTACTATATATCTGTAACTGCACCCAAAATGTTCCATTAGACTTTCTAAATACCCTACAAGAATACCCGATTCTCTCTTGCCCTCCCATGGAGCCACACCACCCAACCAAGAAAGCTAACCACAAGCCTAGAAAGTCCACAAGAGCCGAGCTCAGATGCAGCAAGACTTGTTGCTTCTTCTGCGCCACGAAGATACCATCCCGGTCTCTTAGAAGAACCTCCATCTCCAATTGCTTCGAACAAATGCCTCTCACGGATGACCAAGAACACGTACTCGTGTTAAGCAGCCTCTGGAACACCGCCATGTCTCAGCCAGACGATCCGGAACTCCCCTCCCTTGGCATCTTCGAATGCATGGCTAAATTCATAGCCAGAGGCATCGATGATGCTGGCTGGCTCTCTAGACACCAAAACATATACATCCCATACTATGCTGCACACATTATCGGCTCATACACCATGAACAAGCCTCAATTCGCGGAAATGGCAGTTGAATCAGGTGTGATTCCGCCATTAATGGAGCTTTTGAGAGGAAAAATCAGCTGGGTGGAGCAACGCGTCGCTGTTAGAGCCCTCGGTCACCTAGCTAGCCATGAAAGCACATTTCAAGCCATTTCAGTCCATGAAATGGAGATCATAAACTTGGCTATACAGATAGCATCAACATGCCTAGATGTGGTTTACCACAACTTTGTTTCTATGAAACAGACTAATAGACTAAAGTACCACTGTAATCTTCTTACAAGAGGGGTGGTTAAAGATTTGGAAATAGAGAACAGGAAAGCTGAGGAATGGGCTAGTCAACTTCAGAGCTGGTCTCTTTATCTCCTAAACTGCTTTGCAAGTAAAGAGAGACCATCCATGAACCTGATATGCACACAAGAGTTCTTGGAGGCCTTATCTGCCATGTGGGGTGGGCTTGAAAATCGCACCTCTTCGGGTGGATCAGGGCTAATCAGAACTCTATGCAACACAAAGATG
This sequence comes from Cornus suecica, assembly GCA_963922005.1. Classification (NCBI taxonomy): domain Eukaryota; kingdom Viridiplantae; phylum Streptophyta; class Magnoliopsida; order Cornales; family Cornaceae; genus Cornus; species Cornus suecica. The sequence goes on from OY998248.1 coordinate 34,594,394, forward strand.
GGGAGAACAAGCGTAGCGAATTCAAAGCAAGTCCTAGAGAGTTTATGCAATCTGTGTAGGTCATCGGATGATTGGCAATACATGGCAATTGAGTGTCTTCTTTTGATTCTCAAAGACTACGATGCTAGACACATAGTGTTCGATACTGCAGTTTTGTTTCTTGCTGATTTAGTTGAGCTCGAAAATGTTGGAGACACAATCACACAAGCATTATTGCGAGACTATAGTAAAATCAAATATGGCGAATTGCGTATGAGAAGCAGGAGAGCTCGGAAAGCATTGGAAGATGTGTGGGAGTTGAAGGTGGAGAGGCGAAAGAAAGAGAGAATGATGTCCGAAGAAGAGGTTGAAGAGAGGAAGAGTTCGAGAAATGTGTTGAAACGGGAAGGGAACCGGAAATTCTGGTCTGGTGATGTTGAAGAAGCTGTTGTTATGTATACAAAAGCATTGGACTTGTGTCTGCTAAAGGTGAGAAGAGAGAGAACAGTTCTGTATAGCAATAGAGCTCAGTGTTATCTGCTTCTAAAACAGCCAGAATTGGCCATCAGTGACGCAACCCGAGCTCTGTCTCTATCAGGTGAAGAGTGTCCACATAACAAGAGCTTGTGGAGACGATCACAGGCTTATGACATGAAAGGGTTAGCTAAGGAAAGCTTGATGGACTGCTTTAAGTTCATCAATGGAAGAATCAAGTTGGAGGGTGATACAAGGGGTACAGTGATCCCATACCACGCTCTACACATGATCAACAAGCAGATGAACGCCACGTGGATATTCGCCGCTGCCAGATCAAAGACATGTGGCAATCACAATGTCCTACGGAAAACCAAGGGCCAGGATCAAGTCGAGGATATAACAAGGAAGACAATGGAAATGAATAATTTCCCTACTATGTTCTAAATCTGTAACGGTTATCTTTGTTTTTATCTTATATGAATATGCTTGCAAAATATATATAACACAAATTATTATTAACATTATGTACACCATGTTTGTTGCTATATGTACACAATTCCTTATTACAAAAAATCCGTATTTGGTCCTAATAGCAGTATTTTTAAGAAAATAATGGGGCAATAATTCACCATTTGGACATATTAGCTTAGGAGATCCCAACAACTAAAAAACAAACACCAAATCTAGGAGTAATCTATCCTAATCCTAAAGTTAGATTTGTTGGATCCTACCTAATATATCCTACCCAACAAATCAATAATGATCTTTTTTTCTTTATTTTTGAAAGTTAAGAATTTACTATCCACCACAAACCCCTGATTTATCATTTGGGAGTGAGGCCATTGGCGAATAATGATCTTTTTATGTGCACAATAATGAACTACTATTTGAATCAGCTATGATAGACAATTTTTTATTTTTTTCCATACATAAATACACTAGTTGGAGCAGGTGATGTAGCTCCAAAGTTAGAGAAAAGGATATTAGGGTAAGTGGGGTTTGGCATGAAATTAGTTCACTGCCTTTGAATATTGATGACCTGGTATTCACAGACCTATTAATGTAAATTTACTGATATAAGATCACCAGTATACTGAAATCATTTATTATTAAGCTCACGCAGAGCTCTGTGCTCAAATCTCAGCGATAAAACATTTTGAGATGAGCATGTTTCTGGGAAAGGACTCCTAAAATATAGGAGCCTTGAAAGTGCTTATTTTGGGATTTGTCATGGTAGAGTTTTCAAAATTTTGTATCATAACTCCTGATTTACATAAAATGTATGCTATTTAATTATTTTATTTTATGTTATCAAAATCTACACTACATGACCTTTCTCTTCCAACAACTTGGAATTGAATGCATAAATCACACCGTTGCTAACTATTCCCACTTTAAATGAGTCTTATACTTCTCCTAATAGTACCATCCATATGGATTATTAGTAGTTGCACTGTAAAGTTCAATTTATTATCAAGTCATACGCAAAATCCGATACAAGTCCTACGCGCCATTGGCCAATCAAACCCGCAAATCCCACCCTACAGTTCCTTTTATCCACCAGCCAAAATATTACGTAAATTTGAAGTCCCTTTTACCGCATAATTTGGTCAATTTAAAAGACTGTATAATGCCAAAATTTTGGGACTTCTTCTGTTCTTGTTTTAGAACTTATGTGAATATTGTAGACCTACCGATTATTTGACTGGCTGCTTGTATTATTTTAGGTACTCTAACAGGGAATATGCGATGACCCTATTAATAAGAGACAAGGATTCTTACATAAAATAAAAAATTGCTATATCTGAAATGCTATATAGAAATTTAGTAGAAAATTTACTGCAAGACAACTACAGGAAGAAATGATGTTACATGAAAGAATGGAAAATAATGTTCAAACCACCACATATGCTATAACACAAGCCAGTGATAACAGGAAGCAATCTCGCCTTAAGTTGAATCAGCTCTGCTACGGGTTCTGGATGCCAGAGTAAACCACTTCAGAGGCGATGACTGGCCAGAATGTCACTGAGCTTACAATGCTCTCTGCAGAAAAGCCAAGTTCCATGAACATATCAGAATATTACTAGTGGCAGCCAAAAAATAATAATAATAACTTCCAATAATAATAATAGAAAGGAAAAAAGCCAAAAAAATAAAAATAAAAAGTTGGCCAGGATTCCCATCGAAAATGAGGAACTCAACAGCAGCAGAACCTCTACAAAGAGTATGAAACATCTTGTATTTACGAGAAGTTCATACTTGGACTACCAAGAACCTATTCTTCTAAAAAATCGGCCTTGTGAAAGGACACTATGATTTTGGAAAATCATCTATTCTAGACTTATAACTTGAGGGTCTTCAACAACAAAAAGAATAACAGAACATCACACATCACACATCTGATGCCACCTAATTTTTTTATTTTATTTTATATCAAACCTATAGATGTGACTCACCTCTCAAGGATTTAAATATGCTCAGTCCGAGTAGGAGCTCAGGGCAGCAACAACTGAACCTGTTGTCTCGAAAGTTGATGAGACATCTGGATAATCTTTCCACGATGTGTTGACTTTGAGAGATGGATACAGCCAACTCTTTACAGAATCCACAAACGAGTTCGGATCGAAGTTCAAAATGGCTTCCCAATCTACCTGCAAACCTTGCGGAATGCTCCCAGTAAATTCCATATTAGCAGCAAGAAGTAATCCAAGCAAAACTACGAACCCAACGGCAGCAGAACCTCTAGAAAGCGGCATGAAATTGTACCTAAAAATTATATGAACTTTAATCTCCACAAGAATCCAAATATTTTGTCCAAAACCAGACAACTTATGTGCAGTGAAAATCATCTCATATTCCTACCAGTAATATGTCATCCTTAAGATTGCATCTCTCACATTTTCTAGCACATCGAAATCGGTAGACCCATAAGTTTCACCACAATAAGCATTACAAAGAGCCTGCATTGGTCGGCACATTTCAGTGTTAAGTGAAGTCCAGTCAATAAGAATAATGATTGTATTATTGAGTCTATCAACATAGCAAGTTCCATACATGAAATAATAGTCAAGGAACAGATGAAATGCAGATAAGCGCAAGTGCTATAAGAAGTACGATGGCCCATTGGTACTTAGATGCATTAGGGGACTAGTCCTGCATCTAGCTCATAGATGTAAGAAGCATGCATGGCATGTAGCAGAATTAATCTTTTAGGTCAAGAATGGACAAATGTTAGAAGTATAAGATCAGGGAGGAATTTGAGTGCTGCGGTTCGCTTTCGGATATTACCAGCTAATACTGAAGAACACGGCATGAAGGCAGGCTAGTATTGCAACATTCAGTGAAAACGGTTGTGCCAAACAAATGACTTCTAGTTCTGAGAAATATTTAAAACCCGAATTTATCTTAGTTTGTATCTGGTAACTTGACTTGACAAATAAACCTTAACTAGTCCTTGGTGCCACAGAGTCAGTCTAGTGTTTAGGTTTTAGAGGAGCAAATCCGTATCCCACCTAGGAATAAATTTGAAGGAAAATGCATTCTTAGAACTGGGTTGGGAAATTTTGAGACTGATGTTAGATCGGACTCCCAGGAAAGAAAGTTCTGCCACACCTGTGACAATAGTTTCACCAGTTGTTGCAATTAACCAAGCACAAGGGATATGTCACTATTTTTACTATGAAAGATGGTTTATGGAGACACTAATAAGCATTTCTTTGGTTATCCATAAGTAGGGATGACAATTTGTGCCGCCCCGCCGGAGCCCCGCCCCGTTCCGCCCCTTTATTTAAGGGATTGGGAAGGCCTTATGTTTCGTAGGGGCGAGTTTGGTAAAATAAATTGAACCCGTCACAAATTATGGGGCAGGTACGGGTGTTGCTAAATACCCGTCATGACCCACCCCGCCTCGTTTACCTTTATTTTATTTTATTTTGTTGGGGTTGTCCCACACCGGTTGTGGGAATGACTGGTGGTCAGTATATAAGTGTGAGAGAAAGCCTTACCCTTTGAGCTAGCTTTTGGGGTGAGAGAGGCATAGGACCACCTAACACTGGTATCAGAGCCCAGGTTCCGAGAGAAATGGGTTGTCACTGCTCCGACCCAAGACCTGATGTGTGAGGGGGAGATTGTTGGGATTGTCTCACATCGGTTGTGGGAATGACTGATGGTCAGTATATAAGTGTGGGGGAAAGTCTCACCCTTTGAGCAAGCTTTTGGGGTGAGAGAGGCTTAAGACCACCCAACACAACATGATTTCAAATAAGTTCATATGTTACGTTAATGGAGCGAAGTGGGGTGGGGCGGGCACGGGTATAATAAATTATTAATGGAGCGGGTATGGTTTATGAAAAGGCAACCCGTGAAATATTCGTGAAGGGTATGGTATTTTAAAAAATTAAATGGGGCGAGGATGGATATAGGCGAACCCGTTTCGTACCCACCCCATTTCCATCCCTATCCATAAGCCTCCCAACTATAAGATTGGGCCCAAAAAAAAAAAAAAGAAAAAAAAATAATAATAATAAAAAATAAAAAGAGAGAGAAGACTCAGTTAGTTGATTGAGAAACCTCCATTTAAAGGTGCGTTGAAAAAGAGTTTAATTCACTGGGCATCAATTGTCAAGGGCCAAACAAAAGCCACCTTTTGAACTGTAGCTCATTGCAATATAGTAAACTGCTCAGCTTAGAAAGACAAACTTCCTCCCAAAAACTAATATTGATTATCATCCTCTCGTTGGCGCAGTAATATGGATACTGAATGTAGCATAAAATCGATTGCCTGGTAAAGTTCAGTCCAAGCCTGATCTACAAAGAGAAGCATCATACTCTCATAGGGTAGGGTAGGCAGCTTGGCCTCTATCATGGTGTCCCAAGTATTTATTAAATTTACATTTTGTCCAGGGATGACCAACCCCACCCACTCTTTTTTTTTACAAGTATGAATTGAAAGCACTCAAACGGGGAGTGCATCCCAACTACAAAAATAAAAACCCAAGGGCAAAGAGAACCCAAAAACTCCATCTTCTCCTCTAAGGATGTACAAAAACGACCCTCCACCAAATAAAACAAATTGTTAATAAAAAAAATCTTTAATAGCTCATAAAGGGGACTCAATCCCCTCAAAACAACGTCTATTATGCTCAAGCCAAATACCCCACCAAAGGCAAAGGGGGGCCACCCTCCAAAACTTGTCTCTGACGTCACTCTCCCACCAAGAAAATTTTTTCCCATTTGTGGGGGCGCGTGTTTTTGTGGTTCAGTCAAGAGGAACAAAAGGATATGCTTTCTATCAATTGCTCAACAGTTTTAGAGATGCAAGACAAAACCAAGATGGCGCAGATATGCGGTCTATATTTCATTCCATTCATGAAGCTAAACTTTTTCTTTATTGATAGGTGAAGCTAAATTAATATGGTGTCAATTTCAAGAGTAAGGTATCTTGAGGCCAATATATCAAAATTGGGATCCTAGGCTTGATGATGGGGTCTTTGACAAGGATTGCAGGATGGAATTTAAAAGCAAAGATTCTAGAAATGGAGAAAAATAATTCCTGATAATATAGGTAAAGTACAATTACATATTTTCTGAAAATAGACCTTGAATACACATGAAATTAATTCAATCACATATGAAGATAAAGACAGAAAAATATATGGAACAATTTTAACATTAGAAATCCATCCCTAACTATTGTAGCACATTAACTAAAACAACTAAAAAACATAGAAAAAATAAATAAGAGAAACTGACTGAGAGAACTTTACAGTATCGGATGTAGTAATAAAGTTTCAAAAAAAATAAAAAATAAAATTGAATTACCATATTAGTCATTACACACTGCATAAAAATATCCAACTTACATAAAGAAAAAAAAATAAAAATAAAAAATTCTAAGCTACTCAGCCCACCAGGTCGGAGAGATCTATTGTTTAACTAAAAGAATGATTCATGTGATATTTGGAAATCACTTAGTTTTAAAGAGTCAATGGAAGCCAACACAGTGAAGCAGTGTTTCTAAAACATTGTCTTTTCTATGACATATCAAAGAAAATTAGAAAATCATAATATATTTTTAAGGGAAAAAAAGGAAGGAACTATGCTGAATTTTTACTTGTTGGAATACACAAAAACAAGAACAGAATTTGCCTAAAATTGTCTTCTAAAGTAGTTGAATAGTCCATTCAAACAAGAAGAATTCACAAACTGAAAAACAACATTTTGGATTTATTATATTACTTTTAAGTCTTGATCCTAATCACAATATATTCAAAACCGTGAGTGAAATCAATATTATTGAAAGCCAGTGGAGCATCTTACAAGGAGTCTTCCCTCCTGGATGAGTTTTTTGTCAGACCCAAAGCAATTCAGTGCTTTCTTATCTTAACCTAGTAGGATCTTTTATCTGTGTCGAGTTTCTAACAAACACAGTACAAGCAATATCATAATTCACTAGTATGATGGAGTGCAGGGGAAATTCAATTTAATTTTCAGGTTTAAGTCAGTGTTAGTGTAAAATCAGAACTTTGAAATATTAGTTACATACTTCCCAGGCCATTGCCATTTCTGATTCAAAAACATCCCATCTCGAAGGTGTACAAGGTGTTCGAATTGCAAAGTCAAATCCATGTTCCCCCCTGGAAGAATCACATGACAATTCCCGACAGATAAACAATTCAATAAAAGCAGTATATACAATCACTACAACGGAAAGACAAAAACAAACTAATTACAAGAGTAAGTTGAGCTTACATTTTCTGCAAGGTAATCCTAGTTCCTTCAAGACGCCTCCTGAAACAAGCACCATAAATCAAATTATGGTAACATCAAGAAAATTCAGATGCCAAAGATTATGTTCATCGACAGAACTCAATATAATATACGCAATGAACAGAACTTCGAATTATGTACACGTGCATACCCCTCAAAAGCTGTACTATTGCACCAAGTGGCCAACCAGAAGTCCTCATTGACAACTCTGTAAAGATCAGAGCACGATTCTGCATTCATAATCTGCATATATTATTAAAACATGAGCAATTATTATATGTAAATACTTCTATTTATGGAAGTGGAGAAGACTGCATAACAGTATCTCAGCAAAAACTAGCAACAAATTAAAGATTATGAATACACAACTCTTTTGGTGAATAATTATTCATGAATAAGCCAAAGTGAAAAACAGGATAAATAAAGTGAATCAAGCTATCAGAAAATGGAAAGGCTGAAATGGAGGCTTGAAGCCCACTTCTTATACAAAAACATAATGATATACATAAGAGGCATGAAGTTCAGAATAGTGAGTTGTATTTTTCCCCGTCCTTCCATAACCAGGATAATGGGCCTTATTTCAACAATTGTCAACTTAATCCAATATACAAGAGGCAATTTATTATAAGAACTCTATGCATCACCTGATAAGCATGAAGAAGATTTAAACAAAGTATTGATAAGGCACTGGTTCACAGAACAAAAGAGAAACATTCAACTACGTAAGGGCAACACTCCAGTTTCTCTGTGGAGTTACCATTTTGAGAATAATAGAGTTAATCTAACATTAATATGACTCACATCTTGTAACTTCCCATCTTCAGACAGATCAATGATATTGTCTCCCTTGTTGTATACATACATTTTTTCCTTCATGACAGCCTTTGCAACATTCAATGTCCTGCAGCCCTGGCAAATTAATAAGCATTTCTTGTAGGTTTGGCTTGAAAAAAATGAAGAGACTGCTTATACCTTTGAAAATTCGGAAAGTAGCGAATAACTTTTGCTTGCCCAAGAATGAGTGGCGTGTGAGATCCAATTCCAGAATTGAACTCCTCACTAAACCATTGACATGAACAATTAAAGCTATATTCAGACTCGAATTTTGAAATGATAGATGAAGATAAAGTTTGGCAAACAGATGAAACTACTCTGGAGGCTGCAGAGAAAGATTAGAGAAAAAAAATGCCAACTTTTCTCAACATAGCCAAATCCAAAAAGAAATAAAGATAATCTTTGAGACCAATTACGCTAATAAAATGCCATAAGAACAAAGCCATATCTGAACTAAGCACATGTGTGACCCGTTTTATAGGCAACCAAATACTTGTTCAATAATCAAAATTATAACATCGCATAATACTATAAGTGTGCATAATGAGCACTTGTAAACACACACATTCCATAAAGTAACATATAGACCATATCCTATAGTTTGCTTATACAAGCACTATTCAAAGCATCAGTTTAGTTTTCCGCTAAACATGGGCATAGAATAACAATAACTGAACAATGTCTGATTGTCCAGAATTCTAACCATAAAAATTTTATTACACACTCAACTCAACCTTAATAACCAGTGCAGAGTTGCCAGAAGAATAGCTACCAAAAAGTGGCCCAAGTTTTCTTACCTATCATTAGTTTGATATTTTGCTAAATATGGCATTGGAATTACCAAAACTGAACATTGTCTACAAAAATCTGGGCATTGACAACTTATTCCACATCCAACTCGATCCCCCGTTAAGAAAAGAGAACCATAAATCTTAATTGAAAAAAAAACTACAAAAAAGTGACCCATGTCTGCCAGACTATCGCCTTGGGTACCAAATGGCAGAATTTTATTATAAGAACAAAATTAAATTATATGTTCAATATATATATATATTTGTAGCGGTAACAAGTTTTATGAGCAAGCATGTTGATATTGATGTTAGGTAAACGGGGAAAATTTTAACACCTTCACAAACTATTGTTAGTTTTTTTTTTTTTTTTTGAAAGTTCAAACTATTGTTAGCTTAATGTGATATGGCAAGGACATGATTCATGTCTTAAACACCATGCAATGGAGATAAAATTGCGATTCCTGGATTCAAGATTATTTTTTGTAGCATAAAAAACAATGGAGAAAACAAAATCAAGCCGCCACAAATTCTGAAAAAAATAACTTTTTTTTGTTTGGGGGGGGGGGGGGGGGGGGGATTTAGACTCGACCCTTGTTGCGAGTGAGATTGTTGATGCCAGACTGCAGAGTAGCGTCCCCGGGATTCTCGTGAAGCTTGATGGGGGGAAAGCTTACAACCGTATCAATTGGGGCTTCCTATGCAGGAGAGGTTGGGATTTGGGGCTAGGTGGCGGCAATGGATGGAATTCAGTAATTATTCGGCTCGTTTCTCAATGGTGGTGAATGTTTGCCCTCGGGCTTCTTTGGGAGTTCTAGCGGTCTGAGGCAAGGTGACCCACTACGTCCACTCCTTTTTCTTATTGTGATGGAGCTTTCAATCGTTTGATGGCTCAGGCCACAGAGCTGGGCCTTATCCGTGGTGTTAGGGTGGGGATGCAGCCTCCCAGTATATGGACGTTTCTCGTCTGCTTTTTGCCGATGACACTTGTTTTTGTGATGCGAATGTGGATCAGTTGTGGCATCTTCAGTGTATTTCGATTTGCTTCCAAGCAGTATCGGGCCTTAAAATGAATATTGGCAACAACTCGATGATTCTGGTAGGGGAGGTAGGGAGCATTTCTTCTTTGGTTGTTGTGGCAGGTTGAGATGTTAGTCTCTTTCTTCTGTTTACTTGGGCATGCCATTGGGTTCTTTGGATCAAAGACAGTGTTGTTGAGACTTTGTGGTGGAGCGAGTGGCAAGGTGGTTGGTTGGGTGGAACATGGAAGCATCAGTATCTTTCCAAATGGGGGAGACTCACTTTGCTAAAGAGCACGCTTTCCAACTTTTCTACTTATGTTCTTTCCCTCTTCCAGATTCCATACAGCATGGCACCGCAGACTGAGAGATTTCGGAAGCAGTTTCCGTGGGATGGCGGTAAGGAGGAATTCTTGTATCATCTTGTCTGGTGGGATAGTCTTTGTCGCCCTTCACAAGAGGGGAGCATGGGTGTTACAGGATGATGCCTTTTAACAAATCCCTGATGGAAAAATGGATGTGCTGATACAAGATTGAGAGGTCTCGCCTTTGCATGAGAGTGATTTCTTGTTGTTATGGTCAAAATGGTAGTGGTTGGTGTTCGAGGACCATGAAGATCCCCAAGGACGGGGGCATGGGCATACGGAAGGACACTCGAAGAGGATGGGATTCCTTTGCCATTCAGTGTCAGAGATGAGAATTATTTTAGTTATTGGTCCGACCTCTTCTTTCCCTCAGCTCTATAGTATTGCTCGCAACCGTCATGCCTTTGTAGCCGATTATTATTTGTTCCATATATAGGTAGGCCTATTTGGGATGTTCTGGAATGGGAGCTTGAAGAAGTTTTTGGTAGTTGGAGCATTTATATGGCAGACTCTTCCTGATTTTGGACGAGATCTTTCCGTGCGGAGACCATCGTCTCGCGGGAGGTTGAGGTCTCGTCTCTCTTCCTGTGCATCTCGGGTCAGACCTGTTTGCCATTTCCCGTCATTTCCTTGGAAGGTGGTTTGGTGCTCCAAAGCCCCTCTCAAAGTTGTTTTTTTTGTAGGGTCCGCGACTTGGGGTCAAATCCTTATATTCGATAATCTCAGGCATAGGAATCTCTTCATGGTCAATTGGTGTTTCATGTACAAGAGTGATAATAAATCTAGGATAATCTTCTTCTACATTGTCTGGTTGCCCATAATTTTTAGGTATGCTCTTTGGCATTCAGTGGACTATGCCGCTTCAGTTCACGATGTTCTCGATTCTTGGAGAGGTGATTCGGTGGGGTCTCATGCCTACACGTTTTGGAGGGCAACACTCCTTTGACTTTGGTGGAGTATTCGGTTGGAGCGCAATGGGCGTTGTTTCAAGGGGATCGAGTCCCCGATTGACTCCATCAAGGATTTTTTTATCTCATCTTTTTTTTATTAGGTGAAGAATAAATATTGAAAATCTATAGAGGAAAAGATTGATTTTTTTTTCCGCTTAGCTCTTAAGCCAGCCTCGAGGGACACACTCCCCTTTTGAGTCCTTTATATATACTTCTTAGTTATCAAAAGAAAAAAAAAAAACTTGAAAGAGACACAACATAAAGAAGCTTGGTAATCTACTTAAGTATATATTTATTCATACACATATGCTTTACGGAACTCGTGATTGAATTATTGAAATTTCTATACTAAATACAACACATTGAAGAGGATTTCCATAAATGTAATATATAATGATCTCTAAGATATAAAACTAGGTTTAGCTTATGTTACGACGAGCACACCAAATCTACTAGAAATCACGGATCATGACAAAAAATAAATACACCACACACAGAACACAAAGATTTAAGGTTCGACATAAGTCATGTCTACGTCCTCTGTGTGTGTGTGTGCATGTGTCAATTTCTTAGTTACTCCAAATCCTAGATGCCTTAGATATATCGAGCTATAAGAGAGTACTAAATAGGCCCATGACCCATAAGAGAACAACGGGTTAAAACCAAAGCTCGAATTTAGGCCAAAACAGCACACCTTATTATATCCCTTTTCTTATAACCATATTATAGTCTGCATTGAATTGTATTTTTTATATGTTTCATCGGTTTAAACCATGTGTACGTTTTACTCGAAAAAATGTGCCATGCACGCAACATTTCTACAAGGGTGACAAATGTCTAACCAACACCTGGTTGAACACCTACATAGGCGGCTCCTCCTAAGAAGCATCTGTCCTTCCTGGTATTGCACTTTCTTTTCTTCTTCTTATGCAGTAAGAGACATTAGAATTCTTGATAGAATAGTAAATGAAGCAAAATTTTGAGTAATTTAATTGGAATCGAAATATCATTTTGAAAATTTGACAGATGAAATATTTCATTAAGCCTCGAGGACAGTATCAATATTGCAAAGCCATAAATGGACAAAACCCAATATGACATGGAAAAAATAAATAAATAAGTACCAAGCAACTAATTACTAAAAAAGTAGTAGACACTTTTTAACACAACTAAAATCTGTAGCTCAATATATATATATATATATATATATATTAATACATACATTAAGAGAGTAACAGTTTTAGGATTTCATATAACAATAAACATGTAACATTTGTTGAACCTCACTTTCCTCGTCAGATTAAGGAATAATAGTCTTGGCGATTAATATGACTATATTCTTATGATATTTGTTGAACTTCATCTTCCTCATCATAAGATTATGAGTAGCTATTTTAAAGAATTAACAAAAAATTAGTCATGTCACAATCAAATATGAAAAGGATTGTCCATTTCCATGTATCATGTGTCACATCATGACCAAGCAAACCTTTGCTCGTACATGACAGGCTCACAGGGAAAAAAACCACCATTGAATTATGTATCAAAGCAAAATTCTTACCTTAACTTGTTAATCCACACAACTGGGTCACAAGGTTCAGAAATCTGTCTCCATTTGACAGCCAATAAGTAAACATCATGCCATGACATCATGGAACGGCCCGATGATCTATCTTCAGTGATACCATATGGAGTCGACGTTTCTGCGGCATTGCTAGTACTACACCCGGCACCGCCTCTATTATGGCTGGGGATACTGATTTTTTCCTTTCTTCGGGTTCTCTTGCCATATTTTGATGTGCTTTTATTAGCATATTTCCATTCTATTTGTAATGAACGCCAAGCCTTTGAGACCTTTTGTGCAATTTGGATGGCAGCTAATCCCGCCATACGATGCTGGTACATGTCAGATTCGATATACAATCAGTAGAATCCAACTAACAAAATCAGCAATATTACTGAACAAATATCGAACGAGATTGACGCCATTGTTGATAATAAAGAAAGACAAAGAACAGAATATAAAGGACTAGAATGTCAACAACGAATTCCCTCTAAATACCTGGCTGCACAAGCTCAGCACGGGCTCTCCATAAAATTTGAAAAATGTTAAATGCCAAGTCAAACTCAAATTGAGCCAAGAACCAAGTATACATAAAGTTCAGATAAATTATGGTAGCTAGCAAGGTGTTTAAAATGAATAAATACACATTTAACAGAGTTGAGAAAGTGATTTTTCTATACCACATGCAAATTCGGTCTATTCAAAGTTGTAATTGTTAATCTAAAGTCAAAGTCACCACATTGCATAGATCCACTACCAAAGCTTAGCATGACGCCACTGTGTCCGATTCCTCCTAGATTCATAAGCCTTATTGATATCATTTTACTTAGGAAATTTAGTGGTCATGATAATCGTTGTTATAGGAGTTCTAATAATTTTGGATTCAAATCCAAAATTATCAAAACTGAAACCACGAATAACAAGTTAACCATGCATTTTCTACGATAAAATTTCAACCAAAAACTTGAACATTCCTGTAGGGGTATGAAAATACCTAAAAAAAACTGAAGGTTGTAAAACGTAGTTCCCAAATATTTTGAGAACTTTTCCAATTAGCAACAAAAGAAGTTTAACTCCTAATATAGCACCCATAAAACCGTACACAGAAGTAAACACGGTGATTCAACCACTAAACCTTCTCCAATTTCTACAACCTGCTGTCAACAACATTGATGGATATAAGATTACCAATATCTTATAAGAAAAAACTTTTTTTTCATGTATTTGACCCTTTCAGAAGGAACTGAGAGAGGGAAAAACAATAAATGAGATGTAGATATGAACAGGATGTGAGACTAACAGGCTTCTGCTCTTGGTGCTGTGTTATCTCGGGTCATCTTCGGAACAATAATGAGTTATAAAATCATTTGTTGATTTAAGTACAATTGGGGTCGTATGCTGTGTAATCTGGGGTAATTTTCGGTTAAAAAAAACAATTAAAAGAGGGAGTGAAGAATCAGAATGATATACAGAAGTATAAGTTTGCCATGACATCTACAGAAGAAATTAATTACAACCGTTAATGTGAAGTTGCCAATAGAGTGTCAAGAAGTTGGAAAATCTACACCGACTAGGAACAAGCATAACCCACCAACTAAGGCGTCTTGGTTGATTTTTGACAAGAACCGTTAAATTTTTTACTTGAACAAATGGAGAAACAAATCAGGACAAACCTTTCCTTATCCTTGATTTTTCTACATTTCGTTTCCATAAACTTAACAAAGGAAATTCTAAATTCATCCTGATCATATAGAAATACGCCATTAACATTAGTCTAAGCATATGATTGACTTAAATGATAGGGTCAGATTCCAGTTATTGTCCCAGAATGAGATACCTAAGAATCACCAGATTTGCAAGTCAACTCCAACTCACTTCCCGTAGGGTGGGGGTGACATTTAACAAGGAAATTTTATATCTTTGAAATCTATGAACTTTCTTAGGCAAGAATTGTAATTTTTCAGGAATACAATATGTTTTAATGGGTGTCAAAATAATAATTCAAAAATGCAATAAAAGAATGGAAAAGAAAGAAAGGGAACACAAAAGAACCCACAACCATATACTAATAGAGAGATTTGCTTAGTTGCAAAGGAGTTCTTAATATCACGCACCTGGCGCCTATTAGGCAAGAAGCCAGGGCAATTATACTGGATCTTCTCGCCAATAGAATCTGCAGCCTGTAGAAGAGAACTTTTCTGTTTTGTGATGGCAAAATCCTGCTTTCTCAGCTTACCCTTTTTCAGAGATTCACGAAGGGGGGGTTGCCTGTAAACCTTTTCACATACATTTTTGGGGTGCAATCTTTTACACCAATACTCCTGAAGAGAAAAGGAAAATGGGACAAACAAAAAGACCATATAAGCAACAGATTTTTCAGAAAATGGATCTTGCTAAACAGAATACATTTTTTAGATGAGCATTTTGAATTTTTGTTTTATCTTTCATGTGTGTCTGAAGGTACATCAACAACGTAAGTGTGCAAGGCTAACATACAGATAACTCCACAACTAAGTTATGGAGAAACAATATGCGCCTTTACTCAGACAGTGGGTGATACATGAACTAAATAGTCATTCTCAGCTCCCATCTGTAACACCTCAATACCTCAGAATTATGTTGTCTACGAAAGCGTGAAGGCAGCTCAAAATTCGAAGGAAGGTGTTTGAGGGCAATAGAAACAATTCTGCAGAGGAATTGGTTGTTATGGAAAAACAAATCAAAGGGGGGAGGGGGTGTCTGGCAATAAAAGGTGTTTTAAGTCTAAAAATAAAATAAAAAACTACTGAGATACTACACCTATCACAAGGAAAGAAACTTCAGGAAAGACGGTCCTGAGCGTAAGAAGGGAAATAGAAAATCCTTGAAGCCACCGATGTAAATCTTGCATACGGTAATGATGCACATGGTGTTTATGTTCTCACGATTTCTATTGCCGACTCCACCGATAAGTGAATTTTTTATTCAGGTTATTTGTACAGCACTTGTTCAACCAATGACAGGTTTGCTCTTACCAATCCATGCCCTGCAAGGTTAAAAGGTATGAGTACAGTTCGAAGCAACTTGTATGATGGCATAGTGAGGACATTCACTGACATCAGATGTACCAGAACTGAAGACGAATTTGGCTTACTACGTGTGTTCAATTCTATCAGAGCCATTTACAAGGCTGGAGGTGGAGTCATTTGGGATTGAAAGGGTGCTATACTAGTGATTAAGGAACTGAAGAGACATGGTTTATATGCCATGGTGGCATATTCACATGTCTAGCTACAATATCGTCCTCGGATCTAGGTTCACCTCAAAATGTGGCATGTGTGGCTTGGGCCACAAATGAGAGAGGGATGGACATCTAAGTAAGCAGGGTCTTCTTGGCGTCTGAAAATCGAAAAATGGATTTCTGCATCTTTAGAAACAGTTAAGAGTGAGGTTTCGTATGAAAATTCAAAGGACCAAGCCTGTGGCAGATTATTTTAATTTTGATATTTACGATCCCTGTTAGGTTTACTTCTATAGTGGTGGTGACCTGCCTCAAAACGTTTGGGTTAAATTTTGAACTACACTGATGAGTCTTTTGTCACATCCAAGCAATGGAAGTCCTCGAATGAGAAGCAAAATTGGAAAGCAGGTCAAGCGCTTGAGGACAATGGCTTGGAATTCTATGACGGAGATGTAATGAGTTCTGCAGGGCTCCAGGGCTCACACGATCGTTATACACTGCACAATGCAGAAGAATTCGCAGCAGTATGGAGCTGCAAAAGATTACATAACATTGTTGGAGATGGCATGGTGTATGCTGTCCAAAGTTGGATTAACAAAGTGTCCTGGTCTAAAGCTGTTTATATATCTTGTTTCTTGGTGAAACGATCTCCATCGATGGTTAATACCCTCAAGGAGTTAAGGAATTGTTGGAAAAAATCAGGAGAGAGGTCTGCAATGTGTAGTATGAATCTGACCTTTAATAAGTTGCAATGCCAGTTCCACAGAAGGAGGTAGGGAATACAGCGAGAGGTTCAAGTCTAAGCATGTTGAACACGTGGAGGTTCGACCCGAGGATGTTCGCCATTGGTTGATAACGAGCAGGTGCAGTTTTGGGTATAGAAAAAAGATGCACAACTGTAGCTGTACGGTGTGGCTAGAGACAGATGGAGAGGTATGCTAGGCCATGTCAGAACAATGGTGCTTCACATGTTGATTCAGTTGCCTAAGCAATTAATTCAGCAGACACCACAGATGTCAAGTACTTGCGATGAGCCACCACAGGTGGAAATGGTATGTTGCCACGAGCGAGGAGATTGAGTCTCTTCATAAGATGCAGTCTTCGAGCTAGTTGAGAAGCCAGAAGATCGTGGGCTGTAAATGGGTCTTCATGACAAAGGAACCCAGGAGTGGTAGGTGTGATGTTCAAGACATGCTTGGAGGCGAAAAGCCCATACACATAGGGAAGGCCAGGACTTCAATGAAGTTTGCCTCAAATGGTGAAACCTAGCTCAACCAAGGTGTTACTTTGCTGTGCTTGCTCTATGTGACTTAGGTCTTGAACACTCTATTGGTAGCTTTTGCACATTCGCTTAAGACAAGAAGGAAAAGACGTAACTCAGAGAGCTACCAATCATCAACAACAGAAGACTTGCAGCTCACTGAGTTCCCACGGCCAAAAGATCCATCGTATGTTTTTGACACCAATGAATACCAATATCGAGAAGCGATTCAGGTAAGCGATGCTGATATTGACCCAGGAAAGAGACAGTAAAGTATGGGTGATGTGACTTTGTTTGCCTATTGAAGGAGTCCCTGTATGGGCTAAACAGTCTTTTAGACAGTTGTAGGCAGTGGCTACTCGGGCTTGAGTTTGAGAGATTTGTGTATCTGTGGCTCTAAGATGGTTCGTACCAGCACTTGTTGCTCTACATTGATGATATGTTGCGAACTCAAGATTGTGCAGTGGGATTATGGGTGTTTTTGTCTAAGTTGGACATTGAGAAATAATATGTTTGTGTGCTGGAGTTCCATTCTTTATCCATAAAAAAAGGATACAATTCGAGGAGAGATGGAGGACATATATCGAATTTTGTATTTTTAGAATCTGGTGAATAGAGCTCCAAAGGGTTCCTTGTCTCGTTTAAGGGAATGAAATAGGGGGATCCGCTTTTGCCTTTATATTCCTTGTTGTTATGGAGGCTCTTAGCAAAATCATGAGGGCTGAGGATATAGGCCTTTCAAGAGGCTTTTGAGTGATTGTAATTACGATTTATCATTTGGAGATCTCTCATTTGATGATTGTGGATGACACTTCGATTTTATGGTATGTGGTTGGGTCTCTAATGAGGTATTTGAGACGGATTTGGATTCTCTATAATGTTTTTTTTTTTTTTTTTGGATAAGTGAGAAATAGTATAAAAAGCACTCAAACGGAGAGTGCATCCCAATACAAAAGAGGAAGCCACTACAGGCCAAGAGAATCCAAAAACTCTATCTTTTCATCTAAAGATTTACAATTGCGACCCTCCACCCAACAAAATAAATAATAAATAAAAACATCATTCAAGATCCCCAATGGAGACTCAATCCCCTCGAAGCATCGACGATTGTGCTCAAGCCACAAGCACCACCATAAACACAAAGGGGCCACCCGCCAAAAAGGTCTAGCATGAGAACCGGACAAACCTCCCCTCCAAGCATGAAGCACCTCAATCACCGAAGCCGACATCACCCAAGAAACCCCAAAAAGCCCAAGAATCAAACACCAACAATCGTAGGCCGCCGGACAGAGCAATAAAAGATGATCAATGGACTTGTCATCATTCTTGCACAAAAAACACCAGTTGACCACGACAATACCCCTCTGTCTCAAAATATTCATCGTAAGGATACGACCCCACGCCACCGTCCATGTGAAAAAAGCAACCTTAAATGGGGCCTTGGTTCGTCAGACCACCTTCCAAGGGAGCATCGAGCCAACCCGAGGCGCCAAACATCTAAAAAAAGAAGAGACCGAAAAACACTTGAGAGGCGAAGGGGACCACACCAGCGAATCCGATCCAACACCAATACCCGACAAAGAATACAACAACTCCGGCAGCCCTGAAACCTCCTCCAACTCCCAATTCTGAAAAGGACGCGTTAACAAAACATTTCAAACAATCCTCCCGGTATCAAGGTGATAACAGCCGGCTACATAGATATGTCGATCACAAGCAATCCTAAAAAGTGAAGGAAACAAAGAGGCAAGGGTACTCTCCCCACACCAACGGTCCTACCAAAAACAGACATAGCGACCATCGCCCACTCTGAACCTGACAAAACTAGTAAATGGGTCTCATCCCCGCCGAATGTCCTTCCACACACTCAGCCCTCGTCGGATTCCCACCAGCCTAGTGCACCAACCACCCAAAGTCTCCCCATAGCGACAGGATATCACTCTCCTCCATAACGGTTCCTCTCATGCCCAAACCGCCACAACCACTTCCCTAACAATCCCTTGTTGAAAGGGATTAAAGCGAGAGAAAATAGGTCGGAAGGTTGGAAAGCGTACTCTTAATCAGAGTAAGCCTCCCACCTTTGGAGAGATACTGCCTCTTCTAGCCAACAAGCCGCCTATCGACCCACTCAACCACCGAATCCCAACATCGTTGCCGTGAACCAAAAGAACCCAACGGTATACCCAAATACTCCGTCGGCATATGGCCGACTCTACACCCAAAAGCCTCAGCCAACGGAGTGAAATTGCCCACCTCACCAACCGAAATCATCGAACACTTATGAGTATTCACCTTCAAACCTGAAACAGCCTGAAAGCAAGTCAAAATGCATCGAAGACGCACCACAAAAAACAAGAGCATCATCGGCAGAAAGCAAGTGAGATGTCAACAAACTGAGATGAATCATCTCTAACCCGGAAACCATGAATAAGACCAGCCTCAGAAGCCCTCGGCATCAACCTACTAAATGCCTCCAACAACCAGAAAGAGGAACAGAGATAACAGATCACCTTGATGCAAACCATGAGAACTCCCAAAAAAGCCAGAAGGAAAACCGTTCACCATCACTGAGAACCGCACCGACGAGATACAAAACTCAATCCACTTTCTCCCTCTCTCCCTGAAACCCAATCTCTCTAACATATACAAAAGGAAACCCCAATGAACATGAACATAAGCCTTCTCAATATCAAGCTTCACCATCACACCCGGAACCCCACTCAATATCCTCGCATCCGCAATCTCACTAGCGATAAGAGTCGAATCCAGAATCTGCCGGCCACCAACAAAAGCATTTTGAGAATCAGAAATAACACCATCGAGAACACCACCAAGGCGAGAGGCTAACACCTAAGTAATCAACTTGTACACACACCCTACCAGACTAATCGGTCTGAAATCCTTAATGTCTTTCACATCCCCAATTTTGGGGATTAAAGAGATGAAATAAGCATTAAAGAACTTCACAAAAGCCCCCTCCTTATAGAAAGCCTAAAAAGTCCCCATCACATCCTCCCGGACTATAGGCCAACACTCTAGAAGGAACCGCGAAGTAAAACCATCAGGGCCCGAAGCACGATTACCATTACACTGTTTCAAAGCCCTCAACACCTTTTCCTTCGTAAACGGAACCTTTATCATATCCCTATCCACCTCTAAAATATTGTCGAAATGCAGACCATCAAGATAAGGTCTCCACCTCTCCCTCTCGCAAAAAAGCCTCTGGTAAAAAGTAGGAATACCCTGACGCAACTCCTCCTCCGAGGACAACAGCGAACCCTCAACAGAAATACATCTAATATAATTAATCCTCCTGCGAACATTTTCCATACGATGAAAAATTTTGGTACTCAGGTCCCCATCTTTCAGCCATAGAGCCCGAGATTTCTGCCTCCACGAAATCTCCTCCTGAGTCGCAATCACCTCAATATCGGTCAAACACTGCTCTTTCCTCAAACGCATCCCCCCCCCCCCCCCCCCCCAACTCAACTCCGCTTTGTCAATATCACCAATCTCAAAAAGTAACTTATTCATCCTCCACTCCAAATTACCGAACACCTCCTTATTTCAACAGATGAGCATTGACTTCAAAGTACGCAACTTAGAAGCCAACACGAAGCTTGGAGACCCTAGTCGACCAAGAATAGCCCACCACTCCGAAACACGGTCCTGAAAACCCTCTGCCTATAACCACATATTTTCGAACCTGAACGGAGACCTCCCCGAAGACATGCCTCCACAATCCAGAAAAGAGGGACATGATTCGAAGAAAAGCGAGAGGCAATGGACTGAATGACATCTGGAAACCTCTCCTCCCAATCACCTAAAATCAGAAAACGATCAATCTGGGAAAATGTCGGAGAAAGTCCTGCAACTAGACCAAGTGAAAGAAGCTCCAACAAGAGGAAGGTCATGGAGCGTCTGTTTGTCAATAAAATCAACAAACAAAAGCATAGCACGGGTCCATCTCCCACTAGAAGATCGCTCAGAAGGAGCCCGCATAACATTAAAATCCTCCCTAACACACCACGACAATAGCCACTCCTCCCTAACCGCCCCAAGCTCCACCCACAACAACAACCTCACCCCATCATCAATAGGACCATAAACCCCTGAGAAAGCCTATCTAAAACCATCCTCCACCATCGAAAAAGAGCAAGAGATCGATAATTGCCATTTTCGCACCTCCAAAGAAGACACCACACGTCTATCCCACATCACAATCACTCCTCCCGAAGCCCCACAAAAATCCAACGCTACCCATTCCACAAATCTACTCCCCCAAAATGCTCTTTAACCACCCTATCATTCATAGCACCCATTTTTGTCTCTTGAAGACAAACAATGTGAGCATTCCATCTACCTAAAGCAAATCTAACCACTTTTCTCTTATCCGGGCAATTGCGACCCCAGACATTCCAAGAAATAAGGCGTAGCTTCATATCAAACAGATAAATACCCCCCCCCCCCCTCTTCCCTCCCCCTCCACCCCCATCCCTCACTACCGATCCCCCTTTCCTCCCATCATAGTTAACACTTGATGCCAAACCTCGAACCTCCCTCACACCCTTCCAAGCATGATGTGAGCGATGCACCACCAAAGCCCTCTCATCCCCACTCACCTCCTTTTCCCTATTCTCCATCAAAACCACCAACATAGCCTCACCTTTCGCCTTTTGATCACTAAAAGAGACCCCAATCTTCTCGGTCACACGCATCACATTCTCCTTAACCCAATTATGATTGATGAGTTCCGAACTATCCATAGCAAGAGGATGAATATGTTTCAGAACCTCTAAAATGCTCAAATCCTCCTTAACTTCAATTAACCCCAACTCCCTTTCACACCTTGCACTGATGCTAGCCAAAAACTCACTCTCACTAGCACTATCATCCGAAACAATGAAACTCGAACCATCACAAACACTGGAGTAACAGTTCGACACAACTTCCATACGGCTCAAACCTACAACCCCATCACCCCTTCTCTTAAACGCCTCACCAGAACCTGCTAATGAACCCACTACATGCTCAAACCCCAAACCCTCCTCTGAAACTGCATCCTTCACACCCTTAATGCCCCCGCTGGTACCACCCCCATTAACCTCCTCTATAATCGCCACAAAAGGCAAAACATGAAAAGAAGGAGTCCCCTTCTTACCCTTATCACCAGCAGATCGACGCCTATAAACCAAACCTTCATTCTGACCCCTATTTACTGGCAAGATCGCGTCGCCTTCCCCAACCAAGCAGGCCTGCACCACTCTCGCCGTCGCCTGAGACGAAAGCCTCCTCCGATGAGGTCGCACCCTCACAAAACCCTCCCCATCAAGTTCGCGATCGCCCCTTGTCGCACCAAACTAGTGCCGAAAGCCCTAAGAGAAGCGATGAGCCCCATTCTGGAGAAGAACCCTACTATTACGACAACCCGGATCCAAACCCGAATTCACCTGCCCCAACCACCGCCCCGACCTGGATAGTTGACCCGGTCCTCTATTAAACGGGCCCAACCCATTACGAATTGGGTTCCTTCTAAAAGAATAATTCCATCCATTATGGCCCACTAAGCCCGGCCCAATACCCTTAGAAATAGAAGGCCTTTGGGTTAAGCCCAACCCACCACGAAAGACATGATGCTGTTGATGAAAAAAGCTCAACCCACCTCTTATATCCTGGTCACATCGCATGATGCCAGCAACAAGGGATTCAAAATTTGAATCAGCCCTCACACGTGCCCACGGTGGGCCTCTCCCCCGCCCAACACTATTACCACGTGGCGCCATCCCATGACCCCACACCAACCCCTGAGACAATTGTCGCCCATCCACCGTTAGTCCCGTAGCCTGGATACCACGTGTTACCTTGTGGGACCCATCCTCCATCGTATGATGCCAACAACACGGGATTCAAAATTTGAATTAGCCCTCACACGTGCCCACGGTGGGCCCCTCCCCTACCCAACACCATTACCACGTGGCGCCATCCCATGAACCCACACCAACCCTTGAGACAGTTGTCGCCCATCCATCGTTAGTCCCGTAGCCTGGATACCACGTGTTCCCTTGTGGGACCCATCCTCCATTACATAACTCATCTTCCCCACCTTACCCCTTTAATCCGTACCACTCAAATCGGCAACCCTAATCCCCGCCGTCGCCGGAGGATACAATAAATGACCCCGACGGCTCGCCACCCCTCGCCGAAGATCGATTGTGCCTTGCCGACCACCAGAATGAAGCGTCATCCATTCACCCCTTCGAAAAGTCAACGGACCAAAAACCCCCTCCATCCAACCACCACCGTGAGCTGTTTATCCTCAACCACGATACAAAAGCATAGAACATCATCATGCACAAAATTTCCGGCGGACTTGGTTTACCCACCACCACTACGATGGTCGCCACATCCAGCTTTACATCATCGTTCACCTCCAACCTCACAAAACCCCCACATAAATCCCCTATTCGCACAAACAGCTCTTTACACCGTAAATGCAGCGGCACACCCCTCACAAAAATCCGGTGAACACCTCTTTCACACCTCTGCCCTGAAATCCCAGATCCAAGTGACCAAACATCCAACGATGGCCTTCGATCCTCCCAACTCCTACGGCCTTTAGCTAAAACCTCCAGCGCCACCGCCTGAGACGGGAAGCAGAACAAAAACGATCCATCACTAAGGCTCGCCACCGTGAACTCCATCGAGAGCCGCCACACACATTTGGCCCACATCTCCACAACCTTCACATTTACAATCTCTCCATCAAAGCTTCCAACAAGACAGGTACGCAAAAACTCCTTCCTCCTATTGATAAAGTCATCCTCTACATACAAAGATAATGGGAAGATGAGACCTGTGATGGCAAAATTTAAAGGAAGACTAGCTGGTTGCATCTGTGTCGAAAGACAAGAGAGTCACTTTGACGAGGACCACCCTATCAAACTTGCCTAGTTATATTCTTTCTCTCTTCAACACTCTTTGTTCGACGGCATGGAAGGTTGAAAAGATTCAATGGAATTTCCTAGGGTGGGAAAGGAATTCAAGATCCATTCAGTTCGCTCTAAGGAGGTTTGTCCTCCAACAGGGGGAGGGGACTTGGGTATTGGAAAATGACATCTTAGGGAAGTAGTTAAGGAGGTTTGGAGTTGAGTGGCACGAATTTTGGAGGATAGTTGCCAACAGATTTGGAGAGGCCAGCAAAGGATGGTGTTATTCTAAGATGAGAAACCAATATCGGGCAGGAATTTGAAAATTAATCAGAAAAGATTGTGAAGTTTTTTTCAAACACATCAAATTTCGTGCTGGGATGGAAGTCAAATCTATTCTTGTTTTCTGGATATTTAGAGTGGTGACCAGCCTCTTTCTCTCACCTAGCTTGATCTTCAGGATTGCTTCAAGCAGACATCCTCTGGTGATTGACTGCTACTTAGTAGCAGTAAATTATCTTGGGCATTTCGTTTTCGAAATATTCAGGATTGGGAGGTGGAGGATGTTGTTGCTTTTCTAGAGTTGCTTTATTGTCAGGATATTGTGATTGTGCTCCAAATGCTTGGGTTTGGGTCCACCCTTCCCCAGCTTGTTTGGAGGTTCGATCCTACTTTTAGACATCCGGATATTGTTGCTATTCTGGACTTGTTTTGAGGTCCGGCCCTTCTATAAAAATCCATATGGCACTCAAAAGCTTCCCTTAAGGTGGCTTCCTTGCCATGGACTTTTGTATTGGGAAGGACCTTAACCCGGCATAACTTGAGGCGGAGAAAAGATGTTGTGGTCAATGGTTAGTAAATGTGCTTGAGGGGAGAAGACAGTTGACCACCTGTTGTTGCATTTCCCAATGCCTCATAATTGCTGGACTTTGTTGATGGGATTGTTTGGAGTTATGCGGGTCATGTCCAATTTCGATAGAGACTTGGAAAGGTTGTACAGTGAGGGACCCAAGTTAATGATTTTGGAAGAGTTGCAGCTTTGTGTGTTGGGTGGTGCTTGTGGCTTGAAAGAAATAGGAGACCCTCTGAAGGAGAAGGGACATGCCCGGCCCTGAGGCTAGGCGGCTTCCTGGGGCCTCCGGGCCCCAAATAAAACTTTTTTTTTTGTATTTATTTTTTAAAATATAGGTACTTTTATAGTTTTTAAAAGAATTAAATAGTTTCTCGGCCCAATTCAAGGGTTTTATTTTTTAAAAAATAAAAACTATTGTATTGTAGATCCAAAAAATGATTTGTAATGATTTGTTTAACAATCCAATTTCTACTAAATTCAAATCTAATTTTGAGCCCCAAAATTTTATATTTCAATTACTATAAACTATAAAATAAAAATATAAAAAAATCTCAAATTTTCAACTTAGTGAAATTAAAGACTAATTTATATCAAACTATCATCCTAATTAGATCCAGAAGATTTTTATCGCAATTGCACAATGCTTGGTGACTACACTTAGGGTTCTCGCGATTACTGCACTCGCACATCAACAACAATTTTTCACGCAACTACACTTAAAGACTAGCAATTGCCGCACTCCTATTATTTTGCTTTCTCTC
Source organism: Cornus suecica (assembly GCA_963922005.1). Lineage (NCBI taxonomy): Eukaryota > Viridiplantae > Streptophyta > Magnoliopsida > Cornales > Cornaceae > Cornus > Cornus suecica. Next base: position 34,620,162 of record OY998248.1, read on the forward strand.
TTTTTTCTTTTGGTCTATGCAGATGCGGTCCTACCTAGAGGCTGCTAGGTTGCCCTCTTTCTATTGGGGAGGTGAAGTGCAAGAAGCATGTCCTCCAAGAGGTTCGTCACTCTATGTTGATGAGGGGTCTATTGAGAGGAGAAAAGAGTTCCTGCGCTCTTGCTTGGTGGGCCGTTTTGACAGGGAGGTGGAGGAGGATTAGGTGGATAAGGTGGAGGAATGGGCTAAGAAAGTATGGAGGGTTTCTTTAGGATTTTCAGTGGCATACCTCAATGGGGGAGCTCTCCTCTTTTGCTTCCCCTCAAAATCAGTGGCTAAGGACGTGCTGCAGCATGGTCGGCGGGATTGGGGGCAACAACGGTTAGTATTAGACATGTGGTCTACTGGAACAGGGGTAATAAAAACTTGGCAAACGAGGAAGAGTTGCCGGATTGTTCTAAAAGGAGTCCCATTACATCTATGTTGTCGGGAGCTTTTCATAAAGGTGGGGGATATGTGTGGTGGGTTCATGGGGTTGGAGAAGATGGACCCGTTTAAGCCAGATATTGTGGGCATTAAGGTCACCGTCAGTAAACCTAGCCCCTCCTTCATTTTCGTCCACGACGAGATCTTGTGTTTCCGTATTGCTATAATGGATGACTGGCCGCCGATGATCGTGCCGACGACTCAAAGCATGGATGGGGGATTTGGGCTGATCCTCTTCAGCAAGGACGAATGGACGGCGCTGCACTCGAGAGGATTTAAGGAAGGCATGGAGCTACGTCGGTGGGTGGCGGCTGATCGATGCTACCTCGGACCTTCTTTCCGGTCATCCTCTCCGATGAGGGGTCATGAATCTAGGGTTACTGAGAGGAGGAATACAGATGGGGTGAGAGGAAAGGCAGCAGCGGCGTGTGAGGGAGTGATGAGATGGAATGGGTGATAGCGCATGGATCTAAATCGCGCAAAGTTTTAATGAAGGCGCGTGGTAGGGAGGAAAGATCTGGACAGATGAATGGGGCAGTACCACTTGGAACAGGTCGGTGGGGGTGGGGTCCACCCTGGCCCCGCCACCAATTTGGTTTGAATTCAAATTTTAAATATGTTGATGGCATGAATCCTAATTGGGATAAAGGGAGTAAGCTAGGTGAGAAGTCTCAGATTAATGCTAATTGGGCCAGAGGAGTTGGGCCTGGTGGTTTGGGTTGGGGTTCGAAAAGGGCCAAAGGAAGAATGCTTAGGAAAGGAACACTAAAAGGGGTGATGGGCTTTAATGATTCAGCCTATTCTAAAGGTTTGGGCCAGAATGTTAGTGTCATGAAGGATCCGGGTAAAGGGCGACCCAAAGGTGACCCGAAACTGATGGATATGGGCAGAAGAGTGGATACGGGTCATGACCCGAATATGGGTCCATGTGACGACGGTTTTAGCTGCGGTTTGGAGGGTTCGGTTCGCCTTCTAGAGGCGACCATGGTGGTGGACGGGTCATCAGTTGGATTGGCACGTATAGAGGAGGATGAGGATGTTTCAGGGGTGGTGTCGAGGAGGTATGATGATGCGATTGTGCCTAAGAATACACCGCGACAGCTTAGTCTCGCTGACAAACTTGTTTTTGGTAGCCGACGACCAGGCTTTAGCTGGCGACCATGGGATGAGAAGGGGAAGATGAGGAAGGAGGGCCCGTCACATGTTCAGGCGAAGTTAAATTCTGTTGGAAAGTGCGTGGGACCACGAGATAGGGCTGTTGGTGTGCAGATTCATGACCAGAGGTGTGGGGTGGAGGATGGGACTGAAGGGGCTGAAGAGGATGACGATCTGGCCTCTATTTATTATGTTTCAGGTGAGCAGGAATATAGTGAAGATTGGGGTGCTTCGACTAGCTGTAAAGGTGATGATTTGTCCAATCATGAATGTGGTAACCAGTGCAGTTTGGAGAAGGCTGTTGTGATAAAAGAGAGGGACAGTATGGATGAGGATGCTATGGGGTTGGTCTCGGTCGAAATGGAAGGGACTGATCCGATAAATAATGAGGTGTGTTTGATAAACATGGAGGTGATGGAGAATGTGATGCCCGTGGCGGTTGATTATTCGGAGAATTTATCCAAAAATTGGGTTAAAGAGAATGTTGTGAATGTTGCTTCGAAGATTGGAGTGAAGTTCGGGATCAAGCAAGCGGAAGGGGAAGAATTGATTTTGGCTTTAGTGGAAGACAGAGAGGAGGAGCATAGTGAGGATGAAAGGGCTATGGTGATTCACCGTTCACCTTCGTACTGGAAGGGTAAAAGGGAATTGCGCAACTTGGTATGTACTATCAATTATGATGGGTTAAGTAGTGGTTCGCGGGGTAGCGAAGGGGGAAGGAGTGGGGGTCGAAAGAGGAGTGGAGTGTGTTAGATTGTTTCCCATGATGATACGAATCATATCTTGGAATGTCCGGGGTCTTAATTGCCCAGACAAAAGGAAGATTGTTAGGTTGGCGCTAGGAAAGTGGAATGCACAGATTGTTTGCCTTCAGGAGACAAAATTGGAGGTTATGAATGCTAGAGTAATTCAGAGCTTATAGGGTAATCGGTTTGTTGAGTGGTCTTTCTTGCCATCGAATGGTGCTTCAGGGGGAGTGATTGTGTTATGGGATAAGAGGTGGATCTCATTGAGGGGTATGCGTTGTGGACATTTCTCGATTTCTTGCTCCTTCTCTATGGTGGATGATGGTTTTTGTTGGGTCTTCTCAGGAGTGTATGGGCCTGGGGATGATGGGAGGAGGACGGAGATGTGGGCGGAGCTTGAGAAGATTAGGGAGGGGTGGCGTCTACCCTGGTGTGTGGGAGGTGATTTCAATGTTGTCCGTTCACCGTCGGAGAGATCTTCAGGGGGACAGGCTTCTCTAATTTTATTGATAGGCAGGCTTTGCATGATTTACCCCTCAGTGGTGCGTCTTTTACTTGGTCAAGTGGGAAGGAGAGTCCTACTTATTCCCGTATTGATCGGTTTCTAGTGTCCGGTGATTGGGAGGAGCATTTCCCTGGCGTTATCCAGACCATCGCCACTTGGTTCACCTCGGATCATGTTCCCATTTTCTTGGAATGTGGGGGTATTTCATCCGGAAAATCCCCTTTCAGATTCGAGAATATGTGGCTCAGGGCTGATGACTTTCAGCAGCGGTTGTTGGCATGGTGGTCGTGTCCTGTGAGGTCTGGCTCCCCGAGTTTTGTTCTGAATTCAAAACTACATATGTTGAAGTCATCTCTCATCACATGGAATAGGGAGATATTTGGCAATTTGGTATGGCGTCGGAATGTGCTTTTGGCAGAGATTGAGGACATTGATAGAGCAGAGTTGAGTGGGGGGATAGATGAGGCCAGGAGGGCGAGGCGGGCACAGTGTTTGACTGACATCGAGGAGGTTGCTATTCAGGAGGAGATTTCGTGGCGATAGAAATCAAGGGCTATCTGGATGAAAGAAGGGGATCGGAATACAAAATTCTTTCATCGGTCGGCGAATGATCGTAGGAGGAAGAATTTTATTGGGAGTTTGACAGTGGAGGGTTCTTTGCTTTCTTCTGAGGAGGAGCACCGTTCAGGGATTCCGTTGTATTACCAGAGGCTGTTCACCGAGACTGAGTGTTGGAGATCGAATCTGGATGGACTTCAGTTCGATTCCATTGATAAGGGTGACAGGGATATGCTGGAGATGACATTCACGGAGGAGGAGGTGTTGAGAGCATTGAAGCAATGTAATGGGGACAGAGCTCTGGCCTTGATGGTTTCACTATGCGGTTTCTCTCTGAGTGTTGGCATATTGTACGGGAGGATGTGATGGCTACCTTTTGTGCTTTTTATGAGGAGGGGTGTTTTGTGAAGTCCCTTAATGCTACTTTTATCTCTATGCACCCAAAGAAAGGAGAGGTAAAATACATTAAGGATCTTAGACCGATTAGCCTGGTTGGTTCCGTGTACAAGTTGATTGCGAAGGTCCTTGCTACCAGGATGCGCGGGGTTCTAGATGGGGTTATCTCGGACTCCCAAATTGTCTTTGTTGGGGGACGTCAGATTTTAGACTCTGCCATTGTTGCTAATGAGGTTGTGGATGCCCGGATTCAAAGCGGTTTACCGAGGTATTGGTTAAACTGGATGTGGAGAAGGCGTATGATCACGTGCATTGGGGATTCCTCATGTATATGTTACAGAGATTGGGTTTCGGGGAGAGGTGGCGTAGATGAATTCAGTTCTGTATATCTTCGGTCCGCTTTTCGGTAATGGTGAATGGAACTCCTTCAGGTTTCTTTGGCAGCTCTCGTGGGTTACTTCTCAGTCTGTGGAGGTATCGCACTTGTTATTTGCAGATGACTTGTTATTTGCAGATGATACTCTTGTATTCTGTGATGTTGATGTGGCACAGTTATGGTATCTTCGATGTATTCTGATATATTTTCAAGCGGTCTCTGGGTTGAAGATCAATACTAGTAAGAGCTCCTTGTTCTCAGTGGGGGAGGTGGGCAACATACCGGCCTTAGCTACTACTCTTCGATGCAGGGCCGATCAGCTCCCGTCAGTGTATTTGGGTCTACCTTTGGGATCGTCTAGACATAGACATACTTGTTGGGATTCAGTGGTTGAGAGAGTGGAGAGGCGGTTGGCGGGTTGGAAGCGACAATATCTTTCTAAGGGTGGGAGACTTACACTAGTAAAGAGCACGTTATCCAATCTCCCTACATATGTGTTATCACTTTTTCAGATTCCTCGCGGTGTGGCTCAGAGGATTGAGAGGATTCAGAGACAGTTTTTGTGGGGTAGTTCAAGGGAGAGGCATGCTATTCCTTTGGTGCGTTGGGATGTGGTATGTCGTCCCTTTCGGGAGGGTTGATTGAGTATTCGTCGGTTGGTGCCTTTTAATAAGGCCCTCATGGGAAAGTGGTTGTGGCGCTTTGGGTCTGAGAGGAATCGTTTGTGGAGGAGGGTGATCGCTTGCCGCTATGGGGAGGTGAGAGGCGGGCGGTGCTCTGAGGAGGTCAGGGGTCGTAGAGGCATGGGAGTGTGGAAGGATATTCGGCAGGGATAGGACTCCTTTGCTCCTTTTGCCAGCTTCAGGGTTGGTGATGGATGTTGTGTGGGGTTTTGGTCGGATTGGTGGTTTGGGGAGGGACCCCTTGCCCATTTGTTCCCTCAGTTATTCAGGATCGCCCAAGATCGTCAGGCCTCAGTAGCTGATTGTTATCATCTTGATACCGGAAAGCTAGTGTGGGATGTCAATTTTACGCGTCATTTTCAGGATTGGGAGCTGGAGGAGATATCCGATCTTCTGGAGTTATTATATTCACAGACTTGGTGGTGGTCAAGATTCTTTATGCTGGAGACCTTCGCCTTCCCAGAGGCTTTCAGTCGCTTCCTTTTTTTATTGTCTTTCGCCCGGGGAGGAAGCGTTTTTTCCGTGGAAGGCAGTATAGCGTATTTAGGCCCCTCTCAAGGTTGCTTTCTTCACATGGTCGGCGGCTTGGGGGCGCATCCTCACTTTGGACATTTTGGGTAGCCGGGGTATGTTTTTTGTCAATCGGTGTTTTTTATGAAAAAAAGATGGGGAATCTATCGATCACCTCCTTTTGCATTACCCGATCGCCTACGACTGTTGGAGTCTCATTTTTTGTCTCTTTGGCATCCAGTGGGTGATGTCAGCCTCGGTTCGCGATGTGTTGGGCTCTTGGAGAGGTGTGCCGATTGGTCGTCAGACTCAGCCTTTTTGGAGGGCAGCTCCCCTATGTCTTTGGTGGAGTATTTGGTTAGAACGCAATAGGCGATACTTTGAGAGTGTGGAGTCTCCCCTGGGAGTAATTAAAAACATGTTTATATCGAGTTTGTTTTGTTGGGTGGAAGGGCGAAATTGTAAATCTATGGAGGAAAAGATAGACTTCTTAGGTTCCCTCGGCCCCTAAGGTTTCATGTATATGGGATGCACTCCCCGATTGAGTGTTTTTTTCTTTTATAAAAATCTTACTTATCAAAAAAAAAAAAATAACAATTTTTGGCGACAACACCAAGATGAAAATTATTTTTGATTTTTTAAATATCAATATATTTAACGTATTTTTTTAGTAAGTTTGTCTACAATGATAATTTTTTAAGCGCGTGAAATCTTATATCTAAAAGAGCCTCATATTTGCTCTCGCCTAAGGCCTCCACTTATTTTCAGAATTTCAAGGCCGGCCCTAAGAAGGGACTCCAATTGGTGTTGAAGTTTTCCATTATTACTATTTTTTTTCTGTTGGGTGCTAGGGAGAAATTATAAATCCACGAAGGATGTAGAAATTTTTTGGGCTCTTTTAGTTATTAGATCCCTTTTTGGCCTTGTGTAGTTCTTTTGAATGTGTTCCCTTTTTGAAGTCTTTCTATTAGGATATTACTAATCAAAAAACAATATCAATTGTTTAAGCTATGTTACATGAATATCTATTAGCCAATTAGCTAAGACCAAGGGTTCGACATCTGGCTCTGGCCAACAATGAATTGGCAAGGAACAACACAAACAATTGTATCACTACAAGGAATATGTAAGAAACTGGGCATCAGCTCAAGATCATGGATCACCCGAAGTGTTGAACTCTTGCAATAAGATGCGGCATCATATTACGACATGGCAAGTTGTCTCACAAGACCAACTTCTTGGCCTTTCATTTTTTACTCTCCTCTATTTTTATTACAATAAGCAGTCTTCCTCCTTTCCTAACAGTCGCTTGATCAATTACTCCCGGCTGGTGCAATCAAATGCTTCCACTCGCCACGACCAGATCATCTAAGTCAAACTTCTTATCTAGCCCTCAACCAGTGCCAACTCTAACTTATCACTTTTGCATTTATTTTTCACTCTCATAATAATTTAAATTCTAAATTTACACCCTCTCTACTTACATTATGCCTTCAGAGTAAATAGCATTTAGCATGGTATCAGAGGAGGAACTTCCCAAGTTCAGATCTTACCGCCCCGGCATGTTGAAGGATTTAAATATCAAAATTACATCTTCTTTAAGAGTTAAGCTTTTAAACTTTTAAAGCAAATGGTGGTTAACATATCTCAACATCCTTATCTGTGAATGTGCTATTTCATGGACAATAAATTCTTCTATTATCGAAAAGTTGTACCATAAACATGGATGGAAAACAGCCATCACAAGAAGATCTCTGACATGATAGGCAGTACTAGTTGATAAGTTCATGATTGTAGTTAGTGAAACAAACTCCAGAAATTATCCACTTATTCCTTTCCTTCCTTATGGAAATCAATTGACCAGGAAACAACCTTTAATTACCAAGACTGTTCTCACAGTAGCCAAATTTGAAGTTGGCACACTAAAAATTTAAATGCTACTTCTGCTCTAAATCAAAGCTTCCTGTTGTAGAGAGATTAAGGAAATAATGAACAATAACAATAATAAATCACTGAGAAGTACCAAAGGCCTAATGGCCAAGCGGTACCTGCCGTCCCTCCCATATGGGAGGTCAAGGGTTCGAGCCTCGGTGGAGGCAGTGTGTGAGGATGCTTAATTTTCAAAAATAAAAAATAACGGAGAAGTATAAATTTGTCATGCCCACCTTAAATAGCGGATCTATATCTCCATCAATATCAAACCAACAGAATTCACTGCTGATCTTTGAAGCAGTGTATAAAGCAATTTCTTTCTGCAAGAGAAGTTCATCAAGGTAAGAAAAAGTTTAAAACAACACAACCTTTCCATTTATAGAGTTCAACTAAATTACAGTTCCATAAAAGTACTGAATCTTGGTCTTTAGTGCTTACAAATGCAGGGATATATCAATTAGAATTGCTGGCTTTTCTATAGTGCTCACATAGGCATGTATATAACTCAGTGTCCGCATTCATTAGTTTAAGTGCTTACAAAACACTAATCTGGAGTCAACATGCCTGGCAAGGGATGAGCAACTAGATAGAGATGGAGTCGCTAGGAATGTGTTAAACTGACCAAAAATCAGGGTTTAAGATCCCAGGATTACCAGGTTTCATGATCAATTTCTCACCTCAGTTGCTTTAATCCAATCCAAGTGGTGGCATTGCTAAATCCTTATATTGTAAACAGTGATATTTATTCAACTCCAACAACATAAATTTAGTAATTCATCTGAACCATAAATCTGGTTTGAACTAAAAGTGATATTTCTAATCCCCCATAAAACCAAAACACATACTTAGAAAGCTTCGACAGGAGAACGTACATAAGAAGCTTACAGGGCTTGTTATAAACAGAATCAGAAAAAGGCATGAGAACTGTTCCAACAATTAGCAGCTCCAGTCACATCTTAATTACAGGAGATTTTGAACGACAAAAGGCAGAAATTAGTGATGAACATCACTCTAACTACAGAATAATTTTATATATGAATTGTGTGATGGTCATGGAGACTGGACATTTATCTGGACAAGTCTTTCAGGATAGAAATTAGGATGGCATCTACATTGTGGAAAGAGAGAGAGAAAATATTACAATCACATGATTACAATTCTGATAAAATCCCACCAAAATATGGATATTAATTTGCAATTTTGATTTTGTTCTCTTGTTTTTCAAAGAATGAAGTTGTGACAGCTACAAATATTTTCCAAACAACTTGGATATCCATTAAATCTCGCTACTTTTCCAGTACTTTAACCATAAATATATATATATATATGGGAGAATGGCAGTAAACAGTAAACACCCCTGAGGTTTGAAAAAGGTGCAGAAAACCCTCTTCAATTTCACTTTGTGCAAATAACCCCCTAAAGTATCCTTCGATTGGGCACTTTGCACCCCTGCGACACTGTTCCAAAAAAATTTTCGGTCACATGCAGATCACATGCCTTAAAAAAATATTAAATTCCAAAATTGCCCTTGCCTAATGACTAACATACCCCTCTAGTAAATTGCTTAAAACTCCCCCTCAAGTTTACTATCTCTCTCTCCCTCACACACACACATCTGCACACACACAGACGCACACATATACATATATACACACACACATATATATAAATCTATACATATGTATATATACACATATATATATATATATATATATATCTACACCATCCCCTCCCACCGTCTCCCCTGGGGGAGGTGGTGGTGGGAGGGGGGCGGCACCGACAGGGGAGGCGGTGGGAGGGGATGGTGTAGATATATATATATATGTGTGTGTATAAATGTATATGTGTGCGTCTGTGTGTGCGCAGAGGTGTGTGTGTGTGAGAGAGAGAGAGAATTAAATAAATTTTAAATATTTTTTTAATTTTATATTTATTTTCGAATTTAGTATTTTTTTAAATTTAATATATATATTTTTAAATTTTATATTTATTTTCAAATTTTATAATTTTTTATATTTTTTTCTAATTTTATAATTATTTTCGAAATTTAATATATATTATTTGAATTTTATATGGTTTTTTTTAATTTTATATATTTGTCATGAATTTAATATGTTTTTAAAAAAAATTCAAAATTTTTATATATTTTTTATTTTATATTTATTTTCGATTTTATAATTTTTTTCGAAATTTAATATATTTTTTTGAATTTTATATGCTTTTTTAAATTTTATATATTTGTTTCAAATTTTTTATGTTTTTTGCGATTTTTATATTTATTTTCGAAATTTAATATGTTTTTTTGAAAAAAAAAATAATTTCAAAATTTATATATTTTTTTAATTTTATATTTATTTTCGAATTTATAATATTTTTCAAATTTTAATATATATTTTTTCGAATTTTATATATATTTTGAAAATTTAATACAAATTAAATTATTAAATGATGGGAGGGGGTCTAATTGATAAAAGCACTATCATTGTTTCCAAACAAAATAAGGATAAGATATTGTGGGTAGTTTAGGGATTTTAAAAAAAATTCAGGATGATGTCATCGTTCAGGGAGTCTAAGTGATGAGAATATTGATTTACAAATAAAATAATTAAAACTTACAAAAAAAAAAATTAACATTTGAGAGTATATTTAGTCTAATACATTAAAGGTAAATGGCATAATTAATATTCTAACTAAAAGAAATAATATTTTTGTAATTTAAAGAATTAAGAAATATAATAGTAAGGATATGATTAAAGGTAAGGTGGAAATATAAAAAGTTTGGAGGGTAAAAGGGTAAAAAAAATTGAGGACAAGCCCATGGTACAACCTTTATGAAACTTTAGGGGGTTCTAAGCTCATTTCATAGTTGATGGGGTATAGTAGGAAAAGAGAGTAAACTTGAGGGGGGTTTTAAGCAATTTACCCTATTTAATTTAAACAGTTTAAATAAGGGCATAAAAGTAATTTCCCTTTTCCGTCACCGGAAAAGGTGTTTGAGGGTATTTAGCGCCTCTTTTTGAAACTTGAGGGGGGGTTTTAAACCATTAGGGGGGTTTTCGACACCTTTTTCAAACTTCAGGCGTGTTTACTGTCATTCTCCCATATATATATATATATATATATATATATATAATCCTAGAGAAACATGTAAAAATAAAATTAGCAAATAAGTCATATAAAAAAGGTTTTGTATTATAACCCGTTATCAATTTCAAAGAAAGAAAAAGGGATATACAGTAAGGAATTTGAAGTAAACACACATAATATACTACTGCTGCATCTCTGTTGTATCCTTCATAAACACATACTATGTTTGCCCCCTTCTAATTGAGAAGCATCTCTGTGGCTATTGCTGTTTTACCAGTTTCTAGAAAATCAATATTTGAACATGAACCATCATAAAGATTTCAAGCTCGTAGTATTTCGGCAATAGGCGGTAAATTAATAGGAAACCATTAGGATTCTTAAGAATTGACCAAAATGAAGGATCTAAGTGTTGGGGAAGTAATCACATATTAGGAGTGCAAAATTAAATGTGGGAACAAAAAAAACAGTCCTGGTTAAGCGCAAATGCTGAAGAAATAGTAACGCCTAAGGTGGCTTGTTTTTAATAGGATTCGATATATTAAATACCTGATAGAAAGCCATACATTGGAAGACAAATTTGTCCATTGAATCTAGTTCCAAATCCAATGCAGCATCATAATCCTTCACCTTTAGAATAAAAATCAAAATGTATTATGTTATAGGGACACTGCCAACAAACCAAAATATTGAGTTCTGTACAACAATTCCACACACAAATTTAGGAGAGATTTTAAAGTACAGCTTCTCTATATTCTCCAATAGCATGATGGCATGAAGCTCGTAGATATAGACTCTCAATGCTTGAACTTTCAATCCTCAACCCAGTCGATAACTCCTTGATAGCATTCCTGCAACAGTCAATTACTCAATTCACCTCATCACCATGGGAAAGAACATTTTCAATACTGATAGGAAAAGTTTCTAAACAATTGAATTCGTGCATACAGTAAACATAGAAGTACGAAATTCTAGATGTACAAAGGACTCTTGAAGGCTCTGTGACCTGATTTGGTATGTTCAAACCTGGTACTAATATGAATGAGTGGGTGGTGTTAGGCCATTCTAATATTGTGAAGAAGTATATCGAGGAACTAGAGTGGGGAGAAGGATTATGGAGGGAAAGGGGTAGTGCTGTTTGTGTGATTAATGCCCTCGATGCTTGGAGAGATTGTTCGGTGAGCCTGCATGCTCGTATTTTTTGGAGGGCAGTGCCTTGTGCCTTTGGTGGTGCATTTGGTTCCGGAAGCCGATGTAAGTGAAGGAAGGGTGACATGCAGATTGGTAATGTAATGAGACAGCTGCAGGTGTTGATCAAGATGCTTTCTCACTCAATGCTGGTTTGGGAGCTTTATGGGGGCAGGTGAGGGTAGAATCTCCTCTGGGCCCTGACTCTGACAAGGGATAATCAAAAGGAGGACAGGATGGTGACTCCATTCATGGGAAAGGCAAATGGGGGTTGGTTTAAGAAGAATAATGGAGAGATGGGGAAGGCGTCGGGGCTCTCACATGCGGGGGAAGATTAGAAACTCTATGGCATGTATCATGCGATGGAGAAACGTAAAAACAGATCCTTATTGAAGTGGGTATAAAGAGCTCTTAAATCTAATCTCTTATGTTTATAATGACGGAATAGTAGAGGAGGGCGTGAGGAGCAAAGGAGGATGCTTGTGTGTGTGCATGTGGAGGGAAAAGGGGGGGGGGGGGACGAAGAGATTTTGTCTCAATAAAGCTCAAAATTGTGACACAGATTGTTGGGGGTTAAATGATCCGGACAACAGGGAGGTGGTGAAGTCATCTATCTGCAAATGGTGGACTCAAGTGGTTCACGTGTGAGGAACAAATTAAGCAATCATTTTGACAAGTCTTTGGGAGGTTAGGTTTGTTGATTGGGAGTCTCTTGAAGTGGTGGGGGCCTTGGGGGACATTGTGGTGCTTTGGGATAAAAGATGGGATTTAAAGCTGGATGTGGGGAAAGGGAAATTGTCTCTCCCTTTTTGTTTTCTTTGGAGGATGGACCTCACCGGGCTTTGTCGAACATCCACAGACTGGTTAGGGATGTGAAGAAGAGAAGCTTGTGGTATGAAAAAGTAAGTTTTAGAGGAGATGGACGACCCTTTGTTGTGGGAGGGGGAGCATTCAATGTTGTTAGGGTGCCTAGTGAGAGGTCTACAGGGGAAAGACAGGCCAACATTTTCTTGATCTCCCCTATAAGAATATGTCAGGACTCAGAACTCTTCGCAAATATCACCAATGATTAGTTTGCAATCTCAGCTGATGATCAATGTGATCGGTCTTTTACTACAGGATAGGCAAAAGTACACCCACTAATATATAGACGTTATTTTGAAAATCCTCGGAACAAGGAACCACATGCTACAGCTTAGGTGGTATGCTGTCTCCTTCCCAAAATTGAGGTGGTGGGTACGAAAATGTGTGGGCATCCGTTTGGCATTTATAAGATCTTCCCACATGGTTCTCACAAATGCTTTCCACGATCCACGTAGTAGCTTTATTGAAATATAAAAAAATAAATAAAAATAAAATACATCTCAGAACAGAACTTGATTTTGAATCTATTTAACTTTGGTCAAGTACTTACTAAGAAGTTTGGTCCTGGCACTTTTTGGGTTTGCTCCGCTCTTAGAGCAACCTTTTTTGTTTCTTGGGATGCACTCCCAGTTTTAGTGCTTTAATACAATTCTTACTTATCAAAAAACAAAAACAAAAAAAATAATGCATTGATTTTTTTTTCTCATTTTTCGCGAGATTTACATGCTTACTGAAGTGTCATGCATGTATACCACATTCAGATCAGAGTTCTTAACAAACGGAGATTGTCCATCACATCATGATAAGTACTCACTAAGTGACCACCAGTAGCATCAAATTATTCAGAACTGTAGATTGTCAACAAGTTTATAGGGAGTTACCGGTGCTCTCCCTTCCCATGGAGAAGAAGTCCACGCAAGTGATATGCTTTGGCAAACCTATAAAGAAAGGCATTAAGATTATCAAAATTTTATGTCCAATGTCAATAGCTATTTTACATGGACTCTTAAGAAGTACATAACCCTTTTTAGATACATTATGTTTGACATGTATATCTACAAGTCTAGACATCCTGTTTTACTCCCATAAATAAACAAGGCTGTCCCTGTTTGGCATTCTTTTCGTTTTTGGTGTTTCTGTTTTGGGCCGGAAACCAATGCACTTTCAGCTGAAGCATGGCATGATCTGTTTCGTTTTGTACAGTAGCGTAAATAGTTGAAATGTTTCAGGAAAAAAATGGAACCGCCACTTTTATGTTTTTGGTGTTTTTGCACTGTTTGCTTTAAAACTGCAACTAAAATATATTTGGGTCAAACTTAAAACAGATTCAAATTTACGTTACCAAACATGATTCCGATTTTAACTAAAAACAATCATACAGTAAAAACGTCTGAATTAACTCGGCTAAAAACATAATAACAAAAATAAAACGCGTCCCAAAAGGGCCCTAAATATTAAATGATGTGAATATCTAGCATAAGTTAAAGTAGGGTGTAACTTGGACTGGCTGACCCAAACCCAACCTGAGTTTGAGCTTGGGAAACTATTTCTAGAATTCGGGGTTTAATAAAACATCCTATTGCGCATTTTTCTTGTTACAATATTACCACAAAACATGATTAAAAAAAAACTACAATAAATAAATAACGAAAATATCTAGCAGAGGTTGAAGTAGGGGTGCAGCTTGGACTGGCTGACCCAAACCCAACCTGAGCGTGAGCTTGTGAAATTATTTCTACAATTAGGTTTGGGCTCAAGTTGTAAAATCTCAACCCAAACTCGATAGGGTTGAGCTTGGGTTAAGGTATTGCGCAACCGAACCCAACCAAAACTGATAAGTAGAATGTTATATGTACCTAGAACTATATATAATACACATTGCTAGATATGATCAATCTTTCTTTCAATTTGGTTATATGGTTTTTGTAAATTTAATGATGAGCAGCAACATAAGGCTAACTCAATATACAACCGTATTTTCCAAACAAGCTCCAAACTGAAGCTCAATTACAAGTTGAGCATGGATTGGACTACAGTTGGGAAGCTTGAAAATCCGATTATCTGATGATTAAACAAATACCCAATTGGGTTGAGTTCATGCAACACAAGTCAAAAGAGTACATCACAATGGGAATCAAACACCATAATATCAAGGTAAATCACCAGACTAGATTATGCAACTCAAAAGCATATACCTCCCATCGATTTGCAAAGCATGTTTAAGGCATTCCAAAGCCTTCTCTGAATTAGCCAAATCCTGATAGAACTGCAAATATAACATTTACCAAAACACCACATGTTAAAGCTAAGTGAGAAGTAAATAATTGTGACAAACTGATTGCGTATGATATGAAATAGACCCATGAAAATTTCCTAAAACCTAGATTCATCCACATAATGCAAAGAACAGACTAGGAAACTGCACAAACAAAAACTGCATAAGTTTTTATATTTCTGAGAATGAAAATAATATTCCAAGCAGTAGAGCCTACTAAACCATAATAGATATGACCCATGAATATCAAAAGATGCTCACTATCAAACAACCAGGTACCCAGCATTTATGTGCTGATTGTAAATTTCTAGAGGAGAAATAGATTTCTGGGGATCCTTGGGTCCTTATGGCCATTTTGGTCTTCTTTTGTTCATGGGTGGTTTCGCTCCCCTTGAACGTTTTTTTGCAATTCATATTACTTCTCAAAGAAAAAGAAAAAAAAAAACATTTATGTGCTGCTAACTAATATACAACTTTCTGGCAAAATGCAGCATTGACATCTTTACACCAGAAATTCGCAATCTGATCCAAGTTGTGTAATAAATAGCTGCATATAATGACACTGGTCTTATCTGCACCGTAACATTATTCACTTCTTTTCTCAGGCCAATATATTAAAATTTTATATTTTTCTATTTATTTCTTGTTTCTTTCCTTTCCTGGTAGATCATAGAGCCAAGATTCAATAAAAATAAATAATAAATAACTATAACCCCAGAAAATCTGGGGCTCGTGTTCATTTACTAAGTAAATGAACCAAGGTCAAACAAATTTTCCAAGATCATTCCGTAGACGATTAGTAGTAGTAGCTGTAGCAGCAGCGACCCCATAAAATCAGAGGTTTTAAATGAAACCGACAGTTCCACGAAAAGCTCGAGCTCGGCTCATTGAGGGCTCGCCTAGTGTTTATTCACTAATTAAATGAACCAAGCTCAAACAGATCTTCAAAGCTCATTTTGTAGACGAACAAATCTCAAACCATCATTCGTTGGACTCGTTTGTTCACGAACAAAGATTATGAACGTGTTTGTTAGGGCACAAGTATATAAAAATATTGTTATACCTTTTAAAATACCAAGGACATTGAAACAATATGTTATTTTATGCATCTTTCCAAATGCTTCACTAGGCTCGACAATTCAGAGTTCCACTGTTCATTTTTGCAAGTCTGATTAGGCGACTACTGACTAGACTATAGAGACATCTTTATGACTCGAGACTATTTTCTATGTTGCCTCTCCCCTTCTGATCACAACATAGCCCCAAACCTATAGAGCAACCATGAACGCACAACAAGAAGGTGAGCTCTCCTCTCTCTCTCTCTCTCTCTCTCTCTCTCTCTCTCTCTCACACACACACACACACACACACCTCAACCCACTCTTATTTCACTCGTATGTGGGTCACTGATTCCATCATGGAATAGGGGAT
Source organism: Cornus suecica (assembly GCA_963922005.1). Lineage (NCBI taxonomy): Eukaryota > Viridiplantae > Streptophyta > Magnoliopsida > Cornales > Cornaceae > Cornus > Cornus suecica. Next base: position 34,636,330 of record OY998248.1, read on the forward strand.
ACTGAAACTGTGGATTTTATATGTTGAAGGCAAAAATCCAGTGGTGATGGACGATTTGATATTAATACATAAATATATAGGTATAATATATATATATATATATGTGTGTGTGTGCACATCCATATTTACATACAAAAGGTATAGGTTGAGCACATTAACACCGTATAAACAAGCTAGAGCTTTGCTTGAACAATACTGAGAGCTGAGCTCGATCATGATTCATGCTTATGTTAGGCTCGATCAAACACGAGCCAACTTCACACTCTACGGAATTGTTATGTCAAGCCAAAACATGACAGTACTCAGCACCGCTTGCTAGTCTAAAGTCTATGAAACCCAGAAGTCCACAGTAGAAATTGTGTAGTATAGTTTACGCAAAACTGTTGTTCTGTCAGCAGTTATAACCATAGTTATTAATGGCTCAAGACGCACTAAGGCGCTAGAGGTCCTCTGGAGCCTAGGGGTGAGGCGCTAGGCGAGGCGCTTGCCTAAGTGAAGTGAGGCACACGTTAAATAATACAATGAAAAAATAAAATGATTACTAAAGTATTCATATTCCATAATAAATGCGCAAACGTTGTCAAAGGCACTCTTGCCCACACTTGAGGCGCAAGTCTTGAGCCTCAAGGAGCCTAGATCCTAGGCGCGCCTTTAACAACACTGGATATAACTAAAAAACCTGGCCAAAGGAAATTTTCTACAAACCAGAAACACCACCAATTATGCTTTATGTTAACAACAGGATTCCAAACAAACAAACTAAAAGGGAGTTAGAGGTGTCCCCCACTATAGGTAAGAGAATAAGCTGTTTATCATGATGATGCTGGCCATGAGGCAAAGGGCAATATGTACTAATAATTAATGCACTGATACAAAAAGAGGGAATATATTGAAGTTGAAGATGCCAAAAGGACAAAAGGAAGAGGTTATTATGAAGGAAATAAATACATAGCAAATTATTTTAGTTACTGTAGATTTGGTGTGGAGTTGAGTATTTTGAACTTTTAATAATTGTAAAAGCTGTTTCCCAGGTTTCAATAAGGGAATGACGGGAGATGCATTCAGCAACGGACTGTTGATGCTTAAAGGATATACTAATGACTATACTCATCGATACCTGCGCTAGATGAGCCCATGCATCAAGGAAATTTGGATCAATTTTGATTGATGTCATATGTGCCTCCTCAGCCTTTTTATATTCACCAAGTCCGCATAAAGCCAAACCCTGTAAGAATCAAAAATTGTAGCACAAAAATTACTTCTCTCTTTTTGGAGGGGGGAATGAAAAAATAATATGCACAAACTTTATCAGTCTGATTCTATTGGAATCCACAATCTGCAAAGCTTTTATGTTACTGACTAACCAGATATGTGTATGCGGATTTGTTATTTTGATCAAGCCTTACACAGGCAGATAGGTCTTCAACAACAGCATTAAATTCCTTAAACTTCAGGGTGACAATTCCTGCATTAGCGCCAAATTAGTAAGCATTTGGATGCCATGGAACCACCATTACCTTCTTCTGTGATGTGCATAAAATCAACATCCCTTGATTCCTACATCTTAATGATTTTTTATATGGTATATGGAAACAATAAAGGAAAAGCGCATGCTCATATGTTATATTTAATTATGAGAAAATGTGTAATTAATAATATGAACGTGACAAAGGCAATCATATCTATACCCAACAATTACAAACTACAATTTTATACACTGATGAAAGAAACTATTTTTACTTCATTTGGACATGTCTAAACTTTGATTCGTCTTAATCTATCCTCTTAATAGAGCACCATACCTGCATTTGTAACGAGAGTATAGTAATTAAAACTATCCGAAGATGTAGACCATCATCAACTACAAGTGTTCCCAATATACACACCTTCCCCAATGCCCGTATACAAGGGGTTGTGTTCCCAGTATAATCATCTATCCCATATACAAAAGGTGGTTTAAATCTAGTTATATCAGAATTAAAAAGTTGTCTGACAATGAAATAACCGAGTTTTAGCAAGTTACCCCTTTCATGTAATATATCTGCTGAGTTTGGATCAAACTCTAATGCCTTGGTCAAGTCTGCAACGGCCTGGTATCAAGAGGTAATTAAAATATGCCTTGAACATGCATTTTGATTATGAATAATTAAATAAAATAAATAAATACGAAGTTATGCAATTGCAGTCACATGCATAAAATAAATAAATAAAAGATTAAAAACTGATTGATTCAGACAAAACTTTATCGAAATTTTATTTAAAACCTTCAGAGGTCCCTTCTATATCTAAGCGATAGTCGGATTCTTGTAAATTCATATATATTGCCACATTTATAGGGTAGAAAAATTGTTTTTATTGCACTCCAACTTTACCATAAACTAGTTTAAGCTCTTAATAGGGCTCCAATCACATAAATGTCCAAATGCCTACACCTAGAATACTGCCAATTGGCTTGATTTGCCTATAAACACACTCAAGCGAAAGCACAATTAGATACCTCATAAAACCACTTTAAGCAGAGATCGCTTAAAATCAAAGAAAACGTCATCTCCTAAGAACGCTTGAAAGTTTAATTGTGAAAAGACATAAGTCTGAAAGTTATTAACAGAAAACTTTTAAAATATATATATATATAAGACTGTAAAATCAATGAAATGTGGAATTTCAACTGTTTCAATATAAATTCAGCTTCAGTAACCTAATGGACGTTTACAAAACTTTGAACATGCTTTCAGAACCTTCAATGACAATGACTTCTGAACAAACTGTTCATTTATGAAAGATGGTTGTGGCATGAAAGAAACTAAAGATCAAATGACAAACATGAGATGTTCTTACCTCCAGGGATTCCCCCAAGGCAGCTCGGGCCTGCCCTCTTCGTTTCCATGCCTCGCCAGCTAATGGGTTTGACTCAATAGCCTAGGATATAACCAAAACACCACTTATAAATAGTAGTTTATCTATTTAGCCCACGTATCAATTTTGGAGCTTTGAATACCTTTGAGAAATCAGCAATAGCAGGTTCAAGTTCTCTTTGGAATGCATATGCTGTTCCTCTTCCTATTAGTGCCTCAGGATAAGTAGGATCCTCATTTAGAATCTGTGTATACAATATAGTCAAGTTTAAGTTATGTCAAAGTTGATAAGGAATAAAAATTACAGTTCTTTATTTAGAGCATTCCCTAGACCCCACCCTAACGCCATGTTTGGGTGGAAAGAAGGATCCAATTGAGGAGGGATAAAACAACAGTCACTGGTTTGGTTGGTTGGAAGCAAGGAGGGAGGAAGCATTTCTTCCTAACCTACTTTTGCCATTCGCCCAGGACTCGGGAAGAGAAGGGAAAGTAGACAAACTAATCACATATAATATATAATACCCTTTTTAGCCTTCATTTATCTACAAAATTTACAATCACTCTTCCCTTCCTTCCAACCAAACAAATAGGGTGTCACATTGTCCATCCTTTCCACTATCCCTTCCATCCATCCAAACAAAAACTAAGGGAGATACCATCCCTTTGATGGGGACACCTCATCCATCCTTCCCCCTCCCCCTCCTCTCCCCATCCCTCCATTTTTGCATTTCTCCTACCAAAAGGGGCATGAAAGTAGAAAAAAGAAAATGAAGGGAAGAAACAAAACAAGAATCCGGAAAACATCTCCAGGATCGCAAAGGCAAAGGATAAAATATATAATAAATACCTGATCAAAAATGGCTATGGCATGAGCATATTTCCCTTCATTTACCTGCAAATGAACAATGTTAAGAGAACTTTGCATGACACATTATAGCCCTGTTTGGATTGGCTTTTCAAACGCTACTTTTGGCTTCTAGAAGGGAAAAGTTGTTTTGAACGGTGTTTGGCAAAAATTTTAGAAGAGCTTCTTGGCCTCATAAGAGCGTTTTAAAGAAGCTGGGGTCTCAAAACAACTTTTGCTTCTCTTTTTCTTCTACGAAAAGCCAGAAGCAAAAGTTATGTCAAACAGGGCCTATAAATAAAAACTTCACAGACATGCCTCCTGAGGAGAGACCCAAAAAATACAAAAAATAAAATAAATGAAAAGATAAATTCAATAATACCTAAACTTGATTCAACGAAAAACTGTACCGTTTCTTTTGACAAAAGCTCAAGAACAACATTCAATTATTTATCAAAATGGAGAACAAAGCCACAAGTTGGGGAGATAGAGAGAAAAGGGGGAGATAAAAATGCTACATCCTTTGGGTCCCAATTACAATACTATCCCCATGCCTCTTACCCCATATTGCTCCCGAAAGAATCCCTGTGGTTTTCCTCTTCTATAAAAGGGAGATTCTGACTTATTTTCAGAGAGTCTGAACTCTAGAGGGAAATGGAAGAGGTTAGAATCATACTAATCATCAAGAGATTCCCCCAACTGATTGAAACTGACCAATCAGGCTTTTTTCATGTCTTTGTGAGCAGAGAATGAGTTTCCCTGCACATATCTTGATGTGATTATCTTACGGGTCCTTATAGATTGCAGTTAGTGGCTAAAGAAAGCTGTGTTGATTGAGTCTCCAAGGTTCAGCCAATTGGTGCGAGATTATTAGAACATTCTCAATGGAACACTTCCATATTACAACGAAACAGCTACACCTTCAAAGCCCTTAACTTCTACCAATTATCAACTTTACCAGTTTCTGATAAATTCAGCATGCACTCATCCAAATGATGACCTTTCCTGACCAAACAATACAAGTCAAAAAAGCCTTTGCCTCTGTTCTTTGACGCAGCTACGTAATATACAGGGATATTAGGCTGAATAACAGTTGCCTCCCCTATGATCTCAAAATTAACACTAACCTCGTTGTGTCAGGGTTGACTTTGACCCAAAATTGTTGAATGACTATTTTACCCATTGTTGGTTCATTCTTGTAATATTTTTGATGTAGAAAATCAGTTTCCTTAACAAGTCTAAACTACCCTTTCTATACACCTAAGAGTGATAGAGAAAAGAACAAAGAGGAACACAGTAAAAAGCCAGTTGAATCCAAATTTTTCTCAGTATGACAAAAAAGAAAGAAAAGAAGTGTATGCAGGTAATATCAAAATACTAGAAGAGTATTATCGTTCGCTTATTTTTTTGAGAAGATCATTTTAGTCATTTATCATGACAACATATGGAAAATTTACATAATGTTTTACACACTTTCTAAGGGAAAATTCGGTTTTAAGTAAATACTGAGATGACAATAGTGGCAACCATCCTGAAAGCTTCTGTTGTGGACATTAGCCATTAGATTCCATTCTCAATTTAGGATTAGTTGAACCAAGTCTTTAAGCGAGCCCTAAGGGAAACCTATACAAACGAAACTGGTTGGCCCACATGGTGCCAATCAATTTTAAATCAATACTTCAAAAATAGATGTAGTACTTGTGCTGGAATGGGTCCGACACTTTTGGTTGCACATGCACCTAAAATCATATCTCTATAATTGCTTCAATGCGAGTGAAATACCTATATAAAACACTATATTGCATAAAGAAACTATTTTAGTCTACAATATCGAATAACAAATGTTTTATCAATTCCCCGTCCTTTTCTACTTCTCATGTCTTAACACTTTGATACATACCCATATCCCACACACGTACTCGAGTCATAAGTTCCAAGCCCCAGTTATCCGATGTGGACCAATCTTACACATGAATTTATCCCTTAAGCATGGCAAAAATGTTTCATGACACTTGTTTTGTGGTGCAATTCCACAAGTTCAACCTTCTTTTAGTTCCCATTTTAAAGTTTTTGTGCTTTATGATTTACATTTGCTACTTTCCTAATTACAGTCATCTGCCAGATCCAGCCACTTGTATATTAGACGTGGAAAAGTTACACAAACCTATGCAGTATGTAATAAGACTCATTACAAGGGACCAAAAGGGACCATAACATATTGAAAATAGGTGTGTGGGTAAGAGGTGAAACCAAAACGCTGAGGTGAAGGAACTATAAGGCAATCTGAGAAAGTGCACCGTGAAATTCTGTATATAAAAACCAGGTGAAGTTTTGACATCCTCGGCATACAAAGGCCAAAGAGTAACACCTTAAAACTATTAAATTAGAAGCATTGAATCTAAACTTAATGGCTATAACATTTAGCAGTCAAAGAACTGAGAGAGGGTGTGAACTGGTTAAAGGAGAAAAAACAAACTGACTGGAAACGTACCTGTGCTATTCCCCTTGACAATCGCATATCAACAGTTATTGACTTGGCCTTGGCCTTTGGAATCCTTGCAATACCAAATCTTTTGTTCTTCTTGGCATCATCATTTAACTTTTTGTTCCTCTTGGCATCATCATTTAATTCATTGCGTATGCCGAATTTCTCACTTAGCTTGCTGCGAAACTCAGATAGATCACTTGGCTTGCTGCAAATCTCAGATATATCACTTGATTTGCTGCAACTCACTGACGATCTACTAGATGCTTCTGATGTATAACTTGAGGCATCATTTGGTTGGCTACTATAAGTTCCATTTGGTTGGCTACTGTTAGTTCCATCTGGTTGTCTATCAAACTTCGTGTTCTTCTTAACTTTATCACTGGACTCACTGCATATGTCAGATCGACAGTTTGACTCGCTGTGGACCACAGATGTATTGCTCGACTCGCCCTGCTCTTCAAACTCACCACTCAAGATACTATGATTATTACGAATCTCGCTTGATTTGCTTGAAATTAGAGGCCCCGATTCAGATGCAGGCAAAAAAGAGTTAGATGACTTCATAGCACGATTCTCGCAAGAAGTACTTCTATTTTGTTTTGCATCTGTCAGAAGCTCTTCCAGTTCAAGCAGTTGCTTCAAATCTGCAGATTGTTGAACAGCATACTCATAACCTCGCTCCCAGACCAAAAGAGCATCCTCTTTCCTTCCCAAAGCAGAAAATGCACGACCTATATGAAAAAGATTAGAAGGTTAAAACTTTATGAAAATAATAAACTGCATGAGAAACATGAAATCATTCTCTTTGCCATTGAGAAATGTGAAATCAACCAATTCCTGTAACTAAAATTTGCATGACCCTGAACTGTCGCCTCTTTAATTAATTCAGTTAGGCTTGTTATTTATTGTTCACACCTTATAACTACATATTACATAAACAATTCGTAAGGACTCTGAGGTAGCATAAGCCATAATATGGTTACAGTGGTAAAGGACATAATACAAGCACCGAGAGAGAAAGAGGGAGAGTTCGGTCTGCAGGCAGCTGGAACCTGATCAAGTTCAATTCAGATTTTGCATCTAATGCACATAACCATATTAGTGAGAAACTTATCAGCCTGGCAAGAAGTCCTCTCAAAATTACCATATCGTCAGTTAGATCTTCAAGGTCCAAATAGTTCATCAACAAGATTGAATATTAAGGGACAACCGTCCAAAATGAGGATAAAACCGCTCGTTTCTTGTATCAGGCCAATCACATCTGACAAATCATCAGAATAGACTAGTTTATAACTTCACTAAACAGATTCAGAGTTCTTTCTTGCCTTCCAAAAAAAAAAAGAGAGATTAAGAGTTCAACTCCTTATGGAACAAGAGGAGCACATATTTATTTGAGAGCTTGATTTGTGAAACCTTGTGTATACGACAAAAAGTCAAAATTATACATACGAGTGGCAGTTATTGTTTTAGATGGTTCAATTAAGTGAATCATAGCTATGTATTTTAAAATAGAACAAGTCTGACAATGTTGCTCCTAGTGTTGGTGAGAGGAGCATCAGGTAATGGTGTTTTTTATTCATCAATATAAAACACATGTATATAGATATATATGCCTATTATTAACTTTTAATCTGATGTTATGACAGCCACAACAAACTTAGAACAAATCATGAATTACGATAGAAAAGTAAACACATACACACGATGAACACAAAGAATTATGTTGTTTAGAACAAGTTGTGCCTAAGTCCACAATGAAGATCCCGGAAACAATTTAATAATATGTGAAAATCAGGAGATTACAAGTCTCAGCCCCAAAAAATAACTCCCGCTTTGGCTCTCTTCCCTGCAATTTTAAGCATCTCATTTTGTTGCATTCAACACCCTAAACACCCTTATATACAGAGCTACACTAAATTATTGATTACTAGACAGGGTCTACAACCAGAAAGGGCAAAAATGAGGTACAAAGTTTCTGAAAGAACCAAACCATTTCGGGCCCCAACATCCCAGTTCCTTACATTTGGCAACTTATGTTAATAACAAAAGTCTTGCATAAAAAAGACTGGAATAACACAGAAGGATCCTAGAGGTCTACTACAAGGCTTTTCAGTAAAACTGGCAATTTTTTACACGACTTGACACGTTTGACACGATAATATTTATTGTTATATTTATTTGCTGATTTTTTATATTCTCTAATTGATCATGGATTGAAATATATTAATAAACTATTACTGAATCGCGTCAATTTCAATTTCAATTTCATCTTTATTTTTTATTTTTTATTTTTCGTGTTGGATTGTATCATATTTAAAATGTTTGATTTTCGTGTCGACTAGTATCAGATTACCCTGTTGACACGTGGGTCGACCTATTGACACGAATTGTTAGCTCTACTTTTCAGTAAACAATCTCCTAGTAAAATGTATGTGTGTATTTAAAGTTGTGACAAACAACTTCCAAGGAAGAAGAGACTTTCTGAGATCTGTATATTTACATCAACGATCAGCAAAGGGGGTTGCAACGATTGCAGAGCTTGACAGGTTACAGGGGATAGGCAGTATAAGAGAGTTCCTAATGGCTAAGCGATACCGGACCCATACTCCCAAATGGGAGGTCAAGGGTTTGAGCCTCAGTGGAGGTAGTGTGTGTGAGTATTCTTAACTTTCAGAAAAAGAAAAAAAGATGTCGAAGAGCGGAGTGCTAAGCAGATCTTGCTACTTCTTAGGAGATTATGTTGCGTCAAAAACCCAAGGCTTTAGGGCTCAAGGGAGGGGTTCACAACACGAGATTCTTTCATAGGCTTGCTAATTCCCGTAGGAGGGGCAATCATATTGAGAGTATTTGTGTAGATGGGGTGGGTTATGCAAAGAGGAGGATGTGTCGTGGGGGATCTCTTCTTTCTACCATAGTTGGAGACCTTGATTAGGATGCCTTCACTTTGATTCGATTTCAAATGTGGATAGCGAAGAGTTGGAAGATCCTCTGGAGAGGAAGTACTGAAAGCACTGAAGAATGGCAAACTGCAATGGGAATAAATACCCGGGTCTAGAGAGTTGGGACGTGGTTAGGGGTGAGGTTATGGGTACATTTCATAGTTTTCAACTATTATTTGGCGCTTTAAGAGATTGGTGAATGCTTCTTTATTGCTCTCATGCCCAAAAAAACCGAGCCTTTTATCTTAGGGATTCAATCATATTAGTTTTGATGGGGTGCATCTACAAATTAATAGTTAAGGTCCTTGTTTTGAGATTAAGGGGTGTAAGAACCCTAGAATGTCTTCATCAGTGGTCGCAAATCCTTGATTCAGCCCTCATCAAGAGTGATTGTATGGACTCTAGTTTGACCAGTGATATCCCATGCGTCTTATGTAAGCTTGATATTGAGAAAGCTTAAGATCACGTTAATTGAAGTTTTCTGCTTCCTCTAGGGGAGAGGCTGGCAGAGAGGATGGGTTTTAGGGTGAGATGGAGGAGACATGTTGAGTTTTTCATTTCTTTTAGGAGAAGTGGATTGCGGGTGATGGGTTGGATAGTAGTGTGGACGTCTACTTCCCATGGAAAATTTGAGGTTTTGTCCTTCTTTCGTTGTCTTTTGAGCCAACACAAACAGGTTTTTCCACGGAAGGTGGTTTGGCATTCCAAGGTCCCTCTTATGGTGGCCTTCTTCGGTGGACTGTGACTTCAAGTCAAATCCTCACGTTGGAGAAACCAGTGTTGTCACGGGCGCGCCTAGGCGCTCGCCTAGGCGCCGGGCGACTCGAGGCGAGTGTTTTTCGCCTTGCCTGCTACTGGGCGAGGCCCCCTTCAAAAGGAGCCGCCTAGGCGCTCGCCTCAGGTGAGGCGATGGGCGTGCCCAGGCGCGCCTATATGTGATTGTTATTTATGGATATGTTTTGTAAAGTTAAAACTTTTATCTTAAAGTTTGACTATTTGACTAATGTAATATATTATAAAAGTTTATTTTAAAGTGACTTTTTGACTCACCTAACATGTTATATATATATAACATTATAATATAACATCTTATGGGATTGGGTTGGGAACTTGGGCATTAGTTTTAAAGATCAGATTAGGGCAATTGGCATATGAGGCGAGGGCGAGGCGCAGCTCTGCAACCGACCAGGTATGTGTCAGCTTCTTCTTCTCCTTTTTTCTCTTTCTTCTTCTTCTCCTTCTTTCTTCTTCTTCTTCTTCTTCTTGTTTCGGTTTTCTCTCTCCTCTCTGTTTTTTTTTTCTTTCCTTTTTTGGAGGACAACACATATATACGCATGTATATATTTTTCACTCATTTTTTTCCCTTTTCTCTCCTCTCCTCTGTGTTGTTTTTTTTTTCTTTTTTTTTTTGGAGGACGACATTTATATTCAGAATTTCAGATATATATATGTATGAAGCAGGCACTACAATAGTTCTGTACCACTGAAGCCTAGATCAGAATAAATTAGAAAAACGAATATCCTGAGAAGAATAATTTTGATGAATCGGCTCCAGAATATCTAAATGATGGGTTTTTTTCAAGGAACTTTTCACAAAATTATCAATTAATGGTTTTCCTAAAGTATTTATGGGTTTTCATGTATTTATGAGAGTTAATGAAATAATGATTTGAGATTTAAATCTTTTTGATAAAATATGCATTGAATGAACATATCTTGTCCTTTTGTTCTTATAAAATATAATGTCATGTGGGCAAGCTGATGTGTGTGTTTCGGTTTAGAAGTTTTAATGGAGAAGTTAAAATGTGGCACAACTGTTTTATATAATGGTGGTGATTTTTTCTGTTTTCCAGCACGGTGTCTATTCCAACTTAACGAACCCTTCTCAAAACAACTTGGAGTTGGTTTGCTTGAATCACTTATTTTCATTGCTTTCTCGAAGGTTATAGGCTTATAGCTCTGTCATTCGTTATATTGCCATAAATTTCAGATGCTTCCTCATATTCCAAGACGGGTGAGAAAATATTTGAATTATTAAATGCGTTTGTGCTAGAGATTGGAGCAAGCAATGTTGTTCAAATAGTCACCGATAGCGCTTCTAACAATGTTGTGGCGGGTAATTTTTTTACTATTTATCTTAATTAATATATTTATATAATATAATATACTATGTAATATATTTACCGTATTACATGCTTTTACTAATATTATTTCTTTTTTTAAAAAAAAATAGGGAGGACTTTAGAAGGAAGACATCCACATTTGTATTGGTCTCCTTGTGCCGCCCACTGTTTGGATTTGATGTTGGAGGATATTGGAAAGATGCCAAACATCATGTCAACCATAAAAAGGGCTATCATGGTAAGCGGTTATATTTATAATCGCAAGACTTTGTTGAACATGATGAGACATTTTACTGGGCATAGAGAGTTGCTTAGACCCGCAAAGACTCGGTTTGCCACTACATTTATCACGTTATCAAGCATGCACAAGCAAAAGGATTCATTGAGGAAGATGTTTACTTCACAAGAGTGGACCTCTAGTAAGTGGGCAAAAGAGCAACAAGGAAAAAATGTAGCACAAGTTGTGTTGATGCCTTCATTTTGGACAACAATTGTGTATGCTCTCAAAGTCTCAGGCCCACTTGTTCGTGTACTACGATTGGTTGATGGTGAGAGGAAGCCTCCAATGGGATATATTTATGAGGCTATGGATAGAGCTAAAGAAGCCATAGCCAATGCTTTTGGTGGCCCTGCAAATGAAGAGAGGTACAAGGAGATCTTCAAGATCATTGATAAAAGGTGGAATGTCCAACTCCATCGTCCTTTGCATGCAGCTGGGCATTTCTTGAACCCAGAATTTTTCTATAGCGATCCAAGTATTGAGCAAAATGCAGAGGTGATGAATGGTTTTTATGAGTGCCTACAAAGATTGGTTCCAAACACTCGAGAGCAAGACGAAATTTCCATGGAGTTGAGTAAGTACATGAAAGCTGAAGGTCTTTTTGGATCTCCAATTGCTATTAGACAAAGAAAGACGAGAGCTCCAGGTAAACAATTTCATTGAAAAAGTTTTTACTATTGTAAAATATTTACTTTCCAAAATCCTTCACTAATATTTTACAAATACAGCTGATTGGTGGTCTGCGTTTGGTTCCAATTCTCCTAATTTACAAAAGTTCGCTATTAAAGTGCTTAGTCTCACATGTAGCGCATCCGGGTGTGAACGAAATTGGAGTGTCTTTGAACATGTAAGTTATTATCATTAGTAACTTATCATATAGCATTACAACTTTAGATGAACCAATTATACAATTGTGCTTATTCATTATTTGAATAAATGCAGCTTCATAGCAAAAAGAGGACCCGGTTGAATCAATCTCGATTGAATGACTTGGTTTTTATCAAGTATAATAGAGCACTAAAACGGCGATATGACATGCGTGACCGAATTGATCCCATCCTCTTAGATGACATAGATGATAGCAATGAATGGTTGGTTGGAAGAATGGATGAAGATGTAAATGACGATGATGATTTGGTGTTTGAAGATGATTCATTGACATGGAGTGCAGTTGGTAGAGTTTCCGGGGTTGGAGAACCTAGCCACAACTTTAGACCAAGATCGGGTTCAAGAGCAACAAAGAGGACAACACGTTCATCATCATCTTCTATACAAATTTTGGACGAGGAAGAGGCAAATTCGGATGAGACGGAAGAGGAGGAGGATCCCGAGGGTTATAAATCTTTTGATGGGGAAGACGACGAGACTAGATTTTTTGGTGAAGAAGATGATTTTTAGATACTTGACATGATTTGGTTGTAGCCTTTTTGAAACTTAGAAGTCAAAACTACTATTTTTGTGCTTTGATTTACATATTTGGGTTGTACTTCTAATTTATTGACTTGAACTCTTCTTTTGAACTTATATGTTAGCTTTTGTTTTAGACAACAAATATGTTGTATAATTATATTAACAATGTTTTGTCAAATTCTTATTTAGTTTAAACATCTTATAGTTGCTATTTTTCTTGTAAGTGATTTACTGATTAAATTGTGCGCCTCGCTTCACTCGGGCGAGCGCCTCGCCTAGCGCCTGGCGCCTAGGCGATAGAAGACCTATAGCGCCTCGGGGCGCCTAGCGCCTCTGACAACTATGGGAGAAAAATTTGTTAATTGGTGTTTTTTTGCAAGAAGGATGGTCAATTTAGTGCTTGATACATTTAAAAATATTCCGGTGGCGTTGGTAATCCAATTCCTCACTTAAGTACTGAATGAATTCAAAATACACACACTCACACACATAGATAGAATTTTTTCTTGATTTTGCTGACAATCTTCGAAATCAACATGCAGAGTTCAAAATGGATTTAAAGACCTTTTAAAATGTAGGCTTGAAGGAGCGCTGGGTCAAGGTGAAGAGCCCTATCGCAGTCCTTGATCACATGCTTGTGAAGCTCCAATCGACTATAGCAAAACGCTCGATTACTGAAATTCACACACAAATACACATAAATTCACATGAATATTCACACGGAAACATTTACAGATCAATCAATCAATCGATGAACTTCTTCGAAGATCGATTCTAACTGAATTGAATCGATTGAATTGAATTCAATGAACTCACCATATGTCTTGGATACTCCATGACTGAGAGAGAAGAGAATCGAGGACTCGAATCGCCTTTGACCAGTCCCGAGAGCTGCACAGCTTCGCGAGCTCGACTCTCTCGGAGATCGTTGACGACGCCATGGGGTAGATACATATATAGAAACAGAGATAGATATATAGATATATATAGAGAGAGAGGGAGTGAGACACACAGAGATCGGTGAATCTGTGTGTTTTTAGAGAGAGAAAATGAGTTGAAATTTGGGGGAGAGATGGAGAGAGGAAGGATCGAAGGAAAGAGAGAGATAGAGGCGTTGGAGAATCGTTGGTGATGTGTGTGGGATGGTTATGGGTTGGGTCCTTTACACGTGTCTATCAATTTCACTTGTAATATGGCATAGGTCAATGTGACACATGTAACAAGATTAGGGATTGGGCTATGATTTTTGGGGAAATTGAAACCGTGTGGATGAAATTTATTAGGTGGTGTTCGGTAACTGGTCCGTTCCAGTGTGAATCATGAATTAAAAAATTGTCTGGATTTAGTTTTATGGTCAAATTCTCAAAAAGAAAATTAAACCAAATTATATTTGATGAAGTTTTATTGATTTAATTTTTGGGATAACTTCATTTATACCTTCTAAAATTTATTTTATTTTTATTTAGACCCCCTCAGGTTTGTATATCTTCATTTACATTTTTTACTTTTCAATATTCTCATCACTTAGATCCTCTGAACGATGACATCAACCTGAATTTTTTTTAAAATTCCTAAACTACCCTCAATATCCTATATTTATTCTATTTGAAAACAAAGATAGTGTTTTTATCAATTAGACCCCCTCCCATCATTTAATAATTTAATTTATATTAAAATTTCAAAATATATATATTAAAATTTAAAAAATATTATAAATTCTAAAATATATATATTTTGAAATTATTATTTTTTCAAAAAAACATATTAAATTTCGAAAATAAATATAAAAATCACAAAAAACATAAAAAATTTGAAACAAATATATAAAATTTAAAAAAAAACATATAAAATTCAAAAAAAAATATTAAATTTCAAAAAAAAATTATAAAATCGAAAATAAATATAAAATATAAAATATATATAAATTTTGAATTTTTTTAAAAAAATATATTAAATTCAAGACAAATATATAAAATTAAAAAAAAAAACTATATAAAATTCTAATAATATATATTAAATTTTGAAAATAATTATAAAATTCAAAAAATATATAAAAACTTATATTAAATTCTCTCTCTCTCTTTCTTTCTCTCTCTCTCTCTCAAACAGACGCACACACCACACACACCACACACACCACACACACACACATATATATAGATCTATACATATATATATACACACACATATATATATAGAAGCCATCGGCGCCGACCCCCTCCCACCTCCTCCTTGTCGGCCCCGCCCCCTCCCACCACCGCCTCACCGTTGACGCCGCCCCCCTCCCACCACCACCTCCCTCCTCCCCCTATTTTCGACCGATGGGTCTATATATATATATATGTATAGATCTATATATATGTGTGTATAGATCTATATATATGTGTGTATAGATCTATATATGTATATGTATAGATCTATATATATGTGTGTATATATATATATATGCGTGTGTGTGTGTGTCTGAGAGAGAGATAGAGATAGAGATAGAGAGGGGAGAGAGATAATAAATATTGAATAAATGTTGGGGTGTTTGGTTTAAGGATTAGATTGATTCTAATGGGGTGTTTGGTTTAGGGTTTAAATTGATTTAGGGATTAAATTGATTTAAGGAGTGTTTGGTATAAGGGTATTTTAGACATTTCACATCATGAGGGGGTGTAAATGAAGATATGCAAACCTCATGCGGTCAAAATGATGATAGGACAAACCTCAGGGGGTGTAAATGAAGTTATCCCTTAATGTTTTCGTTTTAAAAAAATATTTATGATTTATGATTTAATATTTATTTATTTTTTATTTTTTTATGTATTATTTATTATTTATTATTTATTCATTTATAAATGTATTGACACAACAAATGGATCCAATGGAACTCCATTTTACACTAAGCTATTGTCTTTATAAAAAAAAGTTCTATAAAGCTTTGTAATAGATAATAACAAATTATAATTGTGATTAAGAGGGCATAATAATGATTAATGACACTTTAAGACTTCTCAAACACAATATCTAGCAATAAATTATCTTTTAACGAAACAGTATAGCTTTGATACCAAAACGAATCGAAGGCGGAAATAATAGAAGCATGCAATTAAATCATAAGTAATATAACAAAAATTCACATAGGTGACTTGCGAATCTAATAATGCTCCTTAAAACGCCAAGATAAGGGCTAGACAGAATGAGCCAACAATTTAAGTATGTTCACATAATTAGTTGTTGATTGCTTACGGATCCTTGTGCTTATTCTTAGTGTCAACAGAACTCTATTACCCCAAAAAGAAAGGTTACGAACTTGGTAATAGACACAAAATGATAATGAAAACTGGAAAAATTTTATTGCATAACAAACTGAAACATAGTGACACACTCATATATACTGAAAACACACTAATTATACATAAGCTCACCCTAACACTGATATGAAAATACAACAAATACAACTGAAACCACTGCATTATCTTTATCCAACATTGCCCGCTTTGTTTTTGGAATAATTGCAGGAAACCAATGCATGTGAACAAAATATAATAATGTTGCACCTGCGTCACTTCGCATAATTGCAGGAAATCATTGCATGCGAACAAATTTAATAATGTTAAAAGTGGGACAATGTTGGATAAAGATAATAAAATTTGAGAGTAGTAAAAAAATTAAGTCATTATTTCCAAACACCGCATATCTCAACATTGAGGGTAATTTAGGTATTAAGTGATATTATGGTGTAAATGATGTGTGTCAAAAAATATAAAAGCTCTGAATCACGTTTTTCAAACGTGAAGGGGTTTGATTGAAGATAAAGTAAACTTCAAGTGGTGTAAATAAAATTAACCCTAATTATTTTGACTGAGATGTGATGGTGAGGGGGCAATGTGGTGAAATTAAAAAGTATAGAGAATAATTCGGACATAAAAGAGGTTAGTTGATTAAATTAAATAGTATAAGGGGATTTTCTGAAAACCCATTTTTAAAAGAATAATGCTACAATTCATCAAAATAATTCCAATAATTGAGAAAATTATAAGATTTTATATTACTGGTTCCATGATAAGCCTAGTGGATCACTTTCTTTAAACTTTTGACATCAGCTTAATCTTCTTTATTTATAAGAAAATATTCGATGTTATTTGCTATAACTAAAAATTAAATAATGGAAATTGTAAGTATTGCATTGTAAGGATAGGATGTTTCAAGTGATTCTTAAAAAAATATATACAGTTTTTTATACGTTTTAATTTTTAGATTTTAGTATTAAGTAATATTTCTCACTTAAATTTTTATTTTATTTAAGTGACACTTATTATTTTATTTCAATTATTCATTCATGTGATATATGTTATAATGTATACTTTTCATAATATTGAACATTTCTCTTCATAGTATGATAATGCAATTTGAATATTATTTATAACGGTAGTGCTGCCTAAAAAATAAATTTAGTGGCCGATTTCATCACTCATTACTAAACACTGACAATTGAAAAAAAAAAATCATAAATACTATTTTTTTAATTACTATATAGATATTTGGTACTTAAATTACATATCTAAATATTATTAGTGCTTGAATTTTCGTTTTATTGAATAATTAGGCTTTTCCGAGTGTTGGAACGTGTTGACTCTCTATCATAAAATAAAAAATTAAGCATAAAAAATTCACGAATCAAAATTGTTAAAGGTTTTTAGTAGAGTTTTAAAAAATTGTAATTTTTTTATAGTATGTTAAATATTCAATAATTAGTTTTATTACTTAAAATTTATTATATTTCAACTTATAAGTAGTAATATTTTTTCATTTTCAAAACCTCTTCAAATGATTAAATGTTAAACTTTTGATTTTGCCAACTTCATTTTCCTTTTTCGATGGTCTGATGTATCATTGGTTGAAGTTCTTTTATTGCACGCATGCAATATATCTTTGTAAAAGTCGTGGATGGAGAACTATTTTATTCGAGATGAAGGTTAAAAAAGTTGTTGATCTTGTGAAGGGTATCAGTTCATGCTTAGTCACAGTTCTTGCGATGATTGAAGATATTCAAGGGCCCAAATTTATTTTCAAATAGCTCACATATTCATTAAGTTGGCTCTTAAATTTAAATGTTTGTTTTATTTTGATAGATAATTATCCACCTTTTCTTACCGAAGAAGTGTCCAATGATTGTAATTTTTCTCATTATTAATGAAATTCTTGCTAGCTTGCCTTGGATAAAAAAAAAAGAAAAATCTTTAAACGATAGTCCGCTCACCAAAACAAATAAAATAAATAATATACCATAAAAATAAAAAAGAAGTCAATAAATGTCCATTAAATAAGGGTCATAGACTCATAGATTACAAGCTCATATCGACCCCTTCATGTGACATATACCAGTTCGTAAAAATCCAAAACCCCCAAATCCCATTTCCCGCAAACAATGGCTGCTCCTCTCCTTCTCAGAGCCCTCCCACTCCTCCGCCTCCGACTCCAAACCCACAGGTTCGTCGCCGGAACCCTAACTCGACGGCCGTGTTGCACCGCCGCCGATTCGACTCCTCCGCCGGAGAAGGAAGCATAATTTGGCGCCCGAAACGCCGCCGTGTTGAACACCAAAGATCCACCGAAGTACCCTAGGTCTAACGACCTCGATTACCGGAAGTGGAGAGATAAAGAGGCCGAGATTCTCAGAGACATCGAGCCAATCATCTTCTTCATCAAAGATATTCTGCACTCTGACAGGTATTCATATACTCCCTCATCGCTCAATTTGAAACCCTAATCTCTCTGTCTTTGTATTTTACGCTTTTGAATTATTGAAAAATAATAATTGCGATTATTAAATTAGCATGTTCGCCTGAAAGGAATGTTAATTGGGTGCCTAATTTTAGACTAACAAGTTGGGAGTCGTAGCGCTCGTGGTTAGATTGGTGACCAAAGAGAATTGCAGTATGAATACCTTGTGACAGGTTAATAATTTTCATTTTCATATTGTCACTGAGTTCGCCTTAAGTTATAGTAGCAAATTTATTGATTTTATTCATTTAATGAACTCTATTAGCTTGTTACTTGGACGCGGGTAGAGTGTTGGATTCGGGCACGAGTTCATGATATGGACATGTCAAATCCCTAAACAGAAGGACATCTATATAATGTTAAATATTGCTTGCATTTTACAATGTTATATATTCCTTGCATTTAGCTATTTTATTTTACTTTTAGAGTAATGTAGTTTTTTTTTATCTAATATTTTGATATAGGCTTTGAAATCTTTTAAAAGTAATAATATATTAATAATATTGAATGATTGGATATGGTTTTAAGTACATGTAAAACTAATACTGTTGGAGCGTACCCACACCCATGTTCGAGGGATGTGTGATGTGTCCGACGCGGGCCTTTCACGCTTCTGAAGCGTCCATGTATCAAAGTGTGCAAGTCCGACACAGGTACTTCGGTACATATGAAGCGTCCATGTAACATAGCGTACAAGCTCTAACAAAGTGGTTGCTTTAAGCCTTTAAAGGTGCTCATTATCGTTTCTAATTATAAAGTGGATTTCTGTAAACTGTATTGTTTTCTTCAACTACATAATTTAGTCTTTATATAATAGAAAGGGTTAAAATCATAACAATCTCTCATACTATAAAAATCCATCATATTACCCTGATCCATTTGTTTGGTCGTTAAATAGTAATGGAGCACTAGCATGTGCCAACTTTTAAGCAACACATGACCATAATGTCCTTTTAACCCCTTAATGACCAAGATGAACTTCTAAGGATTAAACTCATTAAATGTCATTGTACTGTCCAATTTGATCACAGAACCATTAATACGTATAAATAAACCCTTAAAGAAAATTCTTTTGAATCCCCCTTCCATGATAGCTTTCGAAGTATTTTGATCTTATTACGTCCTCGCTTGATAAGGATGTTGCAAAGCTAATTTTGAACTAATTTCATGGCTTGATTTCCTTGTAAATGATGATGCAGTTATAGAGAAAGCATTGCAAGTGCTCTCAATGGGTACTCTTTGTTTAAAGGAATAGATTAATGGGTCTTTGTTGGAGATAATTTACGATAAGAACAATAATTTCGTGATTGATTCGCTTGAGCAGATTCTTTCGGGTTTATTGGTCATATGTCTATTAAGAAGTTGCACATGATGACAAACGTTACTGTCTCATTACTATTTGACGTCAAACAAACAATTTGGGGGGATATAATGGAGATTTTTGAAGTAGTGGAATTTTTAGAAAATATTTGTAGTATAGGGGTGTGATATTATTGTTTTGGGTAGTATAGAGAGATTTATGATTGCAACCCTTAAGAAAATGTTAAAGCTTTGTGGTCAATTTGTCATTTCACATATTAAGTAACAACTTTGTCATGGAATGAGGATAAAATGATTACTTTTTTAGCTTTGGGGTTATTTGGTAGTACAGGGGGCTATGTGGTCAAATAAAATAGTATGTTTTATTTTCTTTATTGTTATTTTAATCCCAACAGAAATGCATATTTTCAGCATTTTGCATTCTTCCATAGGATATTGAAGTGGTGGAAAGAAGAGATTGATTTCCAGTTCATTCAAGCGCAGAGCTGTTAATGGTTTTAATATTGTTGCATGAGGGGGCACAATTAGTGCCAAAACAAATAGGTTGACATTAATGAGAAACTAGTTGAGTTAAGGCCGAAAGTTGACTCGATATTTGGTGTTTGTAATTGCACACCCCAATATGGCCCATTGATTGGATTTTTATACTCACATTTTATGTAAAACTTCTGACACTGTAGTAAACGACGTTATGATTACCTAATTATCTTACACTCGATGCTACTTTAGCTAGCGTTGTATTTTCTGATAAATCATTATTTATTTATTTATTCATCTATAAGTAAATATGTTTTAATAAGCGCTCAAAAAGAGAACACATGCCAAAATCTTCTCAAACAGCCAAAGTCAAAAGGAACCTAAGAGCTTAATGAACCCAAAAAATCTACTATTTCAGCTATAGATTTACTATATATCCCTAAATCCCAGAAAAGCAAGGACATCATCCAATTCTTAGTCTTGCCAATGCGGTCGGAATCGCCTATCCAAAGTAATCTTCCATTATCAAGATGATAACAATTAGATACTACCAATGGCCTTGTGGTTTGATGGTATTTCATTCCTCCCCAAAATTGGGAGAGGTCTGGGGCTCGAGCCCTATAAGGCTCATGTGAGAGTGTGTGAGTTCCTTAGGGTGCGTTTGGATACATGGTTTTTGCTCTTGTTTTTGTTTTTTGTTCCCTAATTAAGGAAAAAAACATGTTTGGTGAGTGAAAACACCATTTCCATTTTCATGTACAGTAAAAGAACATCACTCTTATTTGAGTCAAAAATGAGAACATCAAAATGATGTTCTTTGAGTTTTTTGCACTGTAGCTGGTCCAATGCAAAAACCGTATCTGAGAATCATTTCCCAAAAATAGAAAACCATCTCAAAAACTCTTCTTCTCTCTTCTCTCGTCGCCTCTCTCGCCTCTCCACAAACCCTAGCTCTATTCCACTCCTCGCCTCTCTCCACATTTCTCTCTTCTCTGCTGACAAGGGTTAGGGTTTGGAGGCAAATCTTTTCACACCCTCTCGAATTGGCCATGAAATCGTGATAGGTTTTTCACCCAATCAACTGCTTATATATATATGTGTGTGTGTATATATATATATTGTATATTGTTCATCGAGTATAAACACCAACAAACGTTCATCAATCTCTCTCCCAGGTGTCGTCATTCATCCCTCCTCTCTCTCTCTCGAAATTGAAATAGAAACCACATCCGAGAATCGAGAGAGAAAGTGATATTTATATATAGTATATACCTATACACACATAATTTAGAGAGAGAAAATGTCTCAGAACGGCAGATTGATGCCGAATCTGGACCAACAGAGTACCAAACTCCTCAACTTGACCGTTCTTCAGCGAATAGATCCTTTCATCGAGGAGATTCTGATCACTGCTGCTCATGTCACCTTCTACCAATTCAACATCGACCTCAGCCAATGGGTTTGTCAAATCCCTAAACCTATATATGTTTATTTATTTATAGGTATGTTTGTATATGTATTCATATAACATTTCTTTGATTGGTCTGTTTATGTATGTAATTTATGCGTTTGCAGAGTCGTAAGGATGTTGAAGGATCTCTGTTCGTCGTAAAGAGGTAAAGAATTGATCTTTGAATAGACAAGGATTTTCCAAACATTGGGATTTTGGGATTTGAATTTTAGGGTTTGATGAATTTAGGGTTGGTTCTGCATTTTTACACGGAGATTCAATTCAAGTTGGTTCCTTTGCGTAGCAAAATGTAAATTGTGAAATTTTGATTGATGCTCTTTTTGGTGGCAATTTCAGGAATACACAACCCCGATTCCAGTTTATTGTAATGAACCGATGAAATACTGGTTAGTACTTCACATTTGGATTTATTCTTTTTATGTTATATAGTTCTATTATGTATACAGAGTTGTGTGGAGTTTTGAATGAAATTGGACAGAAAAATGTTGTTTCCCTTTGTGTAAATAGAGCCTGAAATTATTTTGGCCAGTAGACATACATCAAGTCATATTGTGTGGAAATGTTCAAAACATAAAAAATGAGAAATTCCTGAAATATTAGATAGTCTAGCTTGAATCATAGAACGAGTTACGTAGTCGCTGAAAAAGATCAAGGATTAACATTTATAGGCACCTTTCTTTAGTCAGTATACATTACAGTGAGTAAACAGTGCTACATGCTGTAACACTTCTTTTGATGACATGTTTTCTATATTGAAAAATTTAGAAAATGATGTTTTGGGTCATCAAGTAGATGGGGATCTGACCAAGTTTGGTGACCTCAAATGGGAGTTGAGATGAGCAATTGTACTATCCCACCATATTAAAGGGAAGGAGTTGAGGTTACATTCCCATACTAAGCCACTGTCGATTTAGTTATAATAGCCAAGGAATAAAGAACAGAAATTAAACAGCACTTAGAACCGATAAAAAAAGGTATTTTCCCATATCCTTTCAAGAAATCTTTATGATACCTAATTTATAGTCTTTAGGATTTATTTGTCCAGAATATTCGTGTTTTTCCAAAATCAAAATAATTGAGAAGACATTGTATGTAACTATTCTGAAAACAGCCCTAAAAATCAACTGATCATCATTTTTTGTCCAACCATGATAGACACCATAAATGTCTTTTCTTTAACAATGCCTCATTAATTTATTGGATGTGTCATGTTTAACATCAATGAATCAGAAGATCAAGGTCCTCCTCTTATTAATAGAAAGAGAGAACTTAGATTTAGTTCTCATTCTGACTAGTGTTAATATATTGCTTTTAGTTCTCAATATGACTAGGTGTCAAACTGTTTGCATGAGCCAGATAATTTAGTGGAGAATCTCTTGGGAGATTTCGAGTATGAAGTCCAGATCCCATATCTGTTATATAGAAATGCATCCCAAGAAGTCAATGGTATATGGTTCTACAATGCACGCGAATGTGAAGAGGTTGCAAATATTTTTAACAGGTACTACTGTTCTCCTACAACTTTGGCTAATTCTATTTATATTTATATATTACTTAGTTAATGTGTTCTTAAATTGCAAATATTGTTGCTGAAGAGCTTTCTGATTGGAACATGTCCATACCTCTTCTTTCTCCAATCAAATATTTTCTTAATTTGGGCAATGTGATTGTGTTTGCTTCCTTTGCCTGTGCTTTTCTTTGTTTACAACACATGCAGTGTTGCTAGTTCAGTGTCTCTGTTGCTGGTTTAAGCATCAAGCGGATGGTAGAAATCTACATGTTCAAGGTTCTGTGTTCTTGGTGGCAATTGTATACCATGTTATTATGCGCAGTACTCTAGTTGACCATCATTTCTATTTAGTTCCATGGTTCCAGTTGCCTTTCTTTTCTCCTCCCTTTCTTCAGTCTTTTTATTAGTAGTCCTATTTTACCTGTAGATATCACCATCCCTCTTTAGTTAAACTCTCTATAATGGTTTGCAATCTTTATGTTTCATGCAATTGTGGTTGAAAAAGAAAATGTATGTGTATGTATACATCAATGTTGAGAAATGGATGGAAGATCCCAATACAGCCAGTAGACGGAATGGACTCTAATGTTAGATACGTAACGTTTCTTATTGGATGATCCAGGTAGATGTATAATCGTGGAGACTAGTATGGAAGCTTATCACTGTAATCATGAACCTCTTGATAATTGCTTTGCTGCTGGAGTTGTCAGACAATTGATTTAGAATCCAAGCATCACCATTGGGAAGCAGTTTGTGGTATCTAACTACCTTAAAAGGAGCTGCTAGAAATTGTTTTCACAGCTTGTGTAAATGTAAATGGAACTGGTGTGTATAGCTTGTAAGAGGCCTGGGATTGTGGGTTTTGTATTGCTATATATGTGAACATTGTTCAGTTTTGTTGCAGTTGTGTAAGTTGGGAATTTTGAAATAGAGCGTGTGGTGTGTTTGGTATCCATTAACAATGAAACCGAGGTCTGTATTTGTTGTTAAGATTATATATATATATTTGTTCTTCTGCCCTCTTTTCTTAGCAACAACCTATACTTCTAGGATACTATAATGGAAATAGGCAATAGAAATAAACTGATCATGATTAGTCATTGGAGGTTGCATTTTGTAATGGTCCTTTCTATTGTTCAATGTAACATTGCATTTGTATAAATCAAACTAAATATGTCAAACTTCATGCCATAATGTGAAATATTTATTCTAATAGAGCTTTCTCAAACTTCAAAATATGGTCATCTATACATATAAATTCACTCTATACATATATATAAATATAGTGGTCTTAATATATAATTTGTAAATTTTATTAATTGTCTTGATAACTCAAATTTAATTTTTATTTCAATTATATTCTCAGTACTTGATAAGTATAGATATTAGAATCAAGTTGTTGCTGATATTCAACAAGAACAGTATCAGCAAAAATACATGTTATATATGAGTTGTATCTGCCTCAGTTCCTTGTTGGTTCTTATGTGCATTCTCATATTAATTGTATTTCTTGTTATTGTACTGAAATGAAGAGATCCTAGTGGTATAAGACGATGTTATAAAATATTGTTGACATTTATGGAGTAGTATATATGTAGAATATGTTGGGTATTCAAATAATCGTGTCATTTTTTTTTTCTCTTTCTTATATTTATTGCTACTTATTTTATAAAGAAAAAAATTTACTTATAATTTTAATAATAAAAAAATATTATTAATCATTTTTAGGGGAATGTGTTGTATGAATTTTTCAATTCCAACACTTATATGCAAAAAATTCAGTAAAATCTTTAAAAAAAACAATTCAACTGCCAAATATGTTTTTCTATTTTTGTTCTCAGAAATCCAGGAAACACAGACGCTGCCAAACATGTTTCTTTGTTTCTGTTCTAAGATTTTCTGGTCTACCAAACGTGTTTTTTGTTTTTTGTTCTTGAAAATTTTTTAGACAAAATTTCCAACCAAACATGTTTTTGTTTCCGGATTACCCTTAGGACAAGAACAAGAAAAATTTTTGTTCTCAAGAAAAAAAAAACGAAAACGAAAACACTAGTTTCCAAACGCACCCTTAACATTCAAAAATAAAAAATAAAAAAAACAAAAAAAAACAATTAGATACTAAAACATGTCTATCTACAGCAATCCTGAAAAGCCTGAGAGGGGGAACAAGCCAAGGTTCGATCAGCACACCATATTGTGATTTCTGTTTTATATACTGAATTTGTAGGGACTTTTGAATGCTTCTCCCTTTAACTGACTGATTCTTCTGCTATCAGGTACATGGATGGGGAACTTCTTACAGCTGAAGATGAGAAAGTTGTGGTAGGAAAGCTTCTTGCTTATCATCCTCATGCCGAAGATCTAATTGGATGTGGGCTTGATTCTATAATGGTGAGTGGCAGTTCTTAATAATCTTTACTAGTCAACTCCACTGACATTGATTGAATAACTGAAATTCTGTCTATTGCTTCATTGTTAAACATAAATTCAAGGTAATATATCCCCGCATTCAACATTCATCTCAATTTACTTTCAGTTGCCAACTTCCAATCTCTGCAGGAGATAGAAAGTGTCTCAATTGTATGATTTTCTAACTATTGGGAATTTGGGATAGTGATCCTTGTTCCTTAACGCCATTTTTTTTTATCTTCACTGCAAGTTGAACAATGTATCACTACTCTTCTGAATGTGGCAATCAAGATTTATGCACCCTTATTGGTGTCGGACACATATTCTTGCCCCCTTAGGAGTGTCCATGTTTCCTAGGACTACCCACAGATTGACTCAGAATCAAGTGAAAACAATTACTTCCAGTTCGTGTCTTTGTTAGTAATGAGCACTTAATTTCTTCAGTAGCTAAAGTGGTTATGTCTTCCTCATACTTAGTCTGGTTTATAAGAAAATAAATAAAATTTTAAGAGAAATGAATTTTTGAGAGATATGTTTTGCTGCTTTGATCTTTTAAAAGGTAGAAAATTCCATTTCAAACAAGTCAACTTGTTATTACTGTCAAATAGGTGGAATTTCTTAAGGTTCCTATGTAGCAAATATATAAATGCAAATCTTACTCTTCTCTCCCGCCCCACGTAAAGGGGGGAAAATCAAACAACTAATTATTTTCTTTAATATCTGCTTTGATGTGATATCTAAATTCATAAACATTGGTATCTGTTTCAATCCCTCAGTTTTGGGATAGCTAGATCATTAATTTTGCTCAAAACACACACTCTCTAACCAAATGCATTTCCGACTCTTCCTAGTGTATCAGTGACCATGTATATTTCTAGCATTATCCTTCTAGGATATAAAAGAGAAAAACACACTGAATTTTTATTTCTGGAACTCTGTCCTTAACATACACATAAGAGGTCTTTATATAGGCTCAGGAAAGCTAATACAAAAGACCTTCATATCCCCTGTGGGGCAACCCTAATAATACAGAGTAATAATGCTGGCTAGTGACATCAGCCATGACAACAACAACAATAAAGACAAAAATACCCTTACCGACAGTCTAAATGACATGAAATAAATGTGGAGAGACATTTATACCCTTGTCGACTATTATTATCACAATAAAACCTCGCTACATCACTCTTACATTACTCATTTTGAATTATAAAGAGTTGACATCATGCATGACATGGGTAGTGATCACCAATCTGGAGGGCTCCAATCATCAGTGTGCATGTCTTCAGAGTTGTAACCACTTGGACCTTCTTCCAGAGGATAATCATGGAGATGGACCCTGTAGATGGGATGATCAAGATCTTGAAGATCCCAGGAGTATTGAGCTTCATGATCTGTTAAGGTCTGAATAATCTTTTGGCGCCAATCTGCTGGATAGCAATCAGAGGTTCTCCAGTGAGCAGTCTGGGGATGGAATAGGAAAGGAAAGATAGAATGAGGAGGGATGCCATTATGGTGACAAATCTGAGTCCTGAAAGTTGAGAAGTGAGGAACTAATTCGTAACAAATGATATTGTCATGTCCAGTAAAGAAAGAGACTTGAAAATGCTTGTGGACACGAATACCATGATCAGGAGTAGGCAAGAATTGTTTAGAACTCCAGAAAAAAAACATCGGATTTTGATAAGGAGTCCTACGGAGCTGGGCTTGCCAGAAAGATATATCCCCAAACAGGGTGAGCCAAGAATAAAACTTCAATTGGTCTGGGGACAGATTGTTAAAAAGACATTGGGAGAGATATTGTAACAAGTGAGAGTTATCGAGAATGAGCCCAATATGATAAGTATCGACAAGATACCAAAGAAGAAGAAAGAGCTCCTTAGAAAAATGAAAATAAAATGAAGGATTGAGCTCAAAATGGGTTAGGAAGGGATAAACAGGATGGAAGGGCATTGTTCTGATAGGTCTGGCTTCTAAACTATAACGGTGAATGTAAATAAGCTGGAGAGAATGAACCATGTTACAACTTCTGGCAATGAGGGTTTGTTCAAGGAGAAGGATATGGAGATGGAAATGTAAGGTTAAAGGCTCAAAACATGAGATCATAGGAAAACAGATAGGATTGATTTCTTTCTTTAGGCGAGAAAGGAAATCAGGGAGAACATTTGATTTGCCAGGGATGTGAACTGCATCAAATGACCATTGTGAGAACCAATTTGCCCACCTTAGGAGTTGGGCTTTAGGAGGATGCTTTTGTTTGAACTTCAACATGTTTGGAAAACTGCTAAGGTCTGTTTCGATCAGGAAATGGTGTCCAATGAGATGGAACTCAAACTTTTCAATGCCTCTTTTGATAGCCAAAATTTCCTTGTAGGTAGAGTGGTAATTTACTTCAGCAGGAGTGAAAGCACCGCTTTTGTAGCCACAAATAGATCGAGGCTTCTGAGGAAATTCTTCGAGAAGAATGACACCCCAATATAGGTCGGAAGCATCAGTATGCAAGATTCGTTTTCCATTGGAAATGATGTGCAATGAGGGAAGGGTCTGAGAAATGGATTTGAGATATTTAATGGCATCGGTGCAGGGTGAAGACTAAGGGATATGGTTCTTTTTTAGCAGGTCAGAGAGGGGTTTTCTATGAGGTGCAAGGTTTGGGATGAATTCAGCCATATAATTTATAATTCCAAGGAATTGTTGAATTTGGGTTCGGGTGAGGTTCTCATCTGGAAATTGGAGAAGCTGGGTGGCTATGTGAGGCTGCAGAACATATTGGCAATGTGAAATTTTCATTCCCAGAAATTCAATTTCTGGTTGTGCCAGAATCATCTTTTTTGCCGAGAGCATTACTCCGAATTTTAAGACAAGTTGGTGGAATTCTTGAAGAAGGCTGGTGTGAGAGTCAATGTCTGGAGAGAAAAGAAGGATATCATCTATGTAGATAAGGGTAGACGAGAGGATAGTATTGAAGATTTTGATTATAGCTTGCTGGAACAAGGAAGGGGCTGTTTTAAGGCCAAAAGGCATCACTGTCCACTGGAAATGATGGTCTGGGATACAGAACCCAGTTTTTGGGCACTCTTCAGGTGTAATTCCCAATTGCCAAAATCCGGCTTTGAGATCAAATTTGGAAAAAACTTTTGCATTTGGAAGATTTGCAAACATGACAGCTCTGCGAGGAAGGGGGAACTTGATGTCTTGAAGGAAATGGTTTAAGGGCTGGTAGTTGATGACAAGTCTCAATTTGCCACGAACTTGTTCGGCTCTCTTGTTAACATAGAATGCTTCACATGCCCACTGGGAGGTAGTGGGTTCAACAAGTCCTTCTGATTGGAGCTGGTTGAGCTCTTGGACAACAAGCTGATAATGGTCGGGATTCATCCCATGGTGAGTAGCTTTAGTGGGGTTTAGGTCTTCATTTCTTTTGAAAGGGAGAGAAATGAAGAATTCAGGGTTCTTCCATAACGGATGATCACATAAGGTAAGAAAGTCAGAGTGGGAATCTGCACAAGAGGTTTGGGTCATGGCTGTCTGGATAGAGGTGATGTCATTTGTAAGCTGGAAGAGGTTATGATGAATGGTCCAAGGAAGAAATTTTTTTTTGTATTTCAATCCTTTTGGAAGCCAGGAAACATGAGAGAGCTTCTGGAGGATATCGAATCCTTTAACTTTAGCTACAAAATATTTGTTTTTGTTTACATTGGGTTATTGTTATAAACTTTACTTGTATAAGTGATGTAGAGAGGTGAAGAGGACTTAACCAAGTGTGGGTTTATTATACCCAACCATATGACTCGACGTGAGCAATTGTGAGGAAAACAAATTCTCCCTCGAGGACAAGCAAAGTATTCTTGTTGGGCTGACAATGTTTGGAGTTAAAGAGCCTCACAAAATGAAAAAGTATACCTTAATTCTTATGTCAAGGAGAAATGGAATACAATGATGGTGAGAATAATATGAAAATGAGAATGAGCATTTTTATTCTATAATTTGAGTAGAACAATTATATATGGAGAATGATTTTATATTCTTTATAGATAAAAACATTGACTTTATGTCGGGTAAAATATGAAATTGGTGCCCGGATCTGCTTACGCGCACCTCGACTAATTTACAAGGTCCCGAAGTTAACGATCGATTCAACCCTTAAATGGTCTGTAGCCAGCGAAAATCGAACATGGATCTAATGTTTTTTTAAGGCACTAGGAAGAAGGAAAAAAAAAACAAACCAAAAGCAAATACATTGGTACCGTATAGTTCTTGTAACCTAATATATATACATGAAAGTTCGGTCAGAAAAAATATATATATGTATATATAAGAATTGGAGGCTCAAAATGAATGGTGAAAGGAAAATTAACCACTAGATCGGGTGTGTTTATGGTATTTGTTTATAGTTTGGATAGAGCCGACAATTATTACCCAAATCCGTCAACCTGCCCACACCCGCTCGTAAAATTTGGGCGTGTGGTTTTGACTGCGGGTGACTAACGGGTTAGGTTGGAAAAGAGAGCGAAAAATCGAGGGTCGATAACGGGTCATCCACGGG
This sequence comes from Cornus suecica, assembly GCA_963922005.1. Classification (NCBI taxonomy): domain Eukaryota; kingdom Viridiplantae; phylum Streptophyta; class Magnoliopsida; order Cornales; family Cornaceae; genus Cornus; species Cornus suecica. The sequence goes on from OY998248.1 coordinate 34,666,774, forward strand.
TACCCGTGTAAAGTATTGACAGTTCACAATTCGTGTCCACTTCTCTCAAACCTCACATTTATCTCCACCATTGAAGCAACCTCCTTTCCAAGACCCTCTCTCTCCTTATATAGTCTGACCTTATCGCCACCTTCAACGAGCTCCAACGTCAAGATTAGTGCCACGTGGCTCTCTAGGTCCTCATAGCCGTCCGATTAGAACCCTGATACAATACCGATCAAGAATATGTGTATATATATATATATACTAGCTAAGAGCATGTGCATTCGCACGTGACGTAAATCTTGATTTATACTTTTTTGATATATGATATGCACGTAGCATAAAATAGATTCAATAATTGTATACATATTTATATAGTGCATGTATCGTAAAATAGATTCAAGAGTTGTATATATATATTGGCTAATTAGAATTAATCTAAATTATATGTGGTAAAAAAGACCAAATAAAAAAATAATATATGAATCGTGAAACCATGAACTATTTTCTCTTTCATATATCCATCTATATCATATTTTAGGAATTTCAATACACCATACATTAAAATTCAAGAAAGAAAAAAATAAATAAATAAAAAGGTATATGTTTTTAACCAATGACATATGTTATCCTGATTAAGAGAGGGGAATGCTAAGACTAAAAATATATTGAATCAATCTGAAAACCATTGTATTCATACATTCAAATAAACAACTGGAACAATGAAATCAAACCTGTAAAAGTAAATAAATAAATAATTAGTTAGAGAGAACAAATTACAATGATTAGTGTAGAGAAGAAAATATAGGTGTATATAATGATCAATGTAGAGAAAATATATATATATATGAATGTAGATGTATGTATTTATAGCTATATATAGAGAAAGTTAACTCTAGCTAGAGAATTTCAAGAGCCTATAAAAGTACATGTTTGAAAATTTGAAGAGTTCTAAAAATGCTATACTTCCATAGACTTCAAGAGCCCTAAAAGTTACCAATTGAATAAATTTAATGTACTTTTATTGAATTTTAAACGTATTTTGCCTGATTACTTTTAATACACTATCACAATTCTAATTACTTTAAATATACTCTTCAAATTGCTTTGAATTTATGAGAGACACCACTAATTATATTAGAATTCAATACTAAATTGTCGGTTACAATCTTTTATGATAAATAATACATTAATTATAGGAAGTAAATGAACAAATATATTATACATATATACATATATATGTTATGTGAAGAAAATTTTCTTTTACATATATACAAATATATTTTAGAAGTTTTCATCATTAATTTAATTCTTAAATGAGGAAGAAACTCGCACAATCACTAAATTAAAGATGGTTTAATTAGTAAGTGTTTTTCTAGTTAATAAAATAAATAAAATGTACAGAAATATTTAAAAGTGCTTGCACTTTTATTTATTTACTCTATGTCTTTTGAAATATCCATTAGAGTATATTATTTTATTTTAATGCATATTAATTAATTAATTTTATTTTTATTTATTTTAAAGAAAATATATGAAAATATTCTTACCCCTATACACTTTTAGAATGGTTATAGAATAGAATTAATTTAATTCTTAAATGAGGAAACTTGCAAAATCATTGAATTAAAGATGGTTAAATTAGTAAGTATTTTTCAAGTTAATAAAATAAATAAAATGTATAGAAATATTTAAAAGTGTTTGCATTTTTATTTCTTTATTATTCTATTTATAATCAAATAAAGATATAACTTATTAGTAATTATCCTCATCATCGTTTATGAAACAACTTTTCCTATTCTAGGATGATCCGAATTGTTTTTAAGTAACAAAACTTCAGAAGAGCACACAAATCAAATACATCACTAAGGGCCCGTTTGGTAGGTGGTCTGGTCTGGTCTTATCTGGTCTGGTCTAGTTTAATCTGGTCTGGTCTTATTTGGGTGGTCTTCTGAAAGTCTGTTTGGTAAGTTGTCTGGTCTTATGGTCTGGTTCTGAGAAAATTGGAACCGGACCATGTTTGACAAACTGTCTGGTTCCAAACTGTATTGGACCAGACCATGTTTGGCAAACTGGTCTGGTCTTAAATTTTTGGAAAGCTGTAAAAATATTGAATATACTTTATATGTTATAATTAACTTTAAAATTCCATGAAATTAATTTTGACTTTGTTGTTTTATTGGTATATTTTTTATATTATGTATTTGTTACATGTTCATGTCACCTCCCCTAAAATTTACCAAGAAATAAATTTTATACCAAACACAATTTTCACTTTATACATAATACAGTCACACAGTCTCTTTGTCACATTTGTTTCACAAGTGCATGATAATAAGTAATATTACAATATGTATCAGTTACATAAATTGCACAAGTGCTTAATAATAATGGATACTACAGTATGTTTCAATCCATGATAACAGCAACCACGACAATAAAAATTAGAAACACCATAAACATGAACAAACATCCTACACAACAACAAACACCAGCTAACATGTACTTCTGCTTCCTTTGTTGATATTGAATTTCTGCAATGACATTATCAATTTCAGATGGCTCGTCCTCGAATCTCCCTTGCAGTCCATGGACATAGTCTTCCAACCATATAAATGAATTCTCGTGATCCTACATATATACAGAAACAAATATATGAAACAACACTTTTGGTAACATTTGTGAATAATTGAACATTGTAAATAAATGACAATAAATATATTACCCGCCAATAAATATATGCTTGAATTCTAAATATTTTTCTGGGGTCTGGTGGTGTCGTTTTTTGGGCATGAAATAGGGAATACACCCCATGGTTTACTTATTAGATTTTTCCTTTGTGGGAGCTGATTTTCAGTGATAGAATTGCCCAAGTTTTATTCTTTTTAGATGTGGGTTCTATTTTTCCTTTGAGGATCCCAAATAAAGCTGAATATTATATTTTATTTTATTTTTTGCTAATCTTTTTAGGTGGGTGTTGATTGTGGAAGGCATAAATTAGTTATTCCTATACAGGTTTCTCCTTGATTTTTACTAGAGAAGTATACATTTTTCTGTAAATTTCATGAATTTTCAGAGTGAGTTGTGATTGCAATATTCTAATTTATAATAAGTTTGTGAGTTGTTAGTGTAGTGAGACAGAAAATGCAAACTCTCTGCTTTAAATTGTTTGTGAAATTGTGTTTGGTGATTGATATAATTGATAAAAGGAATGACAATGTGTTCCCATACACTTATACCCCTCTCATATATTAGAGCTTCACCATGGAAGTGAACGAACTTAAAGAAGTAAACCATAGCAACAAACAATTATGTTCCCAAAAAGAAATGTTCATATCTAGCTAAGATACATTTCAATGTCATAATGTATCTTCCCAAAGTTTTTCAAAGCAGTAAAAAAAAAAAAAAATCAGAGGCAACGAGTGAAAACAACCAAAACAGAGAAAGAAATGAACGAATCAAATAAATTATCATACAAATTTATTGCAAATCAGGGTTACATGTTACCTCTGCAGTGCCTGGATGGAGAAGATCAAAATTTGAAGGATGTGCAAGTAATCTCTTCAACTTGCAATATCATACGAAAAAATAAAGTGAATCAACAATTTCTCATACAAGTCCGAAAATAAAATAAAATAAATAAATACAACATCGCATAAGGTATCAGATGAACTCTTTCTCCTACAGAAGGTATATATATATATATATACATATAACATCGATATATATATGCATATATATATATATATATATATTTATATGTTTGTATCCAAATATTTACACAAATCATATATGTATGTACCTATATGGAACAATTACAAAGCTATTTCGAGTAACTTACCTATTCTCTGTCAGATCCAACCACCAAAGCCCTAGAAACGCAAAACCCCCAATTTGAGAAAATTGGACGAAAACATCAACAACCCTAGAAATGCAGCAAATCGGATGATGGTTGAAAGAGAATCATCGAAGAAGGGCGTTTTTTGATTTTGTCTCAATGATTTTCGCAGATTGGGGATGATGGAGTTGAAGCAGGCGTACGTTTGAGAATTGTGAGACAGGGTTCGTATGGTTTGGTCTGAAAAAATAGAATGGTATGTTTTCTTTTAAGACAAAACTTAGACAGGACCACGTGAGACCATCAATTTTGATGGTCTAAAATTAGCCTATTTTGTCCCAAGCGGTTCAACTTGGATTGGACCGCTTTTTTTTGGACCATTTTACCAAACAATATTTGATCCCTAAAAAGTCATTTTAGGACCGGACCACTTGAAATCAGATTGCCATCCAAACAGGGCCTAAGAGTAAATTTAGAATAAGCAAGTTAGATAATAAACATAAAAGAACCAACAAATGACAAAATGTAAAAAAAGGTTATTTATACAACTAACTAAAAAGTGAGGATAAAAAAAGAAATTCAACCATCAACCTAATCAAACTAAAATTGTAAAAGAAGCAAAAAGATTTTACCAACAAAGTTCACACCTTATTTGAGAAAGAGGTGGTCTTTTGCCTCCATCTTCTGTTAGGTCACAAGATTATTATCACACTAAAATTTATGGAGAACAAAATATAAATAAGGGAAAGAGATAACTAAGGAAATAATTCCTTGTAAGATTGCATGATCTGAAACTAATGGTTACATGTGCCTTTTATAGGCTTACAAATCCTAAACACACAATAAACTAATACACACAGAGTTTTATTTTTGTCAAGAATGACAACACACCTACTAAAGTTGTCAAACCTTATTTGACTAGAAAGAAGCATCCATGAAAACCCCATGAATAACACATGGGTTGCTTGGGTTTTTATTTGACCAATTTAAACTTTACTTTCAACAGCCTCTCTTAAATTGGTCTTTGAAATTAACAACCCTGATCATATTCTTCATTTTTTCAAACACGTCAGATTTTAACGGTTTAGTCAAAATATATGCCGCTTGATCTTCTGACCTGCAAAAATCTAGTTCAATTTTTTTATCTTTGACCAAATCTCGAATGTAATGATATTTGATCTCAATATGCTTGCTTCGACCATGAAACACTGGATTTTTAACAAGTGCGATTGCTGACTTATTATAGCACATGATTTTGGTTGGACCTCCATGTTCGTAGTGTAACTCATCCAGCATGCGGCGTAACCATACAACTTGACATGCTGCCGATGTAAATGTCATGTATTCCGTTTCCGCTGTTGACAATGCAACAACTTGTTGCTTCTTCGAGGACCAGGAGAACACCCTTCTCCCATATAAAAGACATACCCGGAAGTGCTTTTTTGAGTCTCCGTATCACCTGCCCAATCACTGTTTATATAGCCTACTGGACTGAAATCGTCAGAATAGGTATAAAACATTCCATGATCCCGAGTACCACTCACATACCATAAGATCCGTTTTGCTGCTTGTAGATGTGATTGTCGAGGTGTTTCCATGAACCGACTGATAAGCCCCACACCATAAACAATATCTGGTATAATGGAAGTTAAATAACGTAGACTACTGTAATGACCAGGTTAATTTAAATAATTTCTTTTTCTTCGGTTAATATATATATTTTTTTATCTTGTGCATTACGTGGCATTGCATGTGTTTTCGTGCATTAAGGATTTCATGATTTGAATTTTGGGTTCATTCCTATGTTTTGTAAAATTTTCATTTTTGTCGTTGATCGGGTAGTTTCGATATTTTAATTAAATGTGGGGGTTACTTTTGAGTTTGATAAAGATGAGGGTAACTTTTGCAATATATTCATTATATGTAAATGTGTGACCGAATTCCACATTTTATTTTTATTTTTATCTTCAACTTTCCAAAAGCATATTCCTCCATCATTTAAAGGTGCAATCATACATCTATTATATTGACACCACTTTATGACATTATTGATGAAAGTTTTCAGCCATTATATTGATGTGTTGAGGTTAGCTTTTGCATATTCTCAACAATCAAGCAAAACCATTTTTTTCATCATTCTCTATTTTTCTCCTATCTTCTTCTCTCTACATTTTGGGCATCTTAGAGTGGGGATTCAATTTTGTGCTCAACTAGGAAGTTGTTCTACGTGTTCCGATCTTCGGTTTAATACCAATTACGGTATGTGATCTATATTATTTAATTTGATTTGATTTTTCAAAAATTCCAGATTGCTAGTTTACATGTTTAGTGAAAATCAAGGCTTTAGATATCTAATTTATAATATATGTACGGATCAAAATTAGTTTATGAAAATTTTACAGATCATATATAGGTATGTGATTATATGTTCCTGAAAATTTCAGAATTTATAGATAAGTAGAGAGTTAATTAAAAATCTAGGAAAAAACATGTTATTCGGATATTGTTGTTGCTGCAGACCGTTTTTTTTTACTCGGTTTGAGAAATTTATAGACCATGTTAAATTATTTATAAATTTTTGAAACTTTTACAGTATGCTTTTGTATATGTCTATTATCATCTCTCAAAATTTCAGATCATTTAGATAAATATTAAAGTTTCTAAAAATCACGGAAGTACGCTGTCCAGTGATATTTTACTGCTTGCTGATCCGATTTCGGTTTCGGTTTAGCCAATTGTTTCATATGGTTTCGTATTCTTATAAATCTTGAAACTTTTATTATAACATTTTGTATATGTATAGGACATATGTACTGAAGATCAAGAATTTTAAGTTAATTTATACTGGTAATAAAAATTGTTGAGTAGTAACTGTTCAGTTTTAACCATAGTTTAAAACCGGAACTTGTGTTACCGATTTGAGCTATCTATAATTCTAATTTTGTACTTATAATTTTATCACCTGATCTTGAGTATATAAGATGTAAATCTGGAGATTTCGGTAGTCATATAATTCATGGATAGGTTTGTAAAAATCTTGGAGTAAAGGGTGTTCAGTTTTCGGAACTGTTAGGAAAGCTGTCTTTTATAATTATTTTGGACCACTGTCCTTTGATTAAAGCTTATGAAAATTTTACAGTAGATCTACGTAGAAGTTTGAAGTGTATCCTGTAAATTTCATATTTTTATCAAACCTGTAGAGTTTTCTAAAAATCATAGATTACCTGCTGTCCGTTTTACGGTAGTATTCGAAGCCGAACTTTTCGATTCTTAATTAAGTAGCTAAATTTTGTCTATTAATCCCGATTATTTTTGAGTAGATATTTATATATATCAGAATGTTTATTGGAAAATATTATTATAAAAATAAATATGGTTATGTATATAAAAATTATTCAATATGTGTTAATTGGTTTCGGGCATAACAGAGTACAAATGAAGGCGTGAAGGGAGAACCGTCCGTTTATTCATTCTCTACACAACCATATTGTTTTGATTGTTGGTATTTTACTGGATATTTTATCAAGTTGAGGTAGGGATTTATTGGGGTATCGTGTGAGTTTAAGAATCTTCATTTATGCATTTTAATGTTTATATATAGATTCATCATCATATTGTGCTATTTTTGACATGAGTTGTGAAATTGCATTAATGTGTTTAAATGCATTGATTCATGCCATGATAGAATTTTTATTAGGTGGATCATGGAGTGCGGATATATTTATTACTTATGTGCGCATGTGAATGATATTTATGAATTGTGAATTGTGAATGGTGGATTGGTTATTGATTTTGGGAAATGGTCGTGTGGTGTGAGCAATGGGGGGACGAAGGAGCTCCCGGGGTGCAAGTCCTCGAATTATCGCGCGATTGGTTGACGTCACCGTAGGGTTAGTAGCCCCAAGACGACTAGGCAGATGAACAGGTAGTTCATGTCCTAGGGTTTGTTTCACGACATAATTTTCCCATTTGATGATTTTGAATTTGATGCTATTTCGGTTGTGATAGTTGGATTTGAGTTCATATTGAGAGTATTGGTTTTAATTTCGTGATTATAGAACTTTTAAATTATCTTGATGGTATTATTTAAATTATTATACATGAGTTTATATTGTGATTCCTTATGCATTTATATCTTGACATTGGACTAGGGTAGAGACTTGACCCTATACGTATTCATTAATTTACATACTTGCGGAATCTTACGCTTCATGATTTTTCTCTACTGGGCCGTTTGTGCTCACCCCTTAACATTTTTCAGGAAAAGAACCATTGGTGGATGATGCGTGAGCTATTGAAAATTTGTGGAATTTGAACCTGTAATAATTACATCTTTATGTAATAATGGAGATTGCGTGCTTATTATGATTTGTATTGTTTTTGGCTTTGGACTAGTGTGTTCGTGTTGTAATTTGATTTGATTTCGGAATTTGTATGTGATTTTATTATTTCTATTTCGCTTCCGCGCTAGTGAATTATAAACAATGTCGGTTGACCAGTTTGACCATTTGGTATTTTTATGAATTTTAATTAAATTTAAGTCATTATCCGGATTTTCGGATTCGGGGCGTGACAACGTGGTATCAGAGCTTTAGGTCGTTTTACCTTTGGGACGACGGGATAAGGCCTAGTTATGGGAACGTTGGTTTTCTTTCGGGGAAAGGTTTCTGTCTGTACTCCTGATGGTGATTGTTTTTGTTTCGTGGGGGATCAAATCCATTTTCTCACTTCTTCTCTTCATAGTTTGGGCAGTCGAGGAGGAGATAGTTCTTTCCTAGCTAATCTCCTGGCCTATGAAGAGGAGGAGCATGGTTCTTATGGTGACTTTCCGAGGGTGGTCTGTGAGTTCACGGATGTTTTTCTAGAAGATTTGACCAAGTTGCCCCCGAAACGAGAAGTGGAGTTCGGCATTGACGTCATTCCCGGTACCAATGCAATTTCCATGGCACCATACCGTATGGCACCGGCCGAGTTGGAAGAGCTGAAAAATCAATTGGAGGATCTAAGGATGAAAGGTTTTATACGTCCTAGTGCATCGCCTTGGGGAGCTCCTGTTCTTTTTGCGAAAAAGAAAGATGGATCTCTCAGGCTTTGTATTGATTATAGGAAGCTGAATCAAGTTACGATCAAGAACAAGTATCCGTTGCCGAGGATAGACGACTTGTTTGATCAACTTAAAGGATCCAAATGCTTTTCAAAGAGACTTGAGATCAGGTTACTACCAATTGAGGGTCAAGGATGAGGATATCTCGAAGACAGCTTTTGGCACTCGCTACGGTCATTTTGAGTTCCTTGTTATGCCATTTGGTTTGACAAATGCACCGGCAGCATTCATGGATCTAATGAACCGGGTATTCAGTGCTTACTTGGACAAGTTTGTGGTGGTCTTTGTGGATGACATTTTAGTGTATTCATCGTCCGAGAAGGAGCACGAGGAGCATCTAAGGATTGTTTTACAAATCCTTAAGGATAACCAGTTGTATGCAAAGTATGAGAAGTGCGAGTTTTGGCTACCTAAGGTACAGTTCCTTGGGCATGTTGTCTCTGCGAAAGGAATCTCGGTAGATCCTTCTAAAGTTGAGGCTGTGATGAGTTGGAATCAACCACGTAATGTGTTTGAGATTAGAAGCTTTTTAGGATTGGCTGGCTATTACCGAAGATTCGTGAAGGATTTTTCGAGGTTAGCACAACCGATGACACATCTCACTCGGAAGGGGGTGAAGTTCGTGTGGAATGAAGCTTGTGAGTTTGCCTTTAAAGAATTGAAGCACAGGTTGACATCAGCACCGATCTTAGTGATTCCAGAGAGGGGATTGGGCTATATGATTTATTGCGATGCTTCTATAGAGGGCTTGGGGTGTGTCTTAATGCAGACAGAGAGGGTAGTTGCCTATGGGTCTCGACAACTAAAGACTCATGAAAAGAACTATCCCACCCACGACTTAGAACTAGTAGCAGTGATCTTTGCACTGAAGAGTTGGAGACATTACCTGTACGGGGAGAAGTTTGAAATTTTCTCTGATCATAAAAGTTTAAAGTATCTTTTTTCACAAAAAGGACTTGAACATGAGACAGAGAAGGTGGGTTGAGTACATGGGGGACTATGATTTTGAGTTACAGTACCATCCTGGAAAGGCTAATGTTGTGGCTGATGCTTTGAGTCGGAAGTCACGGGGGTCAATTTCTAGCATTATCATTCGCGAATGGCAGATGATGAAGGACATCGTAGAGTTGGGGTTGATTTTCAGTGATGACAATGAGTCAGCTACCTTATTTAGCCTGACAGTCCAACCCACTCTTATTGACGAGGTGATTGAGTCACGGAGAGGGGTAAGCGAGATGGATTCCATTCGTACTCGAATTTCAGCTGGTGAGACCGTGGATGATTGGACCTTGCACTCTGATGGGGGTCTAAGGTTCAAAGGGAAGATGGTGGTGCCAAAAGCGAGCAAGGAGAAGGTGATGAAGGATTTTCACTGTTCAAGGTTTGTAGTACATCCCGGTGGTACTAGGATGTATCACAACTTGAGACGCCAGTTTTGGTGGAGGGGCATGAAGTGTGATGTTGCTCAGTTTGTTGTCAGATGTCTTACTTGTCAGCAAGTAAAGGCTGAACATCAGAAGCCTGCAGCTCTGTTGCAACCATTGCCAGTGGCAGAGTGGAAATGGGAACACATCACTATGGATTTCGTAACAGGATTACCAACGACGCAAAAGGGGCATGATGCAGTATGGGTTATTGTTGACAGGTTAACCAAGACTGCTCATTTTTTGGCCATACGAGAGATAGATGGCGCAGAGGCGCTCAGTAGGGTGTATATTGACCAGATTGTCATATTACACCGTGTTCCAGTTTCTATCATGTCGGACAGGGATCCGAGGTTTACTTCACGATTTTGGCAGGGTTTCCAGTCAGCTCTTGATTCAGAGTTGAGGTTTAGCACGGCGTTTCATCCTCAGACTGACGGTCAATCTGAAAGGACTATTCAGATATTAGAGGATATGCTACGGGCTTGCATTCTGGATTTTCAGGGTAATTGGGATGGTCATCTACCATTGGTTGAGTTTGCGTACAACAATAGTTACCAGGCCAGTATTGAGATGGCACCATTCGAGGCGTTGTATGGCAGGCCATGTAGATCTCCTGTTTGTTGGACTGAGGTTGGCGAGAAATCTATTTTGGGTCGTGACTTGAGGCGATCAGAGATTATTCATGAAACAACAGAGAAGATCAAGATGATTCGACAACGATTGATCACAGCTCAGAGCCGACAGAAAAGCTATGCTGATCGGAGGAGGAGACAATTTAGACGTTCTACCACTAGAGTCTAAATTGGCGTCACTGAATCCATATGAAACTTCTTGAGAATATCATTTGCATATTTATTTTGTGAAATAAAATATGTCATCTTCAATTTGATGCACTTCGATGCCCAAGAAATATGACATCAATCCCATATCCATCATTTTGAACTAGCGAGTCATCGCCTCCCTGAATTTAGTAAAAACCTCCTCGTAATTTCCTGTAAATATCAAATCATCAACATAAAGACATATAATCATTAAAACGCCATTAGCCTTTGATTTTATATAAAAGGTGTGCTCATGAGGACATTTTTGGAACCCATCTTCCAGCATGTATGTGTCGATCTGTGTGTACCAGGCACGTGGTGCCTGCTTTAATCCGTACAATGCCTTCTTCAACCTATACACTTGTTTTTCACGACCTCTTTTAAGAAAAACAGGTGGTTGGTCAACATATACCTCCTCCTCAAGAACGCCATTGAGAAATACGGACTTGACATCCATTTGATGAATCTTCCACCTGTTTTGAGCTGCAAGTGCTACAGTTATTCGGACCGTATCCATCCTTGCCACTGGCGCAAATACTTTGCAGTAGTCAATTCCTGGCTTATGTTTATAGCCTTTGACTACCAATCTCACCTTTAATCGATTCACCTGACCATTGGGTCAATACTTCGTCTTGTACACTCACTTGGCACCAATTGACTTCTTTCCGACAGGTAAAGAAGTTAGCTAGTATCATTTTTCTCAATTGCATGAATCTCCTCGTTCATTGCCTGGATCCACCGCTCATCGTTTCCAGCTTCCTTATATGAAATTGGATCACAATTTGCGAATAAGCAAAAATTTACTAGAGTTTCATCAGTATAATCCTCATCACTATCATTTGTGACCACAAAATCCTGGAGACATGCAGGCATCACATGCGTTCGCTTTGGATGGCTTGCAGGTGCCGGTGAAGAGCGATCACTTGTTTCTTCTGTTTCATTTTCAATGATGACACGTTGCTCCATATGTGGTGTTTGATTACATGCCCAAGTATCATCCTCGATGAATTGGACATCTCGGCTTACAATAACATCTTTTGTGAGAGGATTATAAAGCTTATAACCTTTAGTTACCTCACTGTAGTAGATGAAGATACACTTTTGGCTTTTGTCATCAAGTTTCTTTCTCCGTTGTTCTCGTATATGAGTGTATGCGACACACCCAAATACTCATAAGAGTGAAACATCCGGTTTGCTACTACTTCATGCTTCATGTGGAGTTTTCCCCAAAACACTCTTCGTTGGACACTTGTTCAATAGATATATAGCACATGCAACAACTAAGGGTTAACTTTTGGCTTTGGCAAACTTTTGGCTTTCAACATGCTTCTAACAATTTCAGAAATGGTTATGTTTTTCCTTTCAGCTATACCGTTTTGCTGAGGTGTATAACTAAGGGTTAACTGGCGTTTTATCCCTTGAGATTTGCAATAATTGTTGAATTCGCTAGAGGTGAATTCTCCTCCTATGTTCGATCTTAATGTCTTGAGATTAAAGTCACTTTGTTTTTCAACAAAAGTTTTAAACTCTTTGAATTTTTCAAATGCCTCTGATTTTTGTTCTAGAAAATACACCCAAATTTTTCTAGAAAATCATATACAAAAAGTAGAACATACCTCTTGTGCCCGAGAGATTTTACCTCAACTGGTCCACATATGTCTGTGTGAACCAACTCCAACTGTTGTTTGGCTCTCCGCTTTTTTCCAACTGGAAAAGATTCTCGGTGATGTTTTTCGAGAAGGCATCATTCACACAGGTGATCAGGAGCATTGATTAGTGGTAACCCCGTTACCATGTTTTTCTGCACCAGGATTCTCAAGCCTCGAAAGTTTAGATGACCGAACCGAAGGTGCCATAGCCAATTGATATCTTTCGATCTCGCCATCAAATTCACCTCGGTTTTTGTATTAAGATCCAATGAGAACATTCTATTCTTTGTCATCTGTACATTTGCCACTTGTTTCCCGTTTTTGCTATGAACGGTACACACACCATCCAAAATATGAATGTCATGCCATTTTTCTGAAAGTTGTCCCATACTCAACAAATTCCAGAACATCGTCGGCACAAAAAAAATATAAGCAATAGTGACATCGGTGCCATCTTTCGATATAATTTTTATGTCACATTTGCCCATTACAGGAACTTTGGATCGATTTCCAAAATTCACTTCACCACAAAACGATTCGTCCAAGTGTGAGAATAACTCTGATACCACTTGTCACGGACTTTAACGCCTCTGCCCGCCAACGTCCGTGCGACGCCTCACACCCTGCATGCACCGACGCACGGAGGTTTAGCCAGCCATACTACCTCGCATAGGGCTACACTATCTTTTGTTGCGGAATGCCCCAAACGATGTACGTCTTCTTATCAATGCATACCAACTAGTTTTGACCTGCCTTGGTCTCCTCAGGGAAGCGGCTCCAACTCCTGACCAGTGTGTGCAGAGGTGGCTGCTCTGCATGCACTTTCCCTGGAACCCTTCCAGTCACTTAACATTAAGCGTATCCACCAGTCAGCATACCCATCTCTTGATACTTCAAGGCCTTGTCAAGACGGTTCATAATATCTCAATGAAAACTGTCAAACAAAACTCCCCCATTTAAAAATGCGCAACGCCTTCATTGCGGCCGTACCACCCTGCCTATCCACCTTGGCACCGGGACACCTTCCCGGAGGTTATTTCCAAGTGGGTGCTTGGCGTAGCACGATTAGGGACACTCGCTCTGGCTCTGATACCACTTATTGGGTCTTAAGATTATTATCACATTAGAATTTATGGAGAACAAAATATAAATGAGGGAAATAGATAACTAATGAAAGAATTCCTTGTAAGATTGTTTGATCTGAAACTAATGGTTACATGTGCCTTTTATAGGCTTACAAATTCTAAACACACAGTAAACTAATACACACAGAGTTTTATTTTTGTCAAGAATGACAACACACCTACTAAAGTTGTCAAACTTATTTGACTAGAAAGAAATTCATGACAATCTCATGAATAATACATGGATTGCTTGATTTTTATTTGACAAATTCAAACTTTACTTTCGAACTTCCTCTCGTTGTCACTGTCAAAAGGTCTTTGAATTCTTTTTCATTTTTACTGTGAAAGATGGTGTTTAACTTCATTCATACTCTACAAATATATTCTTATATATTATGATAGAAAAGACAAAAGTAATGGTACAGAATGAATGAAAAGAAAGGGAAAAAGAAAAATTTGTATCTGAACGTTGTGCACAATAATCCTAACCTACGTTCACCGAAACATAGAAGCGGTTAACATGTATATTTTTAATCGCAATTAGATGGTTTAGAAGAAACATGCCACACAAAACACATTTTTCATAAAAAAAAAATAGAGACTGGTATACAATTCTCAACGAAAAGATAATTATATAGAAGTTACATTAAATTCGAATTAATGAGAGAAAGGAACGTGGGCAAATTTATGAAGAATTTAGGCATTTAGAAGTGCAACCGTTGTTGAAACTTTCCTTAAGGCCTGCTTGAATAAGTGGTTTTGGGCCTGATTTTGGTTTTGGTCTTTGATTTCAAGACCAAACCATGTTTGGTTGGTAGGTTTTGGACTTGGTTTTGAGTTTTTTAAAACCAACCACCAAAACCATGCTTTTGGCCTACCAATTTTGACTTTTTTTTTTTTTTCTCTCTCTCTATATATATATATATATATATCGCCGAAAATATGAATTATTTTGAAAAAATTAATATATAATATTTGGAATAAAATAATTTTTTGGGAAAAATAATTTTATTCCCAAAAAAAATTAATTTTCGGAAAAAATTAATTTTCCGGAAAAAAAATTATTTTTCCCCATTTTATATCCTTTTTTTTCTAAATTTTTAAATTTTTTCAGTATATAATAAAATTATTCAGAATTTTATATTTTTTTGAATTATATATATATTTTCGAATTTAAGATATATTATTTGAATTTTATATATAATTTTCACATTTTAAAATATTTTTTTCGATTATATATATATTTTTTGGAATAAAAAAAATAAAAATGTCAAATGTTTTCGGGAATTTTAAATATTTTTTAATTATATATATATTTTCATTTTAATATTTTTTTCCAATTTTATATATATATATTTTTCATATTTATATATTTTTAATACATATTAGTATATATATATAATTATACCAAGACCAAGACCTGTAAAGGTTGTAACTCGCGAAGAAAACTAATTCGCAAGGCTTATTTATTTGGGATATGGCCCAAGCTTTATTTATTTGGGATATGACCCAAGCTTTATTTATCTGGGATATGGCCCAGGTTTGGAATATTTGGGGAAATCGGCCCAAGTAAAAGATTATTTGGGAGATTGGCCTAAATAATTGATTACTTGGGGAAATAGCCCAAATATGGTTTTTACGCGAGAGCTTGCATTATACAGAGGGAGGTATGAGGGGCTGATGTATTTATAGCTTGCATCAAAAACTCATAACCTTATATGCTGCTCGCGTAGGGAGTACTATTCGGAATCTAGGGGAAATACTGAGGATGAGTAAATAGTGGGTCGCGACCTTATTTACACCGTCTTAAGCAAGAGTACCTTAGAGAGGCTGATAGTATTCAGGGATATGATCAAGACATGCATGATTGGTCATGACCCATCAAAGCTATAACGACATCCTTGGCTAAGGATAAATCAGATCCGCGATGAAATAGGCACGGATCACGGGGCATGGCGCGCAACATGACCTATGCATAAGATTACGCGAATCCGTTTCGCATAGTCGAATGAAGATAACACTGTGCAAGGTATTTATGGCGCACTGTATAAATCCACGCATGAGATTACGCGAATCCGTTTCGCGTAAACAAATGCGCGAGATGATACTGTGCAAAGAACTTATATCGCGGATCGGTACGCAGGGGCCATATCGCGAGACAGATGCTGACGTGGCAATACAAGTCCGCGAGGATTACTGAACACTCACATCTATAAATAGAGGTGCGATAGCTCATTTGAAGGGGGACTTTTCCAGAGACTAAGAGAGAGAAATTACCAGAGAGAGAGAAAACACTTCTCAAATACTTGTACTCGTTATCTTTTCCTCCCTTTTCTCTGTAAAAGCAAATCAAAAGCAATAAGAACATCATTGCCTTTATTTGACTAACATACTTGTGTGGGAACTATATTCGCATCATCAACTTGCGAACCCCTACAAGACCAAGACCAAAACCAAGACCAACTCCTTACCAAACATTATATATAGGTTTTAGATTTACCTAAAACCACCCAAAACCACTAAAACCAAAATCACAAGACCAAGACCAAAACCAAGTTCCCAAACGACCCCTTAGTCTACCATTAAAGTGCAAGTATATTGTATAGTAGTTTAAATGGATAGAACTATTTTATTTTATTTTAAAATGAAAGGATAAATACTATTTAAAAAGTGTATACAAATAGTAAAAAATCCTTAAAATTTTACCAGTAATATATAATTATATTTAGATAAGTATAAAATAATTAAAAATTAATAAATACGAAGCGTAGTATACCATGCTTTGATTGGCAACATTTTGTAACGGATTACTTTCTTACATTACTCTTATTAAAGTCCAACAACATAATTTGTATCATCAGAATATTTCATTAATTTTAGAAAATAAATGTTTACATAGCCAAATTAGAAGAAGAATGTACAAAAATGAGAAAAGTAAAAAATGCACATAATATAATTATATAAATAGTCTATATGCTAACATTTTTATATGTTTCTAATTTAAAGAATAATAGACTTTGATAACTTTATTATTATTATTATTATGATGATGTGAAACATAGTGATTAATGCATGAAAGTAGTTATGAATAATATAGCTTATTAATAGACTTGTCAATGGATCGGATTCGGATCATAATCGGGTTATCGGATTTTATTTTCAATCCACATCCGGTTAATATCGGATTCGGATCATAATCGGATTATTGACATAACTATTAATAAGGATGACAAAAACTCCCAATCCGCGATTCGAATCCGATAATTCAACGAATTTTCACTTAGTTAATTCATATTCGAATTTCTTCCTTATAGAATATCTGATCTGAATATTTAATTAAAAAAATACAAAAATCAATAAATACTGAAACACTAAAATTATTCACACTTTTAATAATTATATTTATGATCAATCATTATTAATAAATAATAAAATAATTAACAACTAACATTTATATACATGTACAGTATTAAATATATACACATAAAAATATCAAATATATATTTATATATATATAAATATATTTTATATCGGATCGGATTGACATAAATCCAAATCCAATTTGTTAAAAAATCGGATTATCGGATTCGGATCCTAGTCGGGTTATCGGATTTTATATTCAATCCATATCCGGCTAATCGGATCGGATTCGGATCAAAATCCGATCCATTGACAGGTCTACTTCTTAAATATATTCTATGAACCATTGCATAAATAATATATTAGACTTTTTTTTTTTTGTTGCATTTTTGTTTCTATTACATCCATTTTTTGTCTTAAAAATATAGGTTAATGTATAGAAATAATATATGCCCTCATACTTTTATAGTAGTGTATATATGTATATGTATAGTATTTAAGCATGACATTAGAGAAAAAATTAAATTAAATTTGGCTATCCATCCATCTTCCTTTCTAATTATTGAAAATATTTTAATTATATAAAAAAGATTAATGCATTAAAGATTAAAACTTTAATATACTTTATTAATGGTTCATTTATTTTAATAAGTAATAAAATAAATATTTTTTATTTATTTAAAATATTATATTTTAATAAAAAAAATAATCCAGAACTTACACTTTTAGAATTATATATATATATATATATATTAATGTATATGCAAATAGAGATTAGCCTACAGATATGGAGAGAGAGCCAACCATGTGTACTTTTTTTGTGGTGAGAAGCGTATCCTCTCCCCCGCCTTGCGCGATGAACGGCTGGGATTTGGCTCAGCCAATATTTTAGTGCATGTTTGGTAACATGGTTTGGTGTATTTTTTTTATTTTGGTGCAAAAAAATGGCACCAAATCATGTTTGGTAAAATGGTGTGGAAATTTGGTACCAACACTGTAGCAAATCATGGTGCCAACTTTGTGAAGGAATTTGAAACCATCATTTTTGATGTTTTGATTTGGTGCGGCAACTGTAGCACCCATACCAAACTATGTTGTTGCACCATCTCATGATTTTGATGCGGCACTGTAGCACCCCATATTAATACAAAATTTTAATATTAATATTAATTATATTAATATATTATAATATTAATATTATAAATTTTAATATTAATATATTAATATATATAATATTAATATTTATATATTAATATTATAATATTAAAATATATTAATATTAATATTAAAATATATTAATATTAATATTAAAATTATTATATTTTAATATTATAATATATTAATATTAATATATATTAATATTATAAATTTTAATATTTATAAATAAAATGTGAAATCATCCCAAGTTACCAAATATGGTTTGGTTTCAGAATTTCAACTCATACCAACTCTACCAAATATGGTTTGGTTTTTCAGTTTCACTTTTTCTCACACCAAAATCATCTGCACCAAACATGATTTGGAACCAAAATAAAATCACACCAACTCCAACTAACCCAATTCCAACCAAACCAAAACCAAAAACCAACAACACACCGTTTACCAAGTGCTTAGGACTCACAAATACTATTCTGGCCTGTCTCAAAACTCTTTTTTCCGGTAAACTCTTCTTCCGGCGAGTAAAATTTGAATTAACTTTTTAATTCAAGTACATGTCAGAGAGTTGTCAAATCTTCTTTTACCCACTATTACTTTTTCCTCTTCCTCCGAGAATCCTTTTCATCTTCTTGATCTGATTCTTTGGTTCACAGACCAAGCTTTTATTGTTGTTTCATCTCTGAAATTAGGGTCACAAAGATCCGGAGGGAGAGAAATGGTGGGTCGCAGCCCCATAGAGGTGGCGAAGTCCAAGCGTAATGGAGCAGGTGGGTAGTCCTTCAATTTTCCATATATTATGCTTACACATGTTTGGTTGCCCAGAAAATTTTTAAAACGAAAAATATTTCGAGGTAGTTTCAGTTCACGGGGTTTGAGAGTTGAGTGTCTTTCAATTCAAGATCAAATTAGGTTTTTATGTGTTTTTACTGATGATCTTTGGTTCTGTTTTTCTGATTTGATGAATTTAAATCTTGTTCTTCGTATGAAATTCTAGGGTTAGCGTTTTTTTCTTCTTTCAATTCAAGATCAAATTTGGGTTTCTATGTGTTTTGACTATTGATTTTTTCTCCTGTTGTTATAGTTGGATGAATTTAGTTCTTGTTCTTCGTATGAAATTCTTGGAATAGATATCACCCCCCCCCCCAATTTTCATTTATTTCCATTTCATAATCAAATTAGGGTTTATGTGTATTCTGACTATTGATTTTTGGTGAAGTTGTTCTTGTTCTTCGTATGAAATTCTAGGTTAGGGTTTCTTTTTGTGAATTTTCTGGGTTGCAACTTTTCATTTTTTTCAATTAAGATCGAATTTGGGTTTGTGTGTGTGTTGACTGTTGATTTTTGGTTCTGTTGTTCTAATTTGATGACTTTAAATCTTGTTCTTCGTATGAAATTCTAGGGTTAGGGTATTCTTGTTGTTTGTTTTCCGAATTTTTTTTACAGTAGAGTATGTCTTAAATGGATTGGAATTAGGTTTTGTATTGTTTGATAGTATCTTCATGTGAGTATGCTTTCGACCTATAATAATATTGAACTTTAAGTTAATTGGTATCTCTGTTGTTCATAAGATAATATTGACAGGAATATTTGTTACTGATTGGTTTCCTCATGTTTCCAGTAGAAAAACTGGGTTTAGGTGTATGTGTGAAATCCAGAGGTAATTCCTTGATCGCTAAACAAAATTATTTACTTCTTTGGGAGGGTTAAAAAGAGTGCATCTCATTTATCTCTATGTGGAGAAGTGGATAAGCAAAGGTCAAGCTCTTTTACTGAAAACCAAGCATGTGGTTTCGCCACCAACATGTCTTACTTAAATTCTCTCTGCTTAGCCAATGCTTATCCCTACAAATCTTCTTTGAGAAAATCCGCTCTCACTAAACAATATCTTATACATTAAATCTGTTTACCTCTCTGCTAAAACATATATTCTCTGATTCAATCTTATGTAACTGACTTTTCTGAACTTAAAGTTACATAAAATCATTTGTTATTCCTTGAGAATAAATGGAAAATATTAAATAATATGAATATTTAGCAGTGTTCTTATATCCTTCTATTTGGGATTAAACTCATTAGACGCTTAGACAGATATCTACATCATAGACACCTTAGACACTCGGGTACATATAGATAGAGAAACCGATTTTGTGCCACCATCTGCTTTTCCATGATTCACTCTGTGATTATTATTCATGATAAATTTTCGTGTTCAGACTGAACTTTTAAAATAATCTTTATAGTTGTGTATCTAGTTTGGTTATGCCGTTATGGCGGGTTTGGATAGGATTAGTTCTGTGAAGGGGATAAAAATGTATCACGAATTCAGGAAGCACTTCCATTTTGATGGTTGGGGATTTTACTACTTCGACTATATTCGCGATTTATTAATTCTCAGTTGTGCTCTATATGAAAACAATCCCATAAGCTTTTCAAGTGCTTCTTGATCAAGGTTCAGACACAATTAATTCTCAGATTGGATGGATTACTATTGGGCGGACATAGCATTGTCCCACAGCTCACTCAATATTTTTATTCTTGGATATACTTACAATTTGATGGAGTTCTTTTTCTTGACCATTTTTCTCAGGTGGAGAGAGAGAGACTCAATTGTGTCTGAACCTTGATCAAGAAGCACTTGAAAAGAACCTATTCTACCCCGGCTCTGTGTTACCTTATTTTCTTAATGCATCCAGTTAAAGATGATGAGATTCGAGTGACAGTCGACTCAAGAATTGCCATTAAAGAGTCCTGGAAACTCTCTGTTCACTGGTCCATGTTAGAAATGTGCATAGAAAGGACAAAGTTGCAGGTTTATGAATATAGTGTTGGGGAAGTATAGTTTGTGGGGGCGAAATTGAAGCTGCCAATTTTAGGTAATGTAAGGGATATGGAGAATATAAACTTAACATTCTTGGGTAAAATTATTTTTTTTGTATTTTTTTTATTGTTATTTGCAATTTGGAATTTAGATAGAATATATGAGAGACCGTTGTGCTATAACGAATGAATTAATTCCTACAAGTTGAATTCTTTGAAATATAATAGAATATGGATTATGCACTGCTCTTACAATATGGTATGTAAACTGTTGTATTGAATGAAGTTGCAGCCAATACTTGCAAATATTTTAAGTTATGTTCAAATATTAATTTGGCTAAAGTGCAAAAAATAATTTGTAATTGCTTTACTCTTTTTAAAATAATTAAAAAGTTATTATAATTTAACTTTATTTGAATATAAAATTTGCTATACTAAGTTCGAACTTTGTGTATTTATATTTATTTAAACAACTTATAAATATTATTTAATCAATTAATATAAAAATTATATGTAAATTCAGGCAAATTTGAATAGAGATTTGCCATCAATTAGTATCCATATTTCAAAACTTTTGTTAATTAAGAGATGAGGCACAAGAAAAACCCTAAAACCCCTCTCGGAACCGTATAAGGAAACGAGACCAAGGAAAACGTAAAATACTGAAAATTGGTAAAGAAACACAAAACAAAAGACAAAAGCGCGAACCAAACTTAGCCTTAATAAAATTGTGAACATGATTTTTTTAATTAAATTTTTTAAATTCAAGTATTGGTTTCTTTAGATTTATGGATACAATACCTTCACTTTGTGGTGAGGTAGAGTTTTCAAAACAAAAAATAAAAGCGTGAACCAAACAGGACCTTATTTTCCAAGTTCAAGTATTTGTTTGAAGTTTAAATGGTGAACTTATTTGACCCTAATGGTGAAAAATAGTTCTATTAATGGCGAGAATACCTTATTTGGTGGTGAGTTATATTTGTTCATAAAATAGAAGTAGTGTTTTTACTTAAGATTTGTAGTATTTTTACATGAATAAAATGGTGAATATGAAATTTTAAATTAAAATTTTCAATTTCAAGTATTTGTTTGAAGTTCAAATGGTGAATTTATTTGATCCTTATGGTGAAAAACAGTTTTGTTAATAGTGAGAATACTTAAAATTTGTGGTGTTTTTTACTTGAATAAAATGGTGAACATGAATTTTTAAATAAAATGTGAATTTAGTGTTCACCATTTTATTCAAGTAAAAACACCATTTCTATTTTAGGAACAAATATAGCTCACCACTAAATTAAGGTATTGTCACCATTAGCAAAATTGTTTTTCACCATAAAGGTCAAATAAGTTCACTGATTGAACTTCAAACGAATACTTGAACTTGAAAATTTTAATTTAAAATTTCATATTCACCATTTTATTCAAGTAAAAACACCACTTATTTTTTAGGAACAAATATAGCTCACCACCAAATTAAGGTATTCTCACCATTAACAAAACTGTTTTTCATCATAAGGGTCAAATAAGTTCACCATTTGAACTTCAAACAAATACTTGAACTTGTAAAATTTAATTTAAAATTTCATATTCACCATTTTATTGAAGTAAAAACACCACAAATTTTAAGTGAAAACGCCACTCCTATTTTAGGAAAAAATATAGCTCACCACCAAATTAATATATTCTCACCATTAACAAAACTGTTTTTCACCATCAGGGTCAAATAAGTTCACCATTTGAACTTCAAACAAATACTTGAATGTGAAAATTTTAATTTAAAATTTCATGTTCACCATTTTATTCAAGTAAAACCACCACAAATTTTAAGTAAAAACACCACTCTTATTTTAGTAATAATATATTGCTCACCACCAAATTAAGGTATTCTCACCATTAACAAAACTATTTTTCACCATAAAGGTAAAATAAGTTCACCATTTGAACTTCATGAAGGATAGTGACCGAACGCAAATAAAATGATTGGACCTTCATGAACTTAATTAGGCCCATTGTGTTAGTCACTAAATAACCCTAGAGGGGGGGGGGGGGGGGGGGGGGTGAATAGGGTGTTCAAAATATTTCTACTCCTTTTCGAAATTGGAACAATATATAATCAATACTCAATTTCTTCAATAGTCAAATGAATAAATTCAATTCAATTTATCTAACAACTAATCACAAGACTAATTAGCATACAAGATATTCAAGTAAATATATCATGCAAATTAATGAAATAAGGAGAGAGAGATAGAGAGATTGACACCGTGATTTTTCGAGGTTCGGTAACTCCTACTCCTCGGCTCAAGAACCCCTTCTTGAGACTTTTCCCGATCCTTTCACTATGGCCCTTCCTTCACAGGTGGAATGGCAAACCTTTACAACACAAGCCTCTCGAGCTTGTCTCTCAATCAAGAGAACAACCCTCTCTTGAACAATCGGTGGACTTCACTTGTCCGAGATTACAAATTCGTATGTAATCAATAAAATCACTCAAGAACAAAAACACTCAAAACCCAAAGGTTTTTATGGAAGATTAATCAATATAAGCTCAAGTGTTTTTGGTGATTTTATAATAGCTCTAGAAATGTATTCTCAAAGGATATAATCAATGAATGATATTTGGAGAATAAGAAGAGATACTAGATGTTTTGATTTTCAAAGAAACTTGGAGAAAATCAGATTTTCAAAGCTTGGTTTCAATGGCTTTTGTAGAAAAAATTTATGCAGAATTTTGAGAGCTTTTCTTCCTTTTCTTTCTCTTTTGTTTTTCAATCTCTTGGTCTTCAATGAACACATATCATTCTATATATATCAATACATTAGGGTTTTGAAGAATGAATATTGTAATTGAAAGACAAGAGCCGTTTGAACACCATTAAGCACAACCCACAAAACATGGAAAATGTTTCCTGAAAAATCTGCAGGTTTTGAGAAGCTTTTAGTCGACTACTTTGATGTTCTAGTCGACTACTTTGAACTTCTAGTTGACTAGATTGGTTCTAGTCGACTACTTCATGTAGTCTAGTCGACTCAAATGGTTTTAGTCGACTAGATGGGTGGTTCTAGTTGACTACTTTGGAGCTTTAGTCGACTACTTCAAAAATGGATGAAAACTTGATGCTACTGATTGTTTTAGTCGACTACTAGAGAATACAAAGGATTCTTCTAGTCGACTATAACTTGAAAAATATTTAATAAAAATATTTTTCTTTCCGTTTAAGTTCGATAAAGCGTTTTTCATTTCATTTGAGTTCGGTTCATTTTATACTTGAGCTTATACGATAAAATCGACGCATAAAATTACCTTGTTACAATGATCGCTCCCCGACCTATCTACCCCAAGTCTTGAGTCTTCAACTTTCACCTTCGCCGTTGAATTATTTGATTTTCCATTTTTGCGCTTCAATTTCTTTCACGGCTTTTCGCTTTTATTCAATCTTTCTTTCCGAGCTTGCTTTCCGAGTCGTTTTCTTTCCGTGTTTGTTTTCCGAGTCGTTCACCTGTCTTTTGCTGAAAAGATGAACTTGATAATTCATTAGTATTAAACACGCTTTAAATGTTTTGTTAATATCAAAATATGATTTATTGTCCAAGAATAACTTTCAAGGCCAACAATCTCCCCCTTTTTGATGTTGACAAAACATTTCGTGTTTACGTGTAAATGGTGAAGTATCAAGTGATCCTCCCCCTCAATGTGTGCATTACATGCTCCCCCTTAGTAAATATATTTTGGCAATTTCATACACTAGCATGGAGGCACACATAAACATGACTTACATACACGAAAGCATGATACACGAAAGCAACGAAAGCAACTTACTTCTCCCCCTTTGGCAACATAAAAAGGTGGGAAATGACGGTTGAATAAAGAATTTATCATGCTAATACATCAACGCCCAAAGCCAACCCAATTTCTCTACGAATTTTGAAAGAGAATCCTCTGGAAAAAAACTTTGTGAAAATATCCGCTAATTGATTTTTCGTGTTAATAAAAACCAATACAACGTCTATTTTTGCAATTTGATCACTTAAGAAATGATGCCTAATCTCGATATGCTTAGTTCGTGAATGATGACAAGGATTCTTTGACATACAAATAACGCTTGTAAAAACGTATGGAAATGGCACATGATTGAAAATAAACACATAGTCATATGTATTAAGTTTGGTATTTCTTCCCCTATCACCAAGGAGCAAAGCTCCCCCTAAGAATGTGCATACAACATATACTCATCAACTAATTTTCTCCTTCTTTGACATCATTAAAAAGAGTAAATACAATCAAGTACAAGAAGAGAATCAAGTTGCATAAATGAATTGTGATCATATAATATATCATTCGAAGTAACACAATCTCATAATGTCCACACATTTCATGAATATGCTTAAGATGATTATCAAATTACAAACATAATTTTGCATTCATGAAGGCAACGAGGACATGCTAGCACATGTCATCAATGATGACTAAACCATTTGCTTGATTTTCATAGACAAATATGATATATGGTCAACATAGATTTTCATAAATCAAATACAAATATCAAGTTGATGACTCAAATGAAAAGTGACTTAATGTCCAAGTATGTGTGTTTGAATTAAAGCTCAAACCATAAGTATTCAACATACTATATGTAAACAAAGAGCACTCAAACACTAGATCATTTAAACTCACATAGTCATGTATGAAAATTCACTTAAAATCATATATGAGCACTTAAGAATAAGTCAACAACACCTTCATCTTAATCACGTGAAAATAAATAAAAACATATGCAACATCTAATCATAACATGTAATGTGAATAGAGTAAAAATCATGATGATGACTAAGAAAAGAATATTCTAAAATAAGCAAGTGAAAAATACACATGACAAATGCTAACATACTAATGTTCAAAGGCATTTCCATATCTTTATGAAATTTTACACAATGAGTTCTTTTGGATAAACTTTGTGAGAATATTGACGAAGAAAATTATAATCATGAAGGTGATCTCATTTCTCATAAGTGCATGTCTTTGAAAATTTTTAATGTAATGGCAAGGATATGTAATCTTCACAAGTGCTAAAAACACAAGATATATCTCTTATATATATGGTAAAAATGTTTATCTAAAATAATAAGAGATGAACCAAGATAACATATAATTTAGTCTTAATTATGTTACTAAACATCTAAGTCCAAGAGTAGTCAACCAAGGAAACCATATAATCCCAAAACTGAAGTGTCAAAAAGTATTTGAAATTATGTCATGACACTTAAATGTATTTTTCCCAAGAAGAAAATAAATTTATCTATCATGCTCATTTTGAAATAGATTGCATGTTTGTGATAAACGTCTTTACACAACACATCAAAAATTGGTAAACATAATACTCCAATGAATCTTATAACCAAATTTGTGACAAGTTATAAATGATAAACAACAAAAAGAATGTTTATCAATAGGTTCTAAAATATCCTTCATCCATAAGAAAATCACTTAAAGCCATTCAAAACATCCTCTTGGATCATTTTTCAAAATAAGTACGGCTTATGATAGTTTTAAACCCATTTTCTAGAACTAATACATTTCAAAGCATTGTGAATCACTTCATGAAACTTTTTCATATAGGAATGCATTAGATAAAAATATTTCATGCAAAGAGGCATGTGGCATTTTTAGAATTTTAATTCCATTCATATGTGCAAAGAAAAATCTATATCCTTCTTGGTTAAGATCTTGGAATAATAACGGTCAAAACCTTGGGTCACCATAATTAGACATAGAATGCAACATTAATATACATTATAAGATATACAAGAGTATGCATGTATGATAATGATATCAAAGTTTAAGATATAGAAAATATTATATATCATTGAGAAAATCATAATAATGCAAGAACAATAAAAACGTATGTCTTTCATGATATGTGCACATAAAACTCATGAATCATGTTTTTCAATAAACATTCAAGATATCAACATTTGAGCACAAAATCTCCATCTTTTCAACATGCTTCCTTCAAAGAGAAACCTATAGTTCCTTTACATAATAAAAATCCAAGCATATATTAAATAGCTTCAACCAAGATTTCAATTTGAAACAACAAAGGCTAATTATCATGAAAATCATTTTTATGAAAATCTTTATGCAAATCCCTCTAGGATGATTACCAAGAAGATATATAATAGAGGATGATGAATCATTTAATCGCATAGAATTTCATCACATATTCCTTATCCTCATTTGCATTAGATAGATCATTCAAAGAAATTATGCTCTCTTGAGGTTTACTAGTGAGGATATATTTGATTAAACATATATTCCAAGTTCGTCCAAATTTCTCTTCAAAATTAAACACCTCAAATAAATGTGCAATATGTCATGTCAAGAGAATTTAGATAAAGCACTAAAATCATGAAGGCCCATGAACAAAAATAAGACATAGCTACTCAAGTAATCAACCAAAATCAAGTGAAATAGCTTTGATGGTCTAGAGATGGTCATGACTATATTCTTTAAAAATCATGCATGATCAAGACTTTCTTTCATATATCCAAGTCAATTCAAAGCAAGCTACTATCAAGTATTCATCAAAAGCATAGTCAATTGTATGCACCAAGTAGCCAATCACTCTTATTACCAATCATCAAGTTTATTCCATGACATATCAATAACGATTCAACATACTTGAATGAGCATATGTATGTCATGTATAATCTCATTAATGAAAGCACATTAGTAATTGAGGATAGAAAATGTGTACCATGATGCTAGCTTTACCCATTTTACATAGAGTTGCTTGTAGATGATTTGTAATGTCCACTCATTTTGTGAGAAACCTTAATTTCATCTCCCCTTTTGAGTTATAACATCATTATTGAAGAATCAATTGATCTTGAGTAAGGAATCAATCCACACCTACAAGACACACTCAAGTGGTTTTCTTTGGTACCCTTTTTGCTCTAGGGTCCATTTGTGTTAGCACATTTTTAGTCATAATTCATTATAAGCACATTAGCACAAAATGAATGATCTTCAACAATCATTATGCTTCAATTGAATTTATCATTTAAGAACATTATCATGAAGTGCATTTGTCAATTCAAATGGTAAGATATGATCATGGTTAATTATCAAGTCAATGAACCAAATATGAAATTAGTAATGTTATGAGACTCCATTTCATATATGAATCATAGTAAACAACCATATACATTATTCATGTTCAATCATCAAGAATTGACAAGAAAACCAATATAACTTCCCTTGATTAGCAAAAATAAATTATATGCCTTTTTTCAAGATTTGTAAAGCTATAGCACATAGGAAGATTCATTTCATTTCAAAATTCTTTGAACATATGAAAGTACAATGAAAAGATATTTCCATAAGAGTCACCCTTTTGAAATAATTTCACTCTAAATCAATGTGACATTTTTCTCATGCAATTTCAAGAAACAAAAGAATGTGATACATGAATAATGATCATTTATCAATCAATGAAAACATTCATAAAACAACATAGTATAAATTTTCGTTTCTTTTAGCATTTGACAATTGATTCCCATCTTTCTTAACTAAGCATGCATTGGTCCTAAAAATAACATCATAGTCATTGTCACACAATTTGACTAATGCTAAATAAGTTATGCTTCAAACCATCAACCAAAAACACGCTATCTATAAAGAGTGGAAGATATACCAATTGAGCCAATCCTTATAATTTTGCCTTTAGAGTTGTCTCCAAAAGTTACGTTTCTTACTTCATAAGTTTTTAGAGAAATGTATTTTGATTAGTCTCCCATCATATGCCTTGAGCATCCACTACCAATAAGCCATTTCCTTTAAGGCGGACTTCAAGCATACCTACAAAACAAATTTAAGTAATATTTGTTGGTACCCAATTTATCTTGGGTCCACTAGGGTTAGAGACAGATGCAATGGTTCCTTTTGGAACCCAAATCATTTTTGGTATAACATTTTCCTTTTTATGCAAGCATGCAATGGTTCCTTTTGGAACCCAAATCATTCTTGTTATCACTTTCTTCTTCCTAAGTAAACATGCATTTGCTTTATGTCCCTTTTTCTTGCAATAATAACATGTAACATGCTTATGATTATTTGAGGATGCATGAGATGATTGTCTTGTAAATGTATGCCTTAATGATTTCCTATTTTTCAAGATAATTGCATCTTTGTCAAAAGCATCATACCCTAGACCATATTTATCAAATGATCCTCTTTGTCTTCCCAACATAATGCTAAGGTTTTCCTTTCCTTTTGTAAATTTAGCTAAGACATTTATTTGATCATCTATAGTATTTTTTAACCGATTGTTTTCCTTTTCTAGCTCTATGCTTTTGTCATTGCATGAAACTTCTAAGTTTGAAGTAATAGAGCTACATGAAGATTTAGCTTTCTTAAGAAGAATATATTTTCTAGCTAACTTTTCAAATCCATCATGCAATTCTTCAAATGCATCTTGTAATTCATCATAAGAAGAGAGAAGTTCATCATATGACAATTTATCTTTATCTAATGAATGTGAATTTAAATGTACCTCTTCTTCATTTGCCGTGAAACAAGGGTTTGCCATTTCTTCACCATTTTCCTCCTCGTCCGAGTTACATGAGTCGTAGTCATCCCATGTGGCATTCATAGCCATCTTGCTTGGTCTTTTCTCGTTATCCTTTTCGAGCTTGAAGCAATCACTTTTGTAGTGTCCCGGCTTTCCACAATTGAAACACGTTGGAGGTTCCCTTTTCTTAGGCTCGCCTTTTGATTCGATTCTCCTCATGAATTTTCCACCATTGGCTTTCTTTCTTTGAAGATATTTCTTGAATTCTTGAGTGAGCAAAGCAATGTCCTCATCCATTTCTTCTTCATTCGGCTCAATGGCTTCATTTTTGGTAGAGGCTTGCAAAGCTATACCTTTTCTTGGCTTGATGTCGTCTTCACGAGATTTCAATGTGATTTCCCAAGTGAGTAGAGAGCCGAAAATCTCATCAAGACTCATGTTGTTGAGATCATGAGCTTCTTTGATTGCCGTTACCTTTGCATCCCATTTAGCCGGAAGACTTCTAAGCACTTTGCGTGACGCATCGGATCTAGGAACAATTCTACCAAGATGCTTTAGTCCATTCAAAATGTTAGTGAAACGAGATATCATAGAATTAATATTTTCATCTTCCTTCATGGCAAATAATTCATATTCATGCATAAGTATATCAATTTTAGATTCTCTAACTTGAGTAGTACCTTCATAAGTTACTTCAAGTTTATCCCACATTTCTTTTGCAGTGGAGCAAGTAGAGACACGATTAAATTCGTTTGGACTTAAGGCACAATTTATATTCACCTTAGCTTTAGCATTAAATGACATAAGCCTACGTTCATCATTATCCCATTCGTTGGGCAATTTAGGGATAGTTTTTTCATTTACTATTTTTGTTATAGTGAAAGGTTCATCAACAATAACTTGCCAAATATGAAAATCAATAGCTTGAAGAAAGTCTACCATTCTAGTCTTCCAATAGCTATAGTTTGAACCATCAAACCAAGGGGGTCTAATAATAGATTGTCCTTCAACATGAGTGACTAAATGTGAGGCCATGATCGTTCTCTAAGACGGTTAAGTCCAAAAAATAGAGATTAGGCTCTGATACCAATTGTTAGTCACTAAATAACCCTAGAGGGGGGGGGGGGGGGTGAATAGGGTGTTCAAAATATTTCTACTCCTTTTCGAAATTGGAACAATATATAATCAATACTCAATTTCTTCAATAGTCAAATGAATAAATTCAATTCAATTTATCTAACAACTAATCACAAGACTAATTAGCATACAAGATATTCAAGTAAATATATCATGCAAATTAATGAAATAAGGAGAGAGAGATAGAGAGATTGACACCGTGATTTTTCGAGGTTCGGTAACTCCTACTCCTCGGCTCAAGAACCCCTTCTTGAGACTTTTCCCGATCCTTTCACTATGGCCCTTCCTTCACAGGTGGAATGGCAAACCTTTACAACACAAGCCTCTCGAGCTTGTCTCTCAATCAAGAGAACAACCCTCTCTTGAACAATCGGTGGACTTCACTTGTCCGAGATTACAAATTCGTATGTAATCAATAAAATCACTCAAGAACAAAAACACTCAAAACCCAAAGGTTTTTATGGAAGATTAATCAATATAAGCTCAAGTGTTGTTGGTGATTTTATAATAACTCTAGAAATGTATTCTCAAAGGATATAATCAATGAATGATATTTGGAGAATAAGAAGAGATACTAGATGTTTTGATTTTCAAAGAAACTTGGAGAAAATCAGATTTTCAAAGCTTGGTTTCAATGGCTTTTGTAGAAAAAATTTATGCAGAATTTTGAGAGCTTTTCTTCCTTTTCTTTCTCTTTTGTTTTTCAATCTCTTGGTCTTCAATGAACACATATCATTTTATATATATCAATACATTAGGGTTTTGAAGAATGAATATTGTAATTGAAAGACAAGAGCCGTTTGAACACCATTAAGCACAACCCACAAAACATGGAAAATGTTTCCTGAAAAATCTGCAGGTTTTGAGAAGCTTTTAGTCGACTACTTTGATGTTCTAGTCGACTACTTTGAACTTCTAGTTGACTAGATTGGTTCTAGTCGACTACTTCATGTAGTCTAGTCGACTCAAATGGTTTTAGTCGACTAGATGGGTGGTTCTAGTTGACTACTTTGGAGCTTTAGTCGACTACTTCAAAAATGGATGAAAACTTGATACTACTGATTGTTTTAGTCGACTACTAGAGAATACAAAGGATTCTTCTAGTCGACTATAACTTGAAAAATATTTAATAAAAATATTTTTCTTTCCGTTTAAGTTCGATAAAGCGTTTTTCATTCCATTTGAGTTCGGTTCATTTTATACTTGAGCTTATACGATAAAATCGACGCATAAAATTACCTTGTTACAATGATCGCTCCCCGACCTATCTACCCCAAGTCTTGAGTCTTCAACTTTCACCTTCGCCGTTGAATTATTTTATTTTCCATTTTTGCGCTTCAATTTCTTTCACGGCTTTTCGCTTTTATTCAATCTTTCTTTCCGAGCTTGTTTTCCGAGTCGTTTTCTTTCCGTGTTTGTTTTCCGAGTCGTTCACATGTCTTTTGCTGAAAAGATGAACTTGATAATTCATTAGTATTAAACACGCTTTAAATGTTTTGTTAATATCAAAATAGGATTTATTGTCCGAGAATAACTTTCAAGGCCAACACATTGAATACTGCACGTAAAGAAATCTTCGGTGCACTTCATAAACTTAGCTAGGCCCATAGACTGTGTAGAAGTAAATAAATGATTGGGCCCATAGGATACTTAATTAGGCCCATAGACTAAGTAAGTAAAGAAATAAATAACGGTCTTAACTCTTTTTTCTTAAATTTTACTTAGATTTTAGGATTTTTCTTAGATTTTTTAGTATATATCTATTAAATCTTTCCAAGCCCTAAAATCAATTGTAATATATATATACCGCTCTCTCAAATATATAAAAATGAGCTTCAATATATATATATATTGATTTTAGAGTGTATATCTAGATATCTATCTCCATATATAGATTTGTTAATTTTTTTTATAAGAAAAAAAATGAAAGATAATAATAATAATAAATCAAACATAAATTAAGACATATTTTCACGTAACAAAAGGTACCATATTTTCCCCTACATTCATCTCAAATGAGGGAAATCATTTATTCCAACTTTCTTCCTACATTTGGAACCAACCTTAGAGTATCCAAAAAAACTCACAAGAACGATTTTAAATATGTTGACACATTTATTCAGTATATGTAACAGTTATTACCCGTGAACAATGTTAATAAATAATCATGATATATCATAACAAAATAAAATACACCTTATTTTTACATCCATTAATCTCAAAAGAGGTAAATTATTTACTCCAAAACACTCTTCTTGTAGTGAAACGAGGGAAATGACAAAATGCGAAAGAAAAACTAAAAATCAAGTAAAACGAGAGAAAACACAAATTTGGGTGTCAAAACCGAGCATTCGGTCCGACACCCGAAACGTACATAAAAAATGATAAAGGTGGTTCTATGAACCCATAGAAAGAAACGGAATTGAAATCAGAATCACGGTTCAAAAAATACGAATTTCTAAAGAAAAGGGTCGGACATGCCAAACGACTTTAATGATCGAAATGAACCATCTCCAACAATCAATCATAACTCACTCAAAACAAAATCAAATTGAGTGATTCAAAAGCTTAAATACAAGTTCAAGTAGTCAGCTTTCCAACACACCATAAAACGTCTCAATCGGAGTTACGTATCAAAAGTTACGGAAATCAGAAAAACGGCGTGCAAGCACATCCCCGCACGCACCAATGTTCAGTGCATCACTGTTCATGCTGAGGCAAGCATTTTTGTAGCTCAAAAATGTGATTTTTAGGAAATTTTGCATTCGGCCTTCGTTTTTCGTGTTGTCGGTCCCAAAAAATCACAAAAAATAGAAAATTAGGGTTTTCATTCGAGGATCTCATAAAAAGTCTTCAGAGCCTCGGGAAACGTGAAAAGCGTAAACTTTGTATAAAATCGATTTTTTAAAATTTCATAAAATCGTCCATCTTGCCCCGTCTCCGTTTTTAGTGCCGCTGGCTTCGAAAAGTTGAAATCTTTATAAAAAATATTTTAAATTCATTTTCAAAAATACATGAAGTTACATTTATTT
Source organism: Cornus suecica (assembly GCA_963922005.1). Classification (NCBI taxonomy): domain Eukaryota; kingdom Viridiplantae; phylum Streptophyta; class Magnoliopsida; order Cornales; family Cornaceae; genus Cornus; species Cornus suecica. Next base: position 34,700,793 of record OY998248.1, read on the forward strand.
AATCAGTAGATGATAAAAACCCAAATCAAAATATCGTAACAATTCAAAAGTATTATTTTTTTGTTGTTTAATCCCTTAGGTTCGATAACATGTCTCAATGTTAATAAATTTAACACATTTTCAACATTTGTAGCTGTTAATACCCATGAACAATAATTTGCATGACATATCTTAAGATTCTAAATAAAACAAAATGCACTTTATTTTCACATTAAAACATTTATTCACAAAACATGTTGGTTGTTTGTTAAGATATGTGTTGTAAATATGTTAAGATATGTAATGGGTACGTGTTCTAAAACATATTGGTTATTTGTCAACATTATTGGTTATTCATTTTTTGGGTTTATTCGGGACCTCATGTGTTGTTTCGCACTAAAGGACAAGTATTGTGGTAAGTGGATTCACCATTGAGAGATGAATTGAGATTGAAAAATAGGATAAAATAGTTGTGAATATATGTCTTGTAAATATGATAAGATATGTAATGGGTACGTGTTTAAAATATATTGGTTATGCATTAACATTATTAGATTTTCCATCCAGTTAACATTTTCGGAGTATGTTCTAACTTGTGAATTAGTACTTATATTTTAATTTTTGGAATGGTGAATTTTATTTTTGGACTATAACACGACACAAAATATCTTGTAAATAATTGGATGAAAATTATATTTACGGAGTATGTTCTAACTCGTGAATAAGTACTTATATTTGTTTTCACAAATTTTCATTCTTGAGCCAAATATTTTATTTTATATGCTGTATTTTTTTTCCACATAGGGCTAAAGTCCTTTATTATTTTTATATATTAACAAGGTATTTTTAAACTATAACGAAAAATAAAATATCTCGTCAGTAGTTGGAAAAAAAAAGTATATTTACGACATTTATTTTCCCCCTAACATGAGTAAACATTTTTCAAAAATATTCATTCTTGCGCTCAAATGGTTTATTGAACTTTTAAATTTCTTTTTAAAATCCTAAGCGTATATAGTGATTACCATGCTTACCTATCTAAATCTAGCACCTAGGGTTTCTTTGCTAGCCAGCCTGCCACTGCCGCCTCTGTTCCAGTGATCTCTAACACATATCCAATATATATTATATATCGTACTCAATACATATCTTAACATATTTATAAGACATATCTTCACAAATTTTTAACCTTATTTTTCAATCCTAATTCATATATCGAGAGTGACACCACCAACCACAATACTACTTCTTTAATGGAAAACAACATATGACCCTCCAAACAACCTAAAAAATGAATAACCAAGAATGCTAACATATAACCAATATATGTTATGTCACGCCCCGAATTCCTAGGACTCCGAAACCCGAGCCTAAGAGCTAAGGGAGTGAATGCAGAAGTAAAAAGAAATGAGAACCAACGACATTCAGTCAACAAACACCCACAAACGGGTAAAAATGCTCTAATACCATGTTGTCGCGCCCCTAAAATTCCCGAATCTCTAATCTAGAGAATCAGCGAATCTCCAAAGGGTGACGTAAGTCAATCGACCACTAGAGTCAACAATAACAAAGGAAATACATGGAATAACACTGAAAACTATACTTCATGCCAAATAGAATACTAGAACTCAATAGTATCCTCTGATACCAACTGGCACGCTCCTAAATCCCTAAGACTCCCGAACTGGGACATCCAAGGAATCCATGATGTGATCCTTAATACGAATGACCAACTAAGATATCATTAACCATGAAAACGTATGGATTAATGATAGGAATGGTATATTCCATACCCAAATGAATAATAAACAAAGCAGCGGAATCTAACAAAAATCCGGCAAAGTTCCGTTTGTAAATGGAACATCCGGATACACAACCACAACACAAAAACTTGCCAATAACATTTCGATAATAACAATGGCTTCCAAGCCCCACATTCATCAATCCTAATAGGGCCTAGGTAGTGGAAAGAAACCAAAACCCCTCCAAACCCTCTAAAATCAACAAAGCCACAATTGCTCGAATAAGAATACGGAAAAACACCTAGCTTGCAGAATAGATACAATAACCTCCTGAAAGAATAAATACCGGAAATAAAAGATACATCAATAGGGATATGCCAACAGACTGGCTCCCAAAAGAAATACATAACAATCCCATAACAAATGGGTAAGGAAACTGATAGCAGAGATCTACCGTCCCCAAACCCAGTCGTGCTGCATCCATAACCGCATCACCCTGCGCAACTCCAAAACCTGTAACAAGAAACTAAAAAAAACTGTCGTTGCACTGCATCCTGCTCATAGCCGTATATTTCCTACAACCTGGCGTGGAATACCAGGGGGGGGAATGAAATTCCCTCTGTGAGCAAATAAGCTCAGTGGGAAAAGATACCCTAACTACCACATCCTCTGGTAATTTAGGTAATACTTACTATCTAACAAGATATATATATAGCCCACAAATCCCATCCACGCAAACCCAAGGCACGCGCTCATAAACTACCATAAACGAGTATATACGGGGATATATATATATATATATATTTATGTGTGTGTATATATATATACATATAAGTACACAATAAGAGTCTATAAGATACAACGAAGACTCGTACTCCCAGTACCAACACCAGTAGTCTACAATACTCTCATCAACGTACACTAGGTACACGACACCCAAGTCAAACCTAACCAATCATCAAGCGTTCACGACGCTAACAAGAAACTCCAAACAGAGGGAATCACACTCACATCTAATATCCACAAGGATCGAAACACACCACTAGTACCAAGGAATACTCATAACTCACTCCCCGAGAACACAGGAGGAAAAGTATCCACGTCCTTGCGTACTAACACAATCATCGTCAATATATATACATATGTACAATATATATATATAACAAACCTCATCCCATTCCTAAGGAAAATCTACCTCTCAAAGGCTAGATCACCTCAATCATATCACCATACCATAAATCATATCGACCTCATAATACTATCATCAATAGGGTCAATCTCATCACTAACATTCTCACTGTAGGCGAGGAAAACCACCCAATCAAATCACTAAGAGTACACGAACTCAACTCACAAGAACGACCACCTCAGGGTCACCAAAGCAAAGCGAAGGAAAATACTTCCCAATGCTAAACTAACAGATAACCGAGACAACAATGTCAAGGTTAAAACACCACAAGTGTTTAGTAAGAACACCCGGACAAAAGAAACTAATCCACTCGGTATCCATGCCCCTAACAGGTGTGACAACTCAAATCACCTAAATGGTAACATCAACAATAAAGAAAGTGAAAGACAACACTATATGTGTGCACTGAACAACACAAAGCCTCATACCGAGACCTAGAAATGATAGGAAACAAAGGTGAAACAATGGAACACCTTTCAAAACTCTACACGATGAGATATTGAGAAAGAAGTCTCGAAATCTCAGAATCCCAAGAAAAGTAAAAAAGATAGTTTTCCTTTTAAGAAACCATATAGTAAAAATGACCGTCTTGCCCCCGGTCTCCGTCAGTTGCCATCACCGGCTTTTAAAAGTTGAAAATATTTTTAAATAAGATCTTATGATCATTTTATGAAGTGTTAAAACTTTTCATTGCTACGGGGGTAGACGAAAATGGGTTTTTCCTTTTAAATACAAAGAGTTTATTTCAAAACTTAGAAAACACCGTTTCCGAAGGACAACCAAATAAGGGTAAACACAACTCCACGGATTCCTATAATGTCCAAGAGGACAAGGAAGGAAGAGTACTACATTGGGTTCACGGAACACAACTATCCGTTCCCAACCTCACGAAATCAAATGATAACACCTGGAAAAGGTTCGGCACCACGTCGTAACCGACAACCCAAAGAATGACGTGTAAGTCAAAGACATATACTAGTATACAGAGTACAGTAAAAGAAATGCTTAGGGGAATGAACTAAGCACTAGAAACAACGCTACGACACCACAGTACCCCAAGTACTTAATAAAATCACTTAAACCCCCTAATATCACGAAAAGGGAAAACTAGTGGCCGGTACCACGGGAATAACTAGTCTCAATCAATATCTCTTTCAATTCATTATGACCTCAATTTCACAATTGGTAATTAACAGAATCAAGAGGTCATTTCCACTCAACTAGACAGGTTCAATCACAACCACTTCTAACCGAACTCAAACCTCAAAAGCACGATAAGGTACCTCCCTCTAAGTGGGAAGGAAACATCAAGGGTCAGTAATATGCAATCAACCAAACCACAAAACTATCACCGCCTTCTCTGAGGCCTCAAATCACAATTGATACTCAATCAATCCCTAACTTCAAATCTCTACAGATAACACATAACTAACCACAGAGGTCACTATGCCAATATACCTAACCTCCTCCAAGGGCACAAGGTAAATAATCACAAGTATAAGGATACACATTTCATTTATACTTTAACAATTTTCTCATTTAATTCATGTTTTCACATTCTTCATTTTCAGTTGAGTATTTATAAAATATGAATTTAATTCACAATATTCATAACTAAAATGCTCCAACATCACATGTAATATAGCACATATACATGTCAAACGAGATCACATAAATGGGATGCAGTGTAATGTGACTCGACACTCCCCGTTATACTAACACAAAAACACACCCTTCCCAAGGGTAACGGATACATACTCTGTCCACTTACTTTGGAGAGTTACCACACCGACTCTTCCCAAGTGATTTTTCTCTCTATCACTTCAATAAGGAAGACGGTTGCACGAGAGCCCAACTTGCGACTCCGTACGCCATGACTACAAAAGTCAAGAAAATGATCCTCTACTTGGACTCCTAACTCACACTTGCCGGCTTTTTAGTTCCGTAGGTGTGATACCTCCTGGTCAGTTGTTGTGATGATCCGACACAAAGACACCCACAAGATTATACCGCCCGCATATACCAACATCATGATTTGACACTACATGACATTCTCAATATGCATCCAGGGCCTCAACATAAATATGTAATGCATCATATTTACGTACAATATCCACATGATAATATCAACATAAATCTCAAAATCTCTTTTTAACATGCTTTTAAAAATATAACAAAGCATTTAAATCGTGAGAAAATAGATTCATGTTTTAAACAATATATTTTCTTTAATTCCTTAGAAAATATTTTCAATTTCTCTTGACATGCCTTTAAAATAACTTAAACAGATAATCCACGTATAATAAGAGGAACCTAGCATAGCGTCTAAGTTTCTCACGTCCAACGTTTACAAATTTCTCTAGCCCATTTAATTATCAAGGGAATTTATAAGCCGTCTATTCCTATTCGATTCAGATAGGAAATGATTTAATTACATAAGAAATAATTTAATTAATTTTCTTAAATTAATCTCTAAGTCCCATTTCGATTCTAAGTAAATTATAGATATTTAAATTAACAATTTAATATATTTATATTTAATTAAATAAGGGTTTGCACCCCTAAACTACTTCAACGATACGGAATGAGAAATATAATTTTCCACCTTAATAACGCTTACAGAACAGCCGTTTCGGGCCCACCGTGAACAGTGTCGGCGCCCGATTATGGAGCCTGCCGACCAAAGTCGTCCGAAAATTATTTCGAATATATCGAAATTTCTGCCTCGATAACCTATACGATATATACGAAGCCCATTAGCAATAGGTTATTTAATTTGGGTAAATTGAAAATACCCCAAACAAAAATTCGAAACTTCAAATCAAATTTCCCGACAAACCGTTCAACTAAAAATTATGAAATTTTTACACGTCGTACCTGACATCGAGATGAAGCTACCCTCCGAAAATCAGCCCAAACCGAGGTTGGGAAGTCGACCGAACAAATGGTCGAAGTTTCGGCCAGACTGCACTGTTGCGCGTCGCTGCTCCCAGCTGCGCCGCCACTGTGTGCGACCACCACAGCGCCGCCTGCGACTACCCTTGCCGCCACCCACCAGCCGCCGTCGACCGCCGCTCGCCGCAGCTGCACCAAGTCGGGAGTCCCCAGCCGTAACCGTTCCTGAGACGCAATCGTCTCTCACTCTCGGTCGTCCTCTCTTGCCCTTTCCATGGCCAGTTCTCTCTCTCTTTGTTAGCCGAAGACAATGGAGGAGAAGGAAGAAGAAATGGTGATCGGTTGCAGAGAAAGGAGAATGAAGGTAGCGTGTAGTAGTCGTTGTGCAGAGGAAAAGTGTAGCAGGTACGTGTATATGCATATACATATATATGACCCACAACTATAATTGCAAAATGACCACACTTCAATATATATATAATTAAATATATATATATATATATAATAAATCCAAATTTATTACGGACCAACCCCCAAGTGTGATTACGCAAACTAGTAATTACATGGGACACCAACTAATTAAAATAGTTCGAAATAATTACACCGGGGTAGGAACCCAAACGTCGGAACACCTAACAAGCCCGATAGATTACAATGTGTCGTCACCCAGTCGAAGCACTAAACATTTAAATGTCGAAACAATACCGCGTAGTCGATAACGATAATTCACGAACTCATCAAAGAGAAACCGTAAAGTCATCCAGTCGACTTTAAAACTAAACGCGAAAAATTTACACGCGAATTACCAAGAATAATATGAACGTCATGAACAAGTGACGTCATAACCGAAATTAAATTAAATATAATTTCAGGAAAAAGAAAAATAACACGGGGTGTTACATGTTATATATCATATCCAATATGTATCTTAACATAATTACAAGACATATCTTCACAAAAATGTTAATCCTATTTTTCAATTCCAATTCATATTCCAAGAGAGAAACCATGAACCACAATATTGTTCAGTTAGTTGAAAACAACCTATGAGCCTCCAAATAAGCCCAAAAATGGATAATTAAGAATGCTAACACATATTTTATGTGTTATAAATCATACCAAATATATATTTTAAGATATTTATAAGACACCTCTTCATAAATATTATGTATTCTTTTTCAATTCCAATTCATATCCCAAGTGTGAAACCATTGACCACAATGCCACTTTTTTAGTGAGAAACAACTCATATTATACACTATATTATATGTTATATATCCAATAAATAACCCAAAAAATGGATAACCAAGAATAATAACATATATCCAATATATGTTATATATCGTATGTAATATATATCTAAACATATTTATAAGACACCCCTTCACAAATATTATACACTATTTTTCAATCTCAATTCATTTCCGAAGAGTGAAACCACTAACCACAATACTACTCCTTTAGTGGGAAATAACCTAGGAGCCTCTAAATAATCTCAACAATGAATAACCAAAAATGTTAATACATATCCAATATATATTATATATCGTACATGTAATGACCGGGTTAATTTAAATAATTTATTTTTCTTCGGTTTATATATATATATTTTTATCTTGTGCATTACGTGGCATTGCATGTGTTTACGTGCATTAAGGATTCCATGATTTGAGTTTTTGGGTTCATTCCTATGTTTTGTAAAATTTTCATTTTTGTCGTTGACTGGGTAGTTTTGATATTTTAATTAAATGTGGGGGTTACTTTTGAGTTTGATAAAGATGAGGGTAACTTTTGCAATATATTCATTATATGTAAATGTGTGACCGAATTCCACATTTTATTTTTATTTTTTTTATCTTCAACTTTCCAAAAGCATATTCCTTCATCATTTAAAGGTGCAATCATACATCTATTATATTGACACCACTTTATGACATTATTGATGAAAGTTTTCAGCCATTATATTGATGTGTTGAGGTTAGCTTTTGCATATTCTCAACAATCAAGCAAAACCATTTTTTTCATCATTCTCTATTTTTCTCCTATCTTCTTCTCTCTACATTTTGGGCATCTTAGAGTGGGGATTCAATTTTGTGCTCAACTAGGAAGTTGTTCTACGTGTTCCGATCTTCGGTTTAATACCAATTACGGTATGTGATCTATATTATTTAATTTGATTTGATTTTTCAAAAATTCCAGATTGCTAGTTTACATGTTTAGTGAAAATCAAGGCTTTAGATCTCTAATTTATAATATATGTACGGATCAAAATTAGTTTATGAAAATTTTACAGATCATATATAGGTATGTGATTATATGTTCCTGAAAAGTTCAGAATTTATAGATAAGTAGAGAGTTAATTAAAAATCTAGGAAAAAACATGTTATTCGGATATTGTTGTTGCTGCAGACCGTTTTTTTTTACTCGGTTTGAGAAATTTATAGACCATGTTAAATTATTTATAAATTTTTGAAACTTTTACAGTATGCTTTTGTATATGTCTATTATCATCTCCCAAAATTTCAGATCATTTAGATAAATATTTAATTTTATAAAAATCACGGAAGTAGGCTGTCCAGTGATATTTTACTGCTTGCTGATCCGATTTCGGTTTCGGTTTAGCCAATTGTTTCATATGGTTTCGTATTCTTATAAATCTTGAAACTTTTATTATAACATTTTGTATATGTCTAGGACATATGTACTGAAGATCAAGAATTTTAAGTTAATTTATACTGGTAATAAAAATTGTTGAGTAGTAACTGTTCAGTTTTAACCGTAGTTTAAAACCGGAACTTGTGTTACCGATTTGAGCTATCTATAATTCTAATTTTGTACTTATAATTTTATCACCTGATCTTGAGTATATAAGATGTAAATCTAAAGATTTAGGTAGTCATATAATTCATGGATAGGTTTGTAAAAATCTTGGAGTAAAGGGTGTTCAGTTTTCGGAACTGTTAGGAAAACTGTCTTTTATAATTATTTTGGACCACTGTCCTTTGATTAAAGCTTATGAAAATTTTACAATAGATCTACGTAGAAGTTTGAAGTGTATCCTGTAAATTTCATATTTTTATCAAACCTGTAGATGTTTCTAAAAATCATAGATTACCTGTTGTCCGTTTTACGGTAGTATTCGAAGCCGAACTTTTCGATTCTTAATTAAGTAGCTAAATTTTGTCTATTAATCCCAATTATTTTTGAGTAGATATTTATATATATCAGAATGTTTATTGGAAAATATTATTATAAAAATAATTATGGTTATGTATATAAAAATTATTCAATATGTGTTAATTGGTTTCGGGCATAACAGGGTACAAATGAAGGCGTGAAGGGAGAACCGTCCGTTTATTCATTCTCTACACAACTATATTGTTTTGATTGTTGGTATTTTACTGGATATTTTATCAAGTTGAGGTAGGGATTTATTGGGGTATCGTGTGAGTTTAAGAATCTTCATTTATGCATTTTAATGTTTATATATAGATTCATCATCTTATTGTGCTATGTTTGACATGAGTTGTGAAATTGCATTAATGTGTTTAAATGCATTGATTCATGCCACGATAGAATTTTATTAGGTGGATCATGGAGTGCGGATATATTTATTACTTATGTGCGCATGTGAATGACATTTATGAATGTGAATTGTGAATGGTGGATTGGTTGTTGATTTTGGGAAATGGTCGTGTGGTGTGAGCAATGGGGGGACGAAGGAGCTCCCGGGGTGCAAGTCCTCGAATTATCGCGCGATTGGTTGACGTCACCGTAGGGTCAGTAGCCCCAAGACGGCTAGGCAGATGAACAGGTAGTTCATGTCCTAGGGTTTGTTTCACGACATAATTTTCCCATTTGATGATTTTGAATTTGATGATATTTCGGTTGTGATAGTTGGATTTGAGTTCATATTGAGAGTATTGTTTTAATTTCGTGATTATAGAACTTTTAAATTATCTTGATGGTATTATTTAAATTATTCTACATGAGTTTATATTGTGATTCCTTATGCATTTATATCTTGACATTGGACTAGGGTAGAGACTTGACCCTATACGTATTCATTAATTTACATACTTGCGGAATCTTACGCTTCATGATTTTTCTCTACTGGGCCGTTTGTGCTCACCCCTTAACATTTTTCAGGAAAAGAACCATTGGTGGATGATGCGTGAGCTATTGGAAATTTGTGGAATTTGAACCTATAATAATTACATCTTTATGTAATAATGGAGATTGCGTGCTTATTATGATTTGTACTTGTTTGGCTTTGGACTAGTGTGTTCGTATTGTAATTTGATTTGATTTCGGGATTTGTATATGATTTTATTATTTCTATTTCGCTTCCGCGCTAGTGAATTATAAACAATGTCGGTTGACCAGTTTGACCATTTGATATTTTTATGAATTTTAATTAAATTTAAGTCATTATCCGGATTTTCGGATTCGGGACGTGACAGTACACAATATATATCGTAACATATTAACAAGATATAACTTCACAAATTTTTAACCTTATTTTTCAATTCCAATTCATATCCCAAGAATAAATCCACCAACCACAATATTACACTTTTAGTGGGAAACAACATACGAGCCTCCAAATAACACAAAAAATGAATAACCAAGAATGATAAAACATATCCAATATATGTTATATATCGTATCCAATATATATTGGAACATGTTTATAAAACACCTTTTTTTTTTTGAATGTTAAGGAACTCACACACCCCCACATGAGCCCTATAGGGCTCGAACCCTAGACTTCTTTCAATTTTGGGGAGGAATGGAAATACCATTAGACCACAAGGTCATTGATATATTTATAAATATATATAAATATATTATAATTATATTATTAGATATTTATAAGACGCCTTTTCATAAATATTATACACTATTTTTCAATCTCAATTCATTTCCGAAGAGTGAAACCATTAACCACAACATTACTCCTTTAGTGAGAAATAACTTAGGAGCCTCTAAATAACCCCAACAATGAATAACAAAAAATGTTAACACATATCCAATATATGTTATATATCGTATCTAATATATATTATATATCGTATCCAATATATATTTTAACATATTAACTAGACATATCTTCACAAATTTTAACCCTATTTTTCAATCCCAATTCATATATCAAGAGTGACACCACCAACCACAATACTACTCATTTAATGAAAAACAACCTATGATCCTCCAAACAACCCAAAAAACGAATAACCAAAAATGTTAACATATAACCAATATATGTTATATATCATAACCATTATGTATCTTAACATATTTACAAGACATATCTTCACGAAGTTTTGACCCTATCTTTCAATTCCAATTCATATTCCAAGAGAGAAACCACTAACCACAACATTGTTCCCTTAGATGAAAACAACCTATGAGTCTCCAAATAACCCCAAAAATGGATAACCAAGAATGCTAACACATATTTTATATATGTTATATATCATACCGAATATATATTTTAAGATATTTATAAGACACCTCTTCATAAATATTATGCATTATTTTTCAATCCCAATTCATATCCCAAGAGTGAAACCACTAACCACACAATACTACTCTTTTAGTATGAAACAACTTAGGACCCTTCAAATACACCCAACAATGAATAATCAAGAATGCTAACACATATCCAATATCAGTTATATATCGTACCCAATATATATCTTAACATATTAACAAGATATATCTTCACAATTTTTAAAATTTATTTCTCAATTCCAATTCATATCCCAAGAGTAAAAGAACTAACCACAATACTACAATTTTAGTGGGAAACAACCTATGAGCCTCCAAATAACTTGAAAAATGAATAACAAATGATTACACATATCCAATATTTGTAATATATCGTGTCCAATATATATCTGAATATATTTATAAGACACGTCTTTACAAATATTATACACTATTTTTCAATCTCAAATCATTTTCCAAGAATGAAACCACTAACCACAATACTACTCATTTAGTGGGAAACAACCTACAAGCCTCCAAATAACCCAAAAAATGAATAACCAAGAATGATAACACATATCTAATATATTATATATATCGTATCCAATATATATCTGAACATATTTACAAGACACATTTTCACAAATATTATACACCATTTTTCAATCTCAATTCATTTTTCAAGAGTAAAATCACTAACCACAATACTACTCTTTTAGCGGGAAATAACCTAAGAGCCTCTAAATAACCCCAACAATGAATAACCAAATATGTTAACACATATCCAATATATGTTATATATCGTACCCAATATATATTTTAACATATTAACAAGATATATCTTTACGAATTTTTAACCTTATTTTTCAATTCCAATTCATATCCCAAGAGTAAAACCACTAACCACAATACTACTCCTTTAGTGGGAAACAACCTATGAGCCTCCAAATAATTTAAAAAATGAATAACCAATAATGATTACACATATCAAATATATATTTGAACATATTTATAAGACACCTCTTCACAAATATTATACACTATTTTTTAATCTCAATTCATTTCCCAATAATGAACCCACTAACCACAATACTACTCATTTAGTGGGAAATAACCTAAAAGCCTCCAAATAACCCCAACAATGAATGACCAAAAATGTTAACACATATCCAAAATATGTTATATATTGTACCCAATATATATCTTAACATATTAACAAGATATATGTTCACAAATTTTCAATCTTATTTTTCAATTCCAATTCATATCCCAAGAGTAAAACTACTAACCACAATACTACTCCTTGGTGGGAAACAACATATGAGCCTCAAAATAACTTAAAAATTGAATAACCAAGAATGATTACATATATCCAATATATGTTATATATCGTATCCAAAATATATCTGAACATATTTATTAGACACCTCTTCACAAATATAATACCCTATTTTTCAATCTCAAGTCATTTCCCAAGAGTGAAACCATTAACCACAATACTACTCCTTTAGTGGGAAATAACTTATGAGCCTCCAAATAACCCAACAATAAATAACCAAAAATGTTAACTCATATCCAATATATATTATATATCGTACGCAATACATATTGTAACATATTTATAAGACATCTTCACAAAGTTTTAAATATTTTTAAATATTGGTTATGTATTAACATTATTGGTTATTCATTTTGTTAGTTTATTTAGAGTCTTTTATGTTGTTTCGTACTAAAGGAGTAGTAGTGTGGTTAATGGTTTCACTCTTGGGAGTTGGATTGGGATTGAAAGATAGGGTAAAATAATTGTGAATATATGTCTGGTAATATGTTAAGATGTGTAATGGGTACGTGTTCTAAACATATTGGTTATGTGTTAACATTATTAGGTATTCATTTTTTTGTTTATTGGAGTCTTCTGTTGTTGTTTAGCATTAAGTGAGTAGTGTTGTGGTGAGTTGTTTCACTCTTTGAAGATGAATTGAGATTGAAAAATAAGGTAAAATAATTGTGAATATATGTCTTGTAAATATGTTAACATATGTAATGGGTAAGTGTTCTAAAACATATTGGTCTTTTAATAATTTTACTAAAATACATAATTATTTACTTATATGTCTTAAACATTTAATTAGTATTCATTTCATCATTATCAACTTATATGTCATAAAGCGTTTAGTTATGATTCATTTCTTTTAAATTAATAAAATTACAAAAATTCAAGAACTGTATAAAAGTATTAAAAATGCTTGAAATTTACTAAGTAGTTTATATAAAAAGTAAATATAAATAAATATACAAGAAATATCATACAAAAAATAAAACGTTAAATTTATAATCTTTCAAAATATGACAAGGATTAATATATGTGTTGGTTAGAAAATTTTCTCATTAATCAGTTATTAAATAAGAAAAATAAATGAATATCAAATTGAAGGTAATTTATTATGATTTTAATTTTAATATAAAATTATAAAAATATTTCAAATTACGTACACTCTTACAATTGTACAAATAAATAAAATTTCTAATATTAAATTTTAATGGAATTTTATTTTAAGCAATATAGTATATGCACATGTATATACACGTTATATTTTAGGGGGAGACTTCTAAACAACTTAAATTTCATGGGTTTAAAATTTTAATTTTTGTGGGATCCATTATATAAAGGATAGAATTAGACTTTTAAATTTATTATATAAAATTACACCAATCAATGCAAATTGGTATGGGGACCTATATGAAGGAGTGAAAGTTTCAAAACATCCCATCAATTTGTGCATGCATAGTTGTATGTACAGTGTTTTTCATTAAATAATATTTTTAAATTTACTAAAGAGCAACCGAAAAGATATCTTGCCCCGAAAAAATATAGCCAAACACATAGACCGCGTTTGGAAACCTTGTTTATATTTTTGTTTTTGTCCTCTTGAGAACAAAAAATATTCTTGTTCTTGTCCTTATTTCCTACCTTAAAAACCAAAAAACACAATTTTTGTTTGGGATAAAAAAACAAAAAAAAACAAGTCTTCTTCTTCTCGATCTCCATTTTTCAGTCTTTTTTCGTCTCTCTCTTACATACACACTTCTTTTTACCGCCTATAAACCTATTACTGCAAATGATCTCTCAATCTCACTTTCTCTCTCTAAACCCCAAAACCCTTCATCTCTCTACACCACATTCAACTCCAATACCCCCAAATCGAACTTCACCACTCTTCAATTTTGCCCTAAAATTCCCAATTTCGCGCCCAAGCCACCTCACTCTAACAATGTCTTCAAATCCAAACCTCTCATACCACGTACAAACTTGCAACACCGTTTCACAAGTTGGCAAAATTGATCGGTTCTGTGTGTATATATATATATTGTTAGTCACTAATTAGCCCTAGAGGAGGGGGTGAATAGGGTTATAAAAATTCTTAGCTACTTATTGCACTTAATTTGATTTCAACAGTTTAAGTTAAACAAGATGTGAGCAATAAACACTTTTAAACAACAATAGATTCTTGACATATGAAAGTTGAGGTTCGGTAACTCCTACTCCTCGGCTTAAGGATCCCCTCTTAAGACTTTCCCAATCTCACACTATAGTTTTTCCTTGTAGGTGGAATAACAAACCTTTACACACGAGCTAACGAGCCCATCACACAAACAAGAGGACAAACCCCTCTTGAGGATCAATGAGCTTCACTCACTTAAAGATCTCTATCCTTTTATAAAGAAATGATACACTTAAAAAACACTCAAAACCCTTAGGGTCTGTTTTGTAAACAGGTTTGGTGCCAAAAATATGGTTTTGGTGCCAAAAAATGGTACAAAATCATGTTTGGTAAAATGGTGCCAAAAAATAGTACCGTTACTGTAGCAAACCATGGTGCCAAATTTGTGAAGGATTTTGGAACCATCTTTTTGATGGTTTTGGATGGTGCGGGTACTGTAGCAAACCACTGTAGCAACTCGAATCACTGTAGCACCGAATATAATATTTATATTTTAATATTAATATTAAAATATTATTATTATAAATTTTAATATAACATGGTTTGGTTTTTCAGCATCACTTTTTCTCACACCAAAACCATCTGTACCAAACATGGTTTGGAACCAAAATAAAACCACACCAAACCAAATCCAACCCAACCCAAACCAAAACAAAAAACTAACACCGTACCAAACCGTTACCAAACGCAACCTTAAGGTTTATGAAGGATACACAATGTATAAGCTCAAGTGTCACTCCCCAAATTCCTAGAACTCCGAAACCTGAGCCTAAGAGCTAAGGGAGTGAATGCGGAAGTAAAAAGAAACGAGAACAAATGACCTCCAGTCATCAAACACCCACCAAAAGGGTAAAAATTTCATTTCACCCCTACGACAAATGACCTTCAGTCATCATGCTCTGATACCATGCTGTCACGCCCCTAAAATCCCCGAAACTCCAACCTAGAGAATCAATGAATTTTCAAAGGGTGACATAATTCAAGCAACCACTAGAGTCAACAATAACAAGGAAATACATGGAATAACAATGAAAAAATATACTTCATGCCTAATCGAATACTAGAAACTCAATAGTATCATTCGATACCAAACTGACACGTCCCTAAATTCCTAAGACTCCCGAACCGGGACATCCAAGGAATCCAGGATGTGATCCTTAATACGAACGACCAACTAAGATATCATTAACCATGAAAACATGTGGAATAATGATAAAAGTGGTATATTTCATACCCAAATGAATGATAGAATAAAGCAGCGGAATCTAACAAAATAACAGAATAACCTGTCAATAACAGTTCGATAATAACTATGGCTCACATGCCCAACATTCATCAATCCTACTAGGGCCGAGGTAGTGGAAAGGAACCACCAACCCCTACACAACCTTCTATAATCAACAGAGCCACAAATGCTCTAATAAGAATACAGAAAAGCACATAGCAGTGCCAAATAAATACAATAACATCCTAAAATAATAAATACATGAAATAAAAGATACACCAATAGGGATATACCAACAGACTGGCTCCCTAGAGAAATATATGACAATCCCATACAAAATGGGTAAAGAAGCTGACAGCAAATAACTATCATCCCCAAACCAGTCGAGCTGCATCTGTAACCGCATCACCATGCGTAACTCCAAAACCTGTAACAAGGAAAATAAGAGGGAACTGCCGTTGCACCGCATGCTGCCCGTAGCCATAACATTTCCTGTAACCTGGCGTGGGAATACGAGGGGGCGATGAAATACCCCTGTGAGCAAATAAGCTTAGTGGGAAAAATGATATTCTAACTACCACATCCTCTGATAGTTTAGGTAATGCTAAACTATATAGCAAGATACATAGCCCACAAATCCCAGCTACGCAACCCCAATGCACGTACTCGTATACTACCGTAAATAAGTATACATATCGGGAATATATATATCTATATATATGTGTGTGTATATATATATACAAGTACACAACATGAGTCTATAAGGTACGACTAAGACTCGTACTCCAAGTACCAACACCGGTAGTCTATACTACTCTCACTACGTACTCTAGATACACGACACTCATGTCCAATCTCATAAATCATCCGGCGCTCACAACGCTAACCAAAAAATCTAAACAAAGGGAATCACACTCACCTCTAATATCCACAGGGATCAAAATCCACCACTAGTACCAAGGAATACTCATAACTCACTCCACGAGAACACATGAGGAAAAACACTCACGTCCTTGCGTACTAACACAATCGTCATCTATATATATATATATATATATGTACAATATATATATAAGAAACATCATCTCATTCCTAGAGAAAATCTATACCTCAAGGATGGAATCACCTCATCATATCACCATACGAAAATCTCAAAATACCATCTCCAACAAGGTCAATAAATCACCAATACTCTCACTATGGATAAGGAACACTAAACGGTCAAATCTCGGAGAGTACCTGAACACTACTCTCATGACAACCACATGAGAGTCAAGGAACCAAAACAAGGGAAAAGAAGTCCCAATACTAAACCAACGGATAACCGAGACAACAACGTCAAGGTTAAAACACCCCAAATGCTTAGGGAAAACACCCAGACCAAATAAACCAATTCACTCGGCATCCATGTCCCTAACACGTGTAACAACTCAAGTCACCTAGGTGGTGACATCAACAACCGAGAATGAGTGAAAGACAACACTATATGTGTGCACTGAATAACAACCAACCTCAAACCCCAGACTTAAAATGATCGAAGCAAAGGTGAACAAGAAAACACATTTCAAAACTCTAAAGGATGAGATCTTGAGAAAGAAGTCTCAAAATCTCAGAATCTCAAGAAAGTAATAAAATAGTTTTCCTTTAAGAAACCACATAGTAAAAATGACCGTCTTGCCCCCGGTCTCCGTTGTTCGCCTGTCCTGGCTACAGGGGTAGGCGAAAATGAGTTTTTCCTTTTAAATACAATGAGTTTATTTTTAAAACTTTGAAAAACTCCGTTTCCGACAGACATCCAGATAAGAGTGACTACAACTCCAATGATTCCTATAATGTCCAAGAGGACAATGAAGGAAGAACAATATGTTGGACTCACGAAACACAACCATCCGTTTCCAACTCCACAAAATAAATGACAACACAAGGAAGAGGTTCGGCACCACGCCGTAACCGACGGCTCAATGAGTGACATATGAGTCAAAGACATGTACTAGTATACAGAGTACAGTGGAAGAAATGCTTAGGAGAATGAACTAAGCACTAGAACCAAGACTGTCGAGCTACAGTACCTCGAGTACTTAATAAAACCACTCAGACCCCTTAATATCATGAAAAGGGAAAACTAGTGGTCGATACCACGGAACTAACTAGTTTCAATCAATACCCCTTCCAATTCATTATAACCTCAATTTCACATTTGATTCTAACTCTCTCTAGATTACTAATAGAATCAAGAGACCATTGTCACTCAACTAAACAAGTTCAATCACAACCTCGTCTACCCGCACTCAAAACCTCAAAAGTACGATAAAGGATACACCCCTCTAAATAGGAAAGAAACATCAAGGGTTAGTAATATGCAACCAACCAAAACCACAAGACTATCACCCGCCTCCTCAAGGCCTCAAATCTCAACTGATACTAGAATCAATCCCTGACCTCAAATATCCAAAGAAGTCACTATGCCAATATACTTAACCTCCCCCAATGGTACAAAAGTATATAATCACAAGTATAAAATATACATTTCATTATACTTGAACATTTACCGCATTTAATTCATGTTTTCACATTATTCACTTTCAATTGAGCATTTAATAAAATATGAATTCATTTTGCAACATTCATAATTAATATGCTCCAAAAATCCACAGGCAATAATATCACATAATAACCTGCTCCAACAATCCACATGTAATAATATCACATATACATGTCAAATGAAATCACATAATGCTATACAATGCAATGTGACTCAACACCACCCTTTGCCCAATCACAGGTTAACGAATACGCACTCTACCCATTTACAAGGAGAAAAGAGTATCGCACCGATTCTTTCCAAGTGAATTTTGACACTTCACTTTCAACAAGGAAAACGGTTGCACGAGAGCCCTACTTGCAACTCCCATGCTGAGAGTAGCGCCTACCATCACGATGGGGCAACAACCAACCCTATTCCAAATATCCGAATAACGGATGCACGAGACGACCCGCGACTTCGAGAGCGGCGCATACCACCACGATAGGGCATCAACCAACCCTATATCACCTTTTGGCTTTTTAGTTCCATATGTGGGAGACATCTCCTGGCTAGTTGTTGCGACGATTTGACACAAAGACACCCCCACATGATTTCACAACCCACATATACCAACATCATAATTTGACACTACACGATGTTCTCAATATGCATCCAGGTTCAAATGACAATCATGCCTCAACATAAATATGTAATGCATCATATTTATGAACTATATCCCCATACTACCACATGAATCTCATAATCTCTTTCACATGCTTTTAAACAATAAAACAATAAACCACGACAAACAATTATATCAAATAATCATGCTTGCAATTCGTCAACTTATACTTTAATTCTCAATTATACAAGCTCATTCATTTAAACATACTGTTAATTCCCTTAAAGCAATAATCCACGTATCGTAAGGGGAACCTAGCATAACGTCTAAGTTTTCACGTCCCTCCCATTCACATATTCCCTAACACATAAAAAGGGGAACTAAGCCACCTATTCTTTTTCAATTCAAATATGAATTTATTTAATTTTGCAGGAAAATAATTTAATTAATTTATCAAATTAATTTATAAATCTTGCCTCGATTCTAACCCAATTATAGATATTTAAATTCATAATTTAATATATCTATATAAAAATAAATACGGGTTTGCACACCCAAACCACGTCAACGATATGGAATTGAGAATAAAATTTTCCACCTTAATTTACGCTTACAGAACAGCCCGAAACGGCCCACCGTGAACAGTATCGACGCCCGTATATGGAGTCCGCCGACCAAAGTCACCGGAATGATATTTCGAATATACCGAAACGTCCACCTCGACAACCAAAAATCGACCCAAACCGATAACGGGAAGTTGACCAAATCGTCGGCCGAAGTCTGGCCGAACTGCACTGTCGCACAAACTGCTGCTACTCCACCGCGCGCAGCTCCAGCGACCACCAGCAGCCACCACCTGCTTCGCCGCTCCTCGTCGTCGCCGCTGTTGTTCCAGCCGACGACCACCTGTACCAGCCCGATCCCCCCAGTTTGCAGCTCTTTGCTCTCCCCTCAGCGTCTCTATCTTTCTCTTTCCCTCCACGTACAACACAAATGAAGAAGATGAAGATGCAACCATGGAGGAGGAGAAATTAGTCGAGGAAGAAGAAATAGTAGTCCGCGGCTGAGAAGGAGAAGAAGATTGGTGCAGATTCTGTCATACACGTACATACCTATATATCACTACATATATCTGATATATGTATACATATCAATTGAAATTGAAATTGAAAACTGGTACACTTAACTCTAATAGGTGCATGTGACCAAGTGTAACCCAAGGATTAAATAATGTGTGTCACCATATATTTATATATCTTAATTTTAAATGTGACCCTCTTTTCATCCAAAAATATAAAATAATCCCCATACTTTACTAAAACGTCCAAACGGTCCCCAAATAAAATACCGGAACTCCACGTGACGTTAAATAAATAATATAGTCCAAAATAAATACACCGGGGTAGGAACCCAAATGTCGGAACCCTATAAGTCGAATAAACTAAACGTCTCGTCGCTCCGTCAAAACTCCAAACACTAAACGTCGAAAGGAAACCGTGTAATCAACAACAAGAACTCGTGTAGTGTCGTCCAGTCGACTTTAAAACTAAACGCGAAAAATTTACACGCGAAATACCAAGGATAACATGAACGTCATGAACAAGTGACGTCATAACCGAAATTAAATCGAAAATAATTTCAGGAAAAAGGAAAATAACACGGGGTGTTACATCAAGTGTTTAATGTGATGTGTTTGGTTCTCTCAAGATCTTACACATTCTTAGCGATAAATGACTCAAGAGTTGGAACAAAGATCTTCTCTAACTAGCTTCTCACAAATAATTGGAATTGAATGAGAGGAGTCTAGCTTTTAATGTTCAAGATTTTCTTGTTGTATATTTGGATAGGAATGAAGAAGAAGATCATCTTTTTGTGCAAGAGAGTAAAGATTGATGTCTTCTACAAAAGCTATCTCATTTTATATATAGCTAGGGTAAGAGTTAAGAGAGTGAGACTCACTTTAGGAGAGTGAGCTAAGAGTGGTGGTAACTGGGGGTAGTTGAGAGCCATTAATGCACTGAAAAAGCCATTTTTTTTAGCTCCATCAGTCAACTGATTTCAATATGTCAGTCGCTTGATTGTTGTCTGTCGGTCGACTGACATTACTATGTCAGTCGTCTGACAAATAACTCAAAAAATCTCTGTTGTGGTCGATCAACTAATAAACAACTGTCGGTCGATTGGTGAATGACTATCGGTCGACTGGCAAATAGCCATGATGAAACTCAAAAACTCTCTGTTGTGGTCGGTCAACTGACAGGTCTGTGAGTCGACTGATTTGAAGGGCTAGTCACCTGATAGTCCAGTTTTCATTTCTTTTAATTTTTATGATGAGCTTATACGTGTGAAAACCTCACATAAACCCTTTGATACAAGTCACTCACCATCCTATCTATCCCAAGTCTTAATTCTTCAATCTTCTGAAGTATTTCAAAAGTGAAATGACCTTATATGTTCTTACTTTAAGCTTTTTGCTTCCAATAAAAATCTTGTTACTTTGTAATGCTCAACTAAGTAAACATATTAGTTCTAAACATGTACTTAATATTTTGTTATCATCAAAACGGATAATTGTTCTTTGATTGACCCTCAGTCCAGCATTCAGGATCAAACGCTTACCCACTTTGCTAAAAGCTATTAGCAAGGGCGCAACTTTATTCCCTTATACTATAGTAGCGCAAAGCCCCACACTAAGCGACAGATGGACATGAGGGGTTGCACCAAGTGTTGGTGCCAATGGGTTGGGCTGTCAAGCACTGATACCATATGATAACGAGTCCCTTAAGGAAGATTGCTGGAACCCATAATTCCAACAATCCCCCCCCCAGCAACTACCCTGGGGGAGGGGACTCGAACCCCGTGACCTCGCTTTGATACCAGCATTCATGATCAAGCGCTTACCCACTTTGCTAAAAGCTATAGTTGTTAGCAAGGGTGTAACTTTATTCCTTTATACTATAGTAGCACAAAACCCCACACTAAGCGGCGGATGGACATGAGGGGTTGCACCAAGTGTTGGTGCCAACGGGTTGGGTTGTAAAACATCGATACCATATGATAGCGAGTCCCTTAAGGAAGATTGCTGGAACCCATAATTCCAACATATATATATATATATATATATATGTATGTGTGTGTGTGTATGGGTGTTCAATTTGGGGGTTTGATGGTGGTCGAAGATTGTTGTTGGGGGTGGTGAAGGTTGGCGGTGGTGGCGGTGGTGGTTGGCGGTGGTGGCGTTGGTGGTGGTTGAGGGTGAAGGGTGGGGGTGAAGGGATGGTGCTGATTGCAGAACTATTCGGAAAAATATTTTCACAATTTTTTTTTTTTTGGAAAATCTCAAAAAGAAAAAAAAAACAAGTTTTTGTTATTCCCTTGTTTTTTCTACTATTCACAAAAACACTTTCCAAATTGAGAACAAAATAAATAGTAAAAATGGTTGCCAAACACGTTCTGTTCTCATGAACAGTGCCAAAAAATAAAAATAAAACATAAAACACCATTTCCAAACGCACCCATACTTATTTGGCATTACAGAGGAACTGCAAAGGATACTACTCCGAGAATTAAAAACTTTAAAAGCCAAACAAAGCCTACTATGTTCTAGAAATATTGGGTGAGGGGACTCTGGAGACCCACGTGTACTTTTTTTTTTTCTTTTTTTATGTATTAATATTAAAAGAAAGAAAATTTGTAACTTAATTTTTTTTTAATACGGTGTAGAAACTAGACATATATCTGCAGTAGAGCGAAGGCAGATTTTGAGAGCGAAGTTTTTTTTCTTTAAAAAAAAGTTAATGTAGGTCGGGTCGGGTCAACCCGCGGGTCAATCCGACCCCGTTTATGGCCCGCCCGTTAATGACCCGACCCAACCCGCCCGTTTGCCACCTCTAAGTTTGGAGTCTTTATACCTCTCGGTTTGGGCTCAACATGTGGGCTTATTCTCTTCCAGGCCCAGATTGGTATAGTCCAGCTCAGTTGATTTCTTATATAAAATTCTTATTTTTCATTCTCACCCATATTGTATGTAGGGTTGGCAATTCGTGTCTGTGGGTCGTATTCATGTCGGATTGAAATGGATCGTATCAAAAAAAATATGGTTAATATACGTATCAAATACGCTCAACCCTAACCCAACCCATTTATTAAACTGGTTACCCGTGTCGATCATGTAACCCGTTGAACCTATTTATTATAATATATTAAATTAATTTTGATAAAATTTAACACGAAACGAATTATGGGTAAATTACATAAACCACCCCTCAACTTTGACCTAATTACAGGCACTATCCCTAACGTTTCATTAATATCAGTTACCACCCTTAACTTTTGCTCCGTTGTAACATTTCCCCCCCTCCGGTAGAAGTCAACACCAGAAAATTCAAATATTGGTCAAAGTTGAATTTTTTGGAACTGAAAACCCTATTTTACCATTACTACCCATACATTTACATTTTAACCATTACTTTTGTAATGATAATTACTAGAATACCCCTACTTAATTTGTTAATTTGATAAAACAAAAATAATGTATAAAAATATATAAAATTATATATTTATAATTCGGAAAAAATACTTTTATATACTTTTTATAAAAAAATATAATTTCGGGAAAAAATATAAAAATATAAAAGTATTTTTATATATTCGGAAAAAAAATATTCGGAATATTTCCGATTTTTTTTTTCCGAATATATAAATTCCAAAAATTTCATAATATTTTTTCCGAATATATAAAAATATATAAATTACGGGAAAAAATATAAAATTATAAAAAATATATAAATTCGGAAAAAAATATAAAAATATAAAAGTATATTTTGAATTTATATATTTTTCCGAATTTTATATACTTTTTATAATTTTATATTTTTTTTTCGAATTTATATATTTTTTCCAAAATTATATATTTTCCGAATTTTAAATTCTTTTTATAATTTTATATTTTTTTTCCGAATTTATATATTTTTTTAGAAATTATATATTTATTCACTATTTATTATATATGTTAATTTCATTTTTGTTATTATAAATTTGAAAGCTATTAGTAGTGGGAACAAATTTGATAAAATTTATATTTTATATTATGCAAAAGATAAATTTTTAAGGGTAATTATGTAAATTCACGTGGCTCTAGAAAACTCTTGAAATATTTTCACATATATGAGGGTATATAAGTCATTTCCCTACTACTAACAGCTGGATCACTGTTCCGATACTATTTAGGGGGGTAACTGATATTAATGAAACGTTAGGGGTAGTGCCTGTAATTAGGTCAAAGTTGAGGGATGGTTTATGTAATTTACGTAACGAATTATTTAACCTATTTATCAACAAAATTAAATTAAATTTGACACGACCGAATAATAGTTTGTTTATATATTTCAATTCATGACCAATTAGAGAAAAAAAAGAAGGTAAATTACACTTTCACCATCTCAAGATATGATTTATTACAGTTTTACCCTTATAATTTGGATGATTACAGTTTTACCCCTTCTAGGTCATCAAAACCCAATTCTAATGATTGAAAAAGTGAAAAGATATATATACCCCTAAATATCTCTCAATTATAGTGTAAAAAATTGGGGTTTTTGTATGATTTGTCTGTAATTGTTCAATTAATGTGTTCAAATTAGGGCAAAATGAAATAATATTATAGTAAACTGGGGCAAAAATATTCACAACAATAAATTTAGAAGTATTTTAGACATTTCACCTAGTATTGACCAGATATGATCACATTGGAATTTTATCCCAGGGGTATTTGTTACAACTTCCAAATTTGGGAGGGAATAAAATTATAATTATCCAAAAGATATGAGGTAAAGCTATAATAAATAATATATTAAGGAAATAAAAATGTAATTTACAAAAATAAATATAAATATAAATATAAAATTAGACCCCAACCCGATAATAATATTCTTGTATCATTTTTGAGTCCTAATCAATCCTAGAACCTTTTAATTGATGCCTTGTCCGTCATATAACCGTGCCATTCCTCATTTTGTCAACTCTATTGTGCAACCTATAACTCCTTAACATACCCTCATCATCTGAAATATAGAACAGAACGAGCCTCGCTTTATTGGCTCACTCAGAATCACAACTCGCCGAATCGAGTTCAACAAAAGAAGCATGTTGAAGATTGCTTCCAATGGTCGCCGACTGGCTAGGGTTCTCAGACCTCCTCCGACACTCCTCCACAACTCGGACCTCCCATTTCAACCTCCTCCTCATCATCTCCAATGCCCTAATTACACCTCAGGTATTCCCCCACCTTTTCCCGCAAGTTCCATTTCACCATTTGGTTACTCGGAAAATCACAAATCCAGGAAAACCGAAAAGAAAAAAGAATAAGGTCTATAGTCTTACTATGTATCAGTTGTTACTAATTCATTTTGTATCCATTTTCTTAGCAACCAAACAGTGCCTATGAAATGATTTAGTGACAAGACAAGTTGTTGAGGCTTATTATTTGTATCCTTTGTTTTTAAATATCAGTTCTGCAAAGCTGCAAGGCTCCCCGGATTGCATTTTTTTTTTCCGTATTAGATTTTATTAGCAACTAAACAGTGCCTATGGCATGTTTGAAGAAATGATTTAGTGACATTCAGTGGGAAAGACACAGGTTGATTCACGACAATGACGTGAAATTGGGATTAAATGATTCGCGGCATTTGTTTGATTTTTTTCTTTCTTTCTTGTACATTTTTCTCAGCAACCAAACAGTGCCCATGTCATCTTTGAAGGAATGATTTAGTTATACACAGGACGACTCTTCGTATTTATTGTTAGGGTTCAATAATCAGTTTAACAATGCCCTCGTCAGACTGCATTTTTACTTTTCTTCAACTGCATTTTCTTAGCGACAAGCGGTGCCCTATGACATGTTTTTACTTCGTTTAGCCGTTTGGTTGCTCCGGAGGAAAAATAGACTAAATCAAAAGCTCTAAAGTCTTTACTGGTTATTTTTATATGTAGAAGTAGCAGTTTAGCTGAGGTATGTAGCTCTACATGCCTCGTCAGATTGCATAAGCCCTCTCTTTTTCTAAACATTTTCTTAGCAACCAAACAGTGCCCATGACATGTTTGAAGGAAGTGAAATGGGCAGGGATAGTTCACGACAATTGCGTGACTTGGCGTTGAATGATTCACGGCATATGTTGCATTATTTTAAATTTTCTAATACATTTTCTTAGCAAGGAATGATTTACTAATATTAGAGCCTGAAATCTAGGGATGATTCACTACAATTGCGTGAACATGGCATTGAATGATGCGAGGCATACATTGCAACGGCCTACATGCTCCATGATGATGCATAGGGCATTGTACTCTTCGGAAACGAGTTCAGATGAAGCCGCTTCTACGGGTAGTTCTTGCGTTTGTTTTTTATTTATTTGAATTTGGTTTATGAAGCTAAAATTGCGATATTCTGCATTGTGATGTTTCAATGCAGATGAGGTGAAGGAACTGTATGATAAAATGCTTAAATCTGTAATGGAGCAAAGGTCTATGCCTCCGAATGCTTGGTTGTGGGCACTCATTGGAAAATGTACAAACCACAAGGACATTGAGCTTTTGTTCGATATTTTGCGGCACCTCCGGCGATTTGTTAGTTCCTATTCTTATATTATCACTATTGTGATTTAAAGCCATATTTGATTGGTTTTAGTTCTTTATGGAGTTACAGAATGTCTACTTTGATAACTGAACTATTGATTTTGCTGCAGAGACTTTCAAATCTTCGTATTCATGAAAACTTTAATTGCAACCTTTGCAGAGAAGTTACCAAGGCTTGTGCTCGTGTAGGGGCCATTGACTTTGGTATGTTTTAATAATGTGTTTCTTGTATTAAATTTTGAGTTTTCTCTATCATAAGTTTCTGTGAAATCGTTGGCCTTTGGTTTTTCTATCTTAATATGATTAAACTTCCAAACTAATCCTCTGGAATCGTCTTCCTTTAGTTTTAGCCTGTAGTAGATTCGCGAAAATCCTAATTTCTTTGTCGTCTTATGGGCAGGGTGGGGCTCTAGAAAATTTCAAATACCTACTTTTACCCCCACAAATTGGTTATTTTACATAAAATGCCGTATTTGTCACCTGGAAATTTATATGAACTATTTTAATTCCAAAAATTTCAGGACACTATTTTATTGCCGCAATTACTATGAATTGAGATATACTGTTACTTATGTCACCTCAAAATTCATGTAAATTTAAATTTGGACCCATACAGACTATGTTTGAAAGCTCAGATCTTGCAAAATTGAAATACAATCTAGAGATTAAGATAGATTGGTCCCTTCCATATATTTTATTCAGTGGGATCTTCCAGTTCAGCAGTTTCCGGATCAGGCATCTTTCATTCTTTCTCCCATTCAAACTCTAAGAGAGATTGCATGATATGGTTGCTTCTTGCCTGCTCTCTAACACTTTCAAGTGAGCTAGGCTAAGGAACTCATTCAAGGAGTGGTGGTCATAAAAATAAGTTGGTAGGTGTTATTGGAATATATACATATTTACGAGTATAAATCTATTCTATGTATTCGTGTGAGAGAGAGAGAGAGGAGAGAAAAACAGTAGTCCACTGTCTCCTCATCACAATAATATTATTGTAGGTTGACAAGCGTTCGATGACAAATTCTGTAGCTACTCCTGTACAAATTATTAAAGCACATCTCTTTTTTTGTTCTTGTTGCTTGTGCTTTTGTTAAATTTTGTTTATTAAAGTTTTATATATTGTAATTCCAATGCAATCGAGACTAAATTTGTTGTTAATAGCATGTGTTTAAGGCTCGAAACTTTTCAAAAAAAGGTTGTTGAATGAATATATCTTGATAATAAAAGAGCCCGTGTAGTCAAATTGCTTGTCCTCCATATTGTTAATGTTGACTCACAGTTGTTAATATCTGTAAGTAGTAAAAAGTTTGATGAGGTGTTCAGTTCTCGATTAGATGAAAATGATTTTTGTACGCTTTTATAGGTAAGAAAACATTGTGGAAGCATAATCTGTACGGATTGACTCCTAGTATTGGATCCGCCCACCATTTGCTGGTACATGCACTTTCTAGTATGGTACATGGTTATATGGTATCTGTGCATATAGTAAAATTTTAATTTTATGTGACTGCAGTCATATGCTAAACAACACAATGATGCTAAACTTATGCTAGAGGTAATGAAACTTCTGAAAGCGAATGATTTGCCTCTGCAACCAGGTACAGCTGAAATTGTTTTTAGGTATGTGATCATAACATTTGCTTTTTATCTAGATTGCAAGTTTTAAGTATTTTGATACTTACAGATGACCCCCATTGGGACACTAAAATCTAGTGGTTGGTGCTTTCTGATTTTTTAATGTGCTGCCAACGTGGAACATGGTGCATGCTTCACAATCAAATTAGTGCTTCTTCAGTGTGAACCACACGCTTTTTTTTTTTTATGTGCATAAGAGTATATGTGTTTTTTTTTGTGCATTTTGACATGTTAAGTTGCAGATTTACATGTCTGCTGAAACTATTAAACTATATTGTTTCTGAAGTCAAATGGAAAGTTCATCTTAGTTCTACTGAAATAGTGATGTCATGGTGTAATAGCTAAAAAATGCATGGCCCAATCAAGATGGGCCACAGGACTGATGGGCCGACGACTGATGGGCCGAAAGCGGATGGGCTAAAAACAAGTGGGCTGAGGAAATAATGGGCCTATGGAAAATTCTAGAAGTTAAGTGATCCACAAGACAAGGAGTAGACCAATTATAGAATAAAGAGTCCAAAAAAAAGGGTAGAGTTTATCAAATCCCCTGATTTAAGGGATTGATAAACTTGGATACATGGGTTTGACCCGTCTTCCATAATTGTGTATAAATACATGGCTTTGATGAATGAGAAGAGATCCCTAATTTTTTACCCTAATTATAATTGTGTAGTTTTTCTGCATCTTCACAATTGGTGTCGTCTGTGGGAAAGCTCCTATTATTGAAATCTTTTTCAATAAGCTTCCCACTCTCTACAAAAAGCTAAGATTCATACCATCAATGGCGGTCACACGTTCACAACAGACCGAATTACCTCCAAACGGAGGCCAGCAACCAGAAGACCCGATCAGACGAGCCCTAGAGGAAAGGACTGCCGAATTAGAGAGACAGAACGCCGAACTGGCGGCAAAATTGGCTCAACTACAGTACCCACAGGAGGTACATGATGACGAGCAGTCCGGCCAGCGTGAACAGTCTATAGGCCGCCAGACAGACAATGACGACCTCCCAGCTAGAGCCCACAACGATCGTGAAGAGCACGCATAGTCATCTATACAGGTTCTTGGGGTACGTAACCACGAGGAGGTCCTGACCATGAGAAAACTGGAAGAAATCATGTCCAGATTCCAGCGGGAAGTGCTTAAGGACCTGAAGGTACAGACCCCTATCGATCTGGCATCCGAGGCATCCATCGACGCCGTCCAGACACTGTTCACAATCTCGATCACCAGTGTGCCCTATTCGGAGAGGTTCAGATTACCGAAGTTCACCCTGTTCGATGGTACAAAAGATCCAACAGAGCACATCTACCACGTTCATACCAAGATGAATGTTTACAACGAGAACGAGGCCTTACTCTGCAAAGTTTTCCCCACCAGCTTGAACGAAGCAACCCTCCTATGGTTCAGAAAGCAACCGCCCCGATCGATTTGAAGCTGACTCAGACTCTGCGAGTTATTCATTGCCCAGTACTTCGGTAACAAAAGACAGAAGAAGACCATCTCCAGTTTGTTCACCATGATCCAAGAGAAAGGTGAGTCCCTGAAAAGCTTTGTCTCACGATTCAATGTGGAGATGTCTTCGATTGACAACTGCGATCAACATTCGGCTGTCGAAGCCTTCAGGATGGCCCTGATCCCTGGAACCAAGTTCCATCAATCCCTGGTCAAGAGGCCACCAGCAGACATTGGAGAGCTCAATTCCAGGGCGCAAGGGCACCTCCGAATAGAAGAGGAGTTGGTCATACGGCAAAGAAGGACCGCCTTTACAACAGTAGAGGAAAGGGCACCCGAACCCTCCAGGGTAAAGGATCGGGCATCAGACCGAAAGCGACCGAGCGCTCCTCATGCGCCCTCCCTAGTCCCAGAGAAACGCCCAAGGTTTGAGGACAAGGTCACCCCCTTAAAGGTGACCCTGGCCAAGCTGTACCAGGAGACAAAGGGTAAAGGAATCTACCGATCACCACCACCCATCCGACAGCCGATGGACCAGAGAGATATGTCGAGGCACTATGCCTTCCATGGCGAGTACGGGCATCATGCCAACGAATGCAGAAGTCTCAGGAGACAGGTTGAAGCCATGATAGCAAAAAGAGAGCTGACCGAGTATGTTGCCAAGGAAGGAGTCCGATCAGACTAGGCGCCACATGTACCTGCCAAGGGAGCTATGGGACAGCCCGTACGGGTCATCCACATGGTCCACGGAGGACCAAGTCGTTCAGAGATAGAGGAGGCCCGGAGGTCCCAGATGCGACAAGCTCAGAAACTGCGAAGGGTTGGCGAGGTCAGCGAGTTCAGAGGCTCGAAAGAGGATGCCCGAATAATTTTCACTTCTGCGGATATGCGGAGCATTCAGACGCCACACGACGACCCTTTAGTGATCTCCCTCATGGTCTCGAACTGCTTGATCAAGAGGGTGATGGTTGACCCTGGGAGTAGCGCCAACATTATCATCAAATGGGCCTTTGAGAAGTTAGAAATCAACCCTCAGGAGATCGTACCGTCCAGAAGCCCGATAGCAGGATTTGATGGCAGAAGAGTGGAACCAGTGGGAGAGATCCAACTGCCGGTAACAGCAGCAAGGCGCACGCTTCGGGAGACTTTTGTGGTGGTAGATGTCAAACCTTCCTATAATCTCCTCATGGGAAGGGGATGGATTCACCGGATGCACGGAGTCCCTTCAACCATGCATCAAGTCATGCGATGTATTGACCTGAACGGAGTTGACGTGATTGACATTAGGGGCGATCAGGTAGCAACAAAGGAGTGTTACGCTGTCACTATGAAAAGTAAAAAAAGAAAGGCATAACCAGAACAAGGGTCACAATCCAAGGCGGTACCCGATGATAAATAACAATTACAGGAGGACGGTTCGGGATCACCAGTAGCAGCTGAACCTCTGTTGGAAGTTCAAATTTGCCCCGATCGTCCCGAAGGGTTTACTTGTGTTGGTTCAGGCCTCAGTCCATAGGAAAAAAAGGAAATGGAGTCCTTTCTCCGATCTAATGCTGACATATTTGCATGGAGCCATATGGACATGACCGGCATCGACCGATCAGTAGCCCAACATTCCCTCAATGTGGATCCCAGCGCAAGGCCCGTCAGACAGAAACAAAGGCGAATGGGGGCCCATCGAAACCAAATCATAGCTGAAGAGGTTGATCGACTCCTTCGAGCAGGATTCATAAAGGAAGTCCAGTATCCTTCTTGGTTGGCAAACGTTGTGGTGGTCCAGAAGAAAAACGGCAAATGGAGGGTATGTGTGGACTTCACAGATCTGAATAAAGCCTGCCCGAAAGACTGTTTCCCTTTACCAAAGATCGATCAGATGGTGGATGCCACCGCAGGTTTCGAAGGGCTGAGCTTTCTAGATGCGTACTCTGGGTATAACCAGATACGAATGAACCCAGAGGACCAGGAGAAAACCGCCTTCATCACTGAATCAGGTACGTTTTGTTACACAGTTATGCCTTTCGGACTAAAGAATGCAGGTTCTACCTATTAAAGGCTGGTCAGAAGGGTGTTCCAAGGAATGATGGGATCTATCATAGAAGCCTACATCGATGACACGGTTGTCAAAAGCAGGGCACAAAGAGACCACCTGACCGATCTGCAACATGTGTTCAACACCCTCAGGAAGTACAATATGAAGCTCAACTCGTCCAAATGTTCTTTCGGAGTGTCCTCAGGCCAGTTTTTGGGGCACATAGTTGATCGGACGGGAATACAAGCTAGCCCGGCCCAAGTTAAAGCTCTCGTAGAGTCAGCAGAGCCAAGGACCCGGAAGGAAATCTAGGTGCTTACCGGGAGGATAACAGCCCTCAGTCGCTTCATCTCTCGATTAACCGATCGGTGTAAGCCGTTCTTTCAAGCAATAAAGGCGGCAAAAGGAGAAGTCTGGGGGCCAGAGCAAGCAGAAGCCCTGAAAAAACTCAAAAGTTACATGGCAAAGCCTCCGATACTGGCAACCCCAGATGCAGATGAACCACTGCATCTGTATCTGGCAATATCAACAACGTCAACCAGCGCCGCTCTGGTCAAGGAAGGCAAGGGGTATCAGGCGCCAGTCTTCTACATCAGCAAAGCCCTTGCCGACGCATAAACCCGTTATTCGAAGCAGGAGAAACTGGTACTATCTTTGATCAATGCAAAAAGACATCTTCAGGATTATTTTGAGGCACACCCGATCATAGTGCCGACAGTCTTCCCGATTAGGTCTATAATGGCGAAACCAGAGTTGTCAGGAAGGGTGTCCAAATGGGCAATAGAGCTCGGTGTGTTCGATATAACCTATGTCCCCCGAACGGCCATCAAAGGACAGGCAGTAGCTGACTTCCTGTTGGAAACAGAAACTACAGACTCAATAGAAGAATGTGAGTCAGGATTATGGGTTGTGTTCGTGGACGGATCATCGAATATCAATGGAGCAGGGATCGGAGTTGAGCTCGTAACACCAGATGGTACTAAAATCCAACAGTCCGTTCGATTGGAGTTTCCTGCCTCTAACAACGAAGCCGAATATGAAGCCCTTCTTTCAGGAATTCGGTTGGCCCGAAGCCTTCAAGTACAGAAAGCAGAAATTCGAAGTGACTCCCAGTTGGTCGTACGCTAGTTAAAAGGGGAGTATGAAATCCGAGAGCCAAAAATGGAGGCGTATAGGAATTTGGTTCTAAAAGAAGCCAAGGGGTTCCATCAAATAACCTTTGAACAGATTCCCAGAGGGGATAATTCTGTAGCAGACCAACTGGCTAACCAGGCCTCCGCGGCAGGAGAAAGCATGACTCGCATTGTACCGATAGACTTCAACGCCCGGTCCAGCTTGGAGCCCACTGAGGAGGTAATGGTCATTCCATGAGAGCCGAGTTGGATGGACCCTATAGCAGATTATTTGAGAACTGGTGCATTGCCTGAGTCAAAATCGGAAGTCCGGAAGATAAGAATGAAGGCAACTAGATATGCTCTCTACAACGGCTAATTATATCGCAAGTCTTTCTCCGGGCCATATTTGAGATGTCTTACGCCCTCCGAAGCTACGACAGTCATGGAAGAGATCCATGCAGGAGCCTGTGGAAATCATTCCGGAGGAAGATCCTTAGCTCATAAAGTTCTCACCCAGGGATACTTTTGGCCCTACCTGGCAAGGGACGCTGAGATCTACACCCGACACTGCAAAAAGTGCCAGTTTCACGGAGATGCCATCCATCCACCGCCGGAGTTCCTGAACCCAACAATTGTTCCTCACCCCTTTGCCCGATGGGGTATGGATATTGTAGGTCCTCTCCCACAAGCAATACGGTGTACCACACATGTTCTTTTGGCTACAAACTATTTTACCAAATGGGTGGAGGCTGAGGCATATCCCACCATAACAGGCAGCCATGTTATAAAGTTCATCTGGAGCCACATCATCTGTAGATTCGGTCTACCCCGAACCATAATGATGGACAATGACACCAACCTTGATAACAGGAAGGTTCAAGCATTCCTGGCAAAAAATGGGATCAATCAAAACACTTCTTCCGTCGGCTATCCACAGGGAAATGGGCAGGTCGAAAAGACGAACAGAACCATTTTTGACACACTGAGGAAAAAACTTGAAGACGCAAAAGGGGCATGGTTGGAAAAGTTACCTGAGGTATTATGGTCCAATCGGACTACTCCAAGGCAGCCCACTGGAGAGACCCCTTTCGCCATGGCTTCTGGGGCCGAAACAGTCATACCGACCGAGCTAAGGGTACCTACTTTAAGGAGTCAAGCATGGGAAGAAGGTCCAAACAATCAGCACCTAGCCCTTGATCTGGACCTCCTGGAAGAAAGAAGGGAAACTGTCGGGATAAGACTGGCTGCCTATCAGCAGCAAGTCAGGGCACGATTCAATCAGAAAGTCAAAAGAAGGGAGTTCCAAGTTGGCGATATGGTGCTTAGAAGAAAGATTGGGATTGTGGGCAAATTACGAGAGACATGGGAATGACCTTATACAATTGTTGAGGTTATCGGGCGCGACGCTTATCGGGTCCGGAAAAATGAGACAGACCGCCTCGAGTCTAACTCTCAGAATGCTTATCGGTTAAAGAGGTATTATCCTTAGATAGTTACTTTTCCTGTTAAAAAATAAAACTGTGTCTTTCTATGACACTCTTTTTTGTAAAGCATCTGTGCCCGATGCCCGGCACCTCTGCTTCATGATTTTTTAAGCTCATTTCAATAAAGGTACGTTCCACTTCTATACGTGTATTCTTTTTCATTAAAAATATTCCTAATTGTTTGAGTTCAAACCTGATTTGAACTAACCAGAGGATAAAATTCAGCCTCAGGGGCCAGATGCCCGAAGGCTCAAGTTTTCATTAAAAATATTCCTAAGTGTTTGAGTTCAAACCTGATTTGAACAAACCAGAGGATAAAATTCAGCCTCAGGGGCCAGATGCTCGAAGGCTCAAGTTTTCATTAAAAATATTTCTAAGTGTTTGAGTTCAAACCTGATTTGAACTAACCAGAGGATAAAATTTAGCTTCAAGGGCCAGATGCCCGAAGGCTCAATTTTTCATTAAAAATATTCCTAAGTGTTTGAGTTCAAACCTGATTTGAACTAACTAGAGGATAAAATTCAGCCTCAGGGGCCATATGCCCGAAGACTCAATTTTTCATTAAAAATATTCCTAAGTGTTTGGGTTTAAACCTAACTTGAACTAACCAGAAGATGATGACAAAACCTCAGGGGCCAGATGCCCGAAGGCTCAATTGTCTCGCAAACGGTTAAGTACAAATACTAAAACCATAACAAGGATAGAAAAAATACTGAAAAGGGGGAAAAATTCTTGTTCATTGATAAGAAAGAAATTACAAAAATTACCCCTTTAGGGGGAGCAAACACAAATAAAATTGCCTAAACTACTAATCAGGAGGATGATATTCTTCCCCCTTCAGGATGGCAGCGAAGCGCTTCTCGTTCTCAGAGGCAGGAGGGTTTTCGTAGGGCATAGGCATTCCCAGATTGGTGTCGAATTCCTCTGCGGTCTTGAATTCCCGGGATTCCAGGGGGATATGCTCCATTTCATGCCTCCGTCGCCAAGCCTTGACCGATCGGATGTCACAGATAACACAATATCTTTTGTACATGTCAAGACCTCCTAGTCGGCACACTTCTACTTTTTCCCGCTCAAGAGCCAGGAGCTTCTCTGATTCTGCCAGGAGTTTATCTGACTCCGCCTTTTCGGCTGCCATCTTCTTGATAGCTTCCCTCGCTTCTTCTAGCTCGGCAGCCAGGACCAGCTTTTCGGCAGTCAGGGCCCGCTTCTCCGCCTCACCGGTTTCCAAAAGAGTCTTCTGTTCGGAGATGGTCTGGCGAAGGCCATTTGCCTCCTTGACTAGAGAAACCCGGTGGGTGTCATTCTGCTTTATTTGGGCTTTCATACCGGCCATTTTTTTGACGTCGGCCTCCAAGAGGCTGTTGTATGCCTGGACGCCATAGAGAAGTTGCACAGTAAAGAAATGATTATTACACGAAAAGGCGAGCAACAAATAAACTAAGTACAAAAGAGTGAACAAAGTCTTTACCTCCATAACCATTATTGAAGTCTTATTGGCTAGATCAGTTCTGGTGATCTTGGTCTGGGCAACCCTATCAGCTGGTGTCCAGACCCCTTTGGCCATAGCCTGAAGAGCTTCTAGCTGATTAAGGGTGATTTGGTCAGCGTAGACCGGTGTCCCGTTTGGCAAAAGGAACTTCGGCTCCCAGGGAATCAAGGATTGGGATGATTCAGGAGCTGTAGGAGTTTTGCTTGAAGAAGCAGTGTCAACTTGAGTTCTGACCCTTTTATTAGCCACTCCACCTGCTGTACTAGACCGGGTCCTGATAGTTGGAGGATTTACTGGAGGCGGGGGTGGAGCTACCGGAATCTGTGTTGGTGGCGTTACCGGGTTCTGAGCAGGGGAAGGTACCGAAGCCGCCGGAGGAGCCGTTGAGAGTGGTACGACATCAACCAAGGTAACCCCTTCGGGAACTTGAGGGATTCTGGCAGACAGGGGTTTGTCAGGCAAGTCCATCATGTCAACAACAACGCCCAAATTAGAAATCGACTCAAGATTTTCCAAAGTCAGCAGGTCAGTATCTGATCGGGCTTTGCCCCAGATATGGGTTTTCAGGAGGCCTATGCATTGTTTTATGAAAGTAAAGGGAAGGTCCCTATCTTCGTTACCCAGGAATTTATAGGCATAGTCTCCCCGATGAAGATTGCAATGTTCACAAAGGCAGGAGACTTTATGAAGGGCACGGTAGATGGGCAGACGAATGGCACCGAAGACTCTTGGGATCGGGAATATACGCGAGAAGGGGTAAGACCAGTTGCCGCTCACTACTACCATTATTTCCTTCAATCCCTTATCCGACTTTTCGGTATCTGTACATATACTACGACCTTGGAAAGGGAAAATATTGTATCTACCCTTACTTGCTCGGGCGTTCTGGAAAAAATAACAAAGGAGCAGATCTGCCAAACCTAAGTTGAGATCTAAGTCCCTGTTGTACAACAAAAGCATAGACATGATCCTAAGGCTGTTCGGGTTCAGCTGAAGGGGATGCACGCCTAGCATAAAGAGCGCGTAGTGAAAAAAAGGGTGAAGGGGGAACCTTAGAACCCTAAGATGAGATGCCGATAGAAGGATGCTACCGGGAGCCAGTCCCTGGCTCTGGGTAAAGTCTAGGTAGCCGGGGTAAGGAGATACATCAACGTCACCAGGTACTTGGGTCTCTGCCCGAAGGTGTTTAACGTTTACTTCAGGTCGAACTCTTTTTAGTGGGGCCACTACAAATGGTTCGGAGGGCTTGGGATTCACAGGTTTGGTTGTAGATGAACCCGGAAGGTCAGTGCTTTGAGGCGTTGTCTTTTTTGCTCTTTTACGAGTGGACGGGGGGCTGTCACTACTAGTGGGATTAGTGTCCGAAGTGGAAAATAGAACAACTTCCTCTACTGACCGGGTGTCGTCACTATCAGACATGATGTCAAGAAAGGTAAAAGAGATAGAAGGGGGTAGAGGTGAAAATTACAAAAAGAAGGGAACCGATCGACTTACTCAGCTGGTGAATGAAGAGTCACAGAAGCTTCGGGTAGCAGCAGGGTTCTGTTCTACCGAGAGGTCTGAATTGACGAACAGAAAGGTTGCGGTAGTAACGAGAAAATAAGTTCCAGAGACGAAGAGCTAAGGAAGAGAGAGGCGAGAGCAGAAAATTGCAAAATATAAAATGAAGAATGAAATGGAGAAGTGTGGGTTTTTATAGAAGGGGAGAAGGAGGCCAAAGGGCTGCACGAAGTTCGAAGGTCGCACAACCCACGATGAGCCGTCATGGTGCTGAGATTAAGGAAGTAATGGCCATTCATTTCAAAATGCCAATAAATGCTCATAATGGATTGACAACTCATCAAACCCTCATTTCCCATAAAGTGCATATATGAGTATATGTGTATAATGGTGTGTAAATTTTCGGTCATGGGCTTTGAGAAAGGAAAGGTTACAAAAGCCTATAACCTTAGGGGCCAGTGTAATAGCTAAAAAATGCATGGCCCAACCAAGATGAGCCACAGGACTGATGAGCCGGCGACTGATGGGCCGATGGGCCGAAATCGGATGGGCTGAAAACAAGTGGGCTGATGAAATAATGGGCCTATGGAAAATTCTAGAAGTTAAGTGATCCACAAGACAAGGAGTAGACCAATTATAGAATAAAGAGTCCAAAAAAAAGGGTAGAGTTTATCAAATCCCCTGATTTAAGGGATTGATAAACTTGGATACATGGGCTTGACCCGTCTTCCATAATTGTGTATAAATACATGGCTTTTTTTTTTTTTTTTATGTGCATAAGAGTATATGTGTTTTTTTTGTGCATTTTGACATGTTAAGTTGCAGATTTACATGTCTGCTGAAACTATTAAACTATATTGTTTCTGAAGTCAAATGGAAAGTTCATCTTAGTTCTACTGAAATAGTGATGTCATGGTGAATTAATGAACTTGCATATCACAAAAAGCTTCTCTTCCTGTACCACTCTATTGCATGTCCAGCTTTCTGGGCATATTGCTGACACTGTCATACAGAAGATAAGGCTTATCGCACTCTGTGAATCATTATGTTGTGTGTGTGCACGTGTATACATCCGCATTATATATCTAGATTACTATTTTTCGTTGTGTGTAATGAATTCACAAATCCTTCCAATGAATAAATTGCATCAATTTCTTTGCCAGGCTTTTATTTTAGTGTTTAAAAATATGTTTTGGGTTATGGTAACATTTGATTCCCCAAGCATTTGGAGACTGTATATATAAGATTCGTGAATGTACTGGATTCAGTTTTATCAGATAATAAAGTAATAGCCGCACATTTCATGTATATCATATCTACAATTTTATTCATTGTTAGATTAGTTGGTTGAACTATTTAAACAACGATGCTTGATTTTTCCTTTTGATATTAGCGCCTCCCCTCTCCGAATCATTGAAGTCTTTGTCAAATTTGCAGCCAGATCCAGATCATGTTTAACCCTTTTGATGGATTATCATTTTTAAACATTG
This sequence comes from Cornus suecica, assembly GCA_963922005.1. Classification (NCBI taxonomy): domain Eukaryota; kingdom Viridiplantae; phylum Streptophyta; class Magnoliopsida; order Cornales; family Cornaceae; genus Cornus; species Cornus suecica. Next base: position 34,739,797 of record OY998248.1, read on the forward strand.
AGGATTTCAGATTTTAATAGCGTTTAGATTGTAGGCTTCACCGTATTACGTTGCCAAATGCCAACTGTTCTTAATAATTGTCAACTTTTTTCTAATCAAGTGTTAGTTTCGGTCATGATTTAATAAATTTTGACAAACTCCGTCTGTTCTAGGCTTCTAGCTTAACTAACATGAATTTTAACAATCTTTGTCCACTCTTGGTAACTTGAGATATTCATCACTAAACAAATAGACATCGCCTAACTTCTGTTTTCTAGTTCATTATTGTGAAATTCATTTATTGGTCTCAATATGCTTGATGTTTATTTGTTCTTTTATTTCCTTTTGGATTTTTTATATATGATTTTATCTATTGCAGCATTTGTTACAACACGGATAAATGGGATTTGATTACCAAGTATGCAAAAAGATTTGTCAAGTCAGGAGTCAAATTGCGACAGTCTTCCTTTGACATATGGATGGAATTTGCTGCCAAAATAGGTCCTTACAAAGTTTGAGTTTGGTTCATTTCCTTGAGATGTATATCCTTTAATCTGTAGCTTATGTTCTTATTTTTTCAAAAATTTTTTGCGAAACCTCTTTCATTTCATCCTTTACCAGCTTTTTATGGCTGTTCTTGTGGTTATTCAGAAACCTCAAGAACCCCAATATACTATGGCGAAAGACATCTCAGCAAGTTTCATCATTGTGACTAGTGTTATGTTTCTTCAATTTCAAGTGATGCTTCCTTCTTAAGCGTTATTGTTTTATTGTTTATAACATGTTTCAGTTTCTTCCTTTTACAGGAGATACTGATTCATTATGGAAAATTGAGAAGTTGAGATCAGATTCAATGAAACAACACACTCTTACAAGTGGGTTCGCATGTGCTAAGGTATTCAATCCGTCATTCATTCACCTTGCATGTTGTGTGTTGGTGCAGGAGCTGATTTGATAGAAAAGTATTATAACACGATTCAGCATGCCTTGCTCCAACTACTGAATCCCAATTTGGCACTTGGTAAAAGAGTACTTTAAATTGTAAAATAAGTAATATTTAAAGAGGCTCTTAGAAGGGGCCCGCATTCCAAAGACGAACAGTTGGTACTAGGTCTTTCATAGCTGTTACAGACTGTAGTATAGAGTTTTATGCATGGGAGGTATTGCTTCCCTGTTCCAAGTTCCAACTTTAGGTATGTATATATAGTTCTGAATTGCTGGTTGCACGAGTTCAAATCTTTTACCTCTACACCAAAGAGATGTTGCTTCAGGTGCTGAGATGTGTGGTTGCGGATATGTTTGATGCTGATAGAAAGACAGGAGGTTGATGTTCCTTGTTTTTTTTTTGTAAGATTCTTTTGATTGTATGTGCAGGGTTTCCTACTTGAAAGAAAGCCTGAGAATGCGGCTGCAATCATTCAAGTCCTGAGTCAGGTACTTATGTTATATATGTAGTTAAGTTGTATGGGGAGTCCACCTGTCCTTCCCTCTTCCTAGTCTACTCCCAAAAAGGCAATTCTCCCATCATGGTGAAGCGAAATGACTGTGAACCCAGAAAGAGGGCTTCCCAGTTCTGATATTTAATATTAAAATCACATTAGAAATTGCTATTATCTTGTTAATTTTCATCACAAGTGACAAGTCTTGTGGGACGAAATACTTGCATTCTGTCTTCAATAGTAGAAAAAATACCGGGCAAACAAGTATTAATTAAGCTCTAGTTTTTTCACATATTTTTAGGAAGCAATCATTGAATCTTTGTGGCAGCTGGAGTTCAGTATATATATTTCAGATTCAGTTTTCGTTTATTGTATAGCAATCTATGCCTTAGAAATCTCGGACGTTACTAGTAGTATGAAGGACTATTTGGATGACTAGAGGGGATTGACGACTTCCCCAGAAACTCTGTGGGCTTTATGTAATAATCATAGAAATTACTGGAATTGGCTGGGTGACTTTGGGTTCCATTCTGATGTTTTTGGTTTCTGGAATATGACCATATTTGTGAAATTAAAGAACGAAAACTGCAAAGAGTATAAATGTTTCTTGTTGCCTGGTATTATAGTATGTTTTTTCTAGCAAGACCATAATGTGTTCTGTCTTTCAGACTTTATCTGATGCAAAGAAGCCTGGAATTCCGGTTGAACTTCAAAAGCTAGCAAGTGAATGGCCATTGGAGGTTATAAAGCGTCAGAAAGAGGGAAACAGGAAGGTAAACTGTTGCATAATAATCTTGTTGCTTTTCCCTAGAAATGGGAATTGTTTCTCTTTTGGGGATACTGTTATGTTTGCATATTGTCGTCTTTTTCATCACTACATGTTGGTAGCTTGAAATCTCATTGGCTTAGCAAGTGAAAGGGAAAATGAATTCCACAGTTGTTGGTTGAGTAACTGATTATTATAGCAGTTTTGACTCGTGCTTTTTAACCTCGAATCACCCAAAAGTCATTGAGTTCAAACTTGTCTTCTTAATTAGATCACTTCCTTTCTTTTTAGATAGTGACGAGGCCTGTCTAACTGTAATACTGAAGGATTAAATTCATCTACTTGGCACATACTCTTGATAGTGTCCTAGAGGTTTTTTTTCTTTCTTTTTTTCTCCCGTTTTGTAGCTCTTCCAGGTGCTCCTTGGTGTATTCTTGTCTTCCTAATACAGCATGTCTATACTCTTCGGCAGTTGATCAGACTCGGCCAATTTTGGCCCTTCCAGAGTTCTGAGAATGATAAACTTCTGGTCTGTTTAGGGTTAGTGGTTTTAAAATTCGTTTTAGATAAAATTTCCTTCAAGGATGGTTTTTTTTTTTTTTTTTTTTTTTTTAAATGCTGAAACATGATTGAGTATGCAATGTTGCTGGTCTCTAAATTTATAGAAGTTCTTAATGTCTCTTTCTCTTTCTCCATGGGACCACTCATTTAAATATCTTGCTTACCCTACATAAACGCGTATTTCAGAAATTCAATTTGACCTCTGAATATATTACTTTATTAACTATGATCCTGTTAAGGCTTAGCATGGATGATGGATTATAAATTCCTTTGACGTCTGATTAGATATGGTTTGTTAAAACCAGGATCCATAATTTGACTATTGAATTCAAATTAATAATACTCAGTTTCTTTCCCATCCCCCACCCGATAAAATGGAAAAAAAAAAGGGAACAAATGAAGTAAAATAAACTTATAAACCAAAAAAAATTATTTGATATACCCAAAAGTTTTAGACCCCTTCATTTCAGATATCTCAAGTCACACGTTATTTCAAATGCTCTCAAAGTGAGTATTTCATATAGGATAAGCTTAATTTCTTGGTATGCTTTATGTGTTGCATTGATAACAGCAAATTTCCATGCTGCAGTTCAATTGTCACTGATGTCATATATACTGTTTGCCAAAATTGAAGCCATTAGAGAGACAATGTACTTACTTTTCCACCTACATGAAGAGGTGCATACCATGTTAGTTTTCAAAGTTGAGCCTTGAATGTGCCAACAAGCACAATTCCAGATTATTGCACATCTTGTTTCTCGTGAAATGGAATTATTAGAAGGTAATGGTTCTTATGCTTTCCTGTATATCCTGCTATCTCATACAGGAACTGGCTGCTGGTTTACAAAATGACATCCCTGCCATGGTTAGCGGTCTATTAAACGCGGGTTTAGAGGTGAGCGTAAATATGGAGGACCTGACAAGAGAAGGTGGTTTATGCTGAAAATTTAGTCACCAGATGTTAATTTTGAAGTGAGAAGATCTGTTTCCTGTTTTGGGTTGCATTACGTACAACAAACTACTTCTTTTAGGTTGCAAAAGAAGTAGTTTTTTGAAAAAGAGCACCTCTTTTAGGTTGCAAACTTTAGAGAAAACTACTTGTTGCTTTCCTTACATTGAGCACCTGGTGAATCGTCCTCTTTCCGCACGCTCAGTCACTCTAGAAGGCTTGATTACGATATCTAACCGGCAGTGTTGTTAAAGGCGTGCACCTAGGCTCCAGGCTACCTCCTTGAGGCGCAAGTCTTTTGTGTGTGCATGTGCGCCTCTATGAGTGCTTTAGTAATATTTTCATTTTTGTTATCGGATTTACGAGCCTAGGCTCCAAAGGACCTCCAGCGCCTTGAGCCTTTAATAAAACAGTTATCCGGTGTAGAAGATAGTGGTTACTAGCGAGGCATGATCTTAGAATGCAGGTACTCTTTGGTGTTCTAATATTGCGTAAGAACAGAAAGAAGAGCAATTGATTATCTGAAGACATTCCCATAGTAGTAGTGATTTTTGTATCAAAAAAGTCAGATGCTTCATCTCAGATAAGTGTAAACCTCAGCAGCTTGGTTTTTTGTGTTATTATCTATGATTATAATTTATATTACTTTAAATTTCCATCTTTCTAAGGGAGTATTAGCTCAATTTTGTTCTTGTGTGAATATTATCTATTATTGATCCTCAAATTGGAGAACAAATTTCCTCAATTTTAGCTAATTTTGATGAGAAATTCGCTTGATTCTCTGGCATTCCTATAAAATTTTCCTTCACTAAGAAGCTAGCTGATCTTGGGTTAATTCCATAAATGAAGTCTGTCTCCGACCGCTTAATTATAAGACATTTGTAAAGTTATTAAATGGATATTATCTCAGTCCGTAACATTGAGATGTCATTTATAATTTTATTGAATTGATATTATTTGAGTCTGAAATGAGATGTCATTCCCTAATGTTACTAAATTAATTTCATGTTTTTATTATTTCTTCCAAAAAAAATAAAAATAGAGAAATGAAACTAAAAAAAGTTCCCAAAAAATATATAAGTAAAAAAGGACACCGAGCTATACAGCCTGCTTCTGAGAATGGAAACCAACTTTGTCCTCCTTGTACTTCTTTATATGAACATCTATATTTGCGTATGAAAATAACAATCGAAACAGCCCCCAAGGAAAATAGATAAATAAAAAATCATAATATATATATAAAACTCAACTAAAATAATTCTAGAATATACGAATTGCCTATAATCGTAAAATCTGTGTCTTGATCTTCTCCGCGGTGTGAACTCCACCATCGCCGCCGCTCACCGCGGCCGTCACCGTCATCCTCAAGTGCCCGCCATTAAAGGCCACATTTGCCGCCAAAACCTCCGCCTGATTCGCCGCGAACAGCCCAACAATCTCCGTCACCAAACAGGACCTCCGAGCCAACGATTCGATCTCGAAGAAGGCCATTCCATCGGAAAATGCAACGTCGACGGCGAAATTCCGGTTGCTACATAGACGCAATCTCGGCGTTGAAGACGCCGGCGGCGACTGTACCTTCTTCAGCTCCTCCAACCTTTCTCTCTCTTCCTCAAGCCGTCGAATATATCCAATTGTGTTTGTAACTATCGCCTCTTTCGATGCCTGCAATTGTGTTGGAGTATATACATACATATATATTTAACTTAACGAAATATATTTGTTACTCGTGGATGAAATTAGCTAATTGAATTGGATTTGAGAAAACCCAATTACCGGGGGAAGAGACTAGAGACATCGATTGAAGAACAGAGCACATATGGGTTTGTGTGTGTATGCTGGAAATCTTGGGATGTGCATAGAGTTTCAATTCATGAACTAAACTTACTCGATCGAATTTGAGAAAACCCAATTGGAGCAGTAAGAGACTAAAGACATAGATTGAAGAACAGAGCACATATGGGTTTGTGTGTGTGTGTGTTGGGATATGCACAGAGTTATATATATATGTATTCGAATCATAAACTAAGCTCACTCAATCGAATTTGAGAAAACCCAATTGGTGCAGGGACGAGATTAGAGGCATACATTGAAGAACAGAGAACATATGGGTTTATGTGTGTGGGTTTTAGGATGTGCTCAGATATATATATATATATAGATATAGAAATAGATATAGATATAGATATATAATTCACGTAATTGTATATGTGAACAGTACATGAACTTGGCTTACTGAGTGGAATTTCAGAAAACCCAATTGGGGCAGGGACGAGATTAGAGGCATAGATTGAAGAACAGAGAACATTTGGGTAATATATGTATAGATATAATTCATTTAATGTATACATGAACAGTACATGAACTTGGCTTACTGAATGGAATTTTAGAAAACCCAATTGGGGCTGGGACGAGATCAGAGACAGAGAACCCAACAATTGGGTAAATATGTATATATATATGTGTGTGCGCATTAGTATGTGAAAATGGATGGAATTACCTTGGGGAGGAGATTGGGAACGAAGGATTGAAGGATGGAGAAGAATTGGGTGGTCTTCTCTCTCCTTAAACGTTCCTTTTGTAAGCTCTCCATTTGATCAATGTCTCTGCTTCTCTTCCTGGAATTGGAGCCCTGTTCTTGGTCGTCAATAGTGGTTTCATGTTTGGGTAACAATGGAGGCATTGCACACTCTCTGTAACGTTCCATGATTTCCAGAAACACTTTGCTAATACCTTTTTCTTCTTCTTTAAGGAATGCATATATATATATATATATACATATAGAGAGAGAGATGGAAAATTGGGTCGGTTGGCATATGGAGGAAGTGGTACTTGGTTTCTGTTGAGGAAACTGTCAGAATATTTTCTGAGCATATAATATAGGGTAAATTACACTGACCTCCCCTAAGTTTTGAATATATTTTATTCAAGTTGAGCATTTAAAATTTATTACAATGGCCTCCCCTAATTGGTAGAATAAGAAATTTATTATGAAAGTCTACTCTAACCTTACTATTTATAAATATTGCGGCATGGAAGATGTCCATGTCTGTTGGAAAAGGCTCACTAAATGGATTCCATTTTGCACGCATTCCTTTTTGGTGCTTTATTTTTTTGACCTACTTTTTAGAAAGAGAAAACCTCCATTTTACCATTCCGGGAGTCTTTATATCGTGTTACCGAGGACTAAAAACTAAACGATGGGATACTTTAAAACGAACAAAAGCCTTAAGTCAAGAGTGTCATCTCCTAGTCTCCTTAGTAATCGGCGAAAGGCAACAAAAGAGGCCCTTCATTGTAATTAGTATGATTGGTTGTAACCAGAATCACCATCCATTAATGACAAGATCTTATATTTTGTTGTTGAATCGACCAACTAGTCAGCAACATGCATGATCCTATGTTAATTAGGTTCAATTCCCCTGTTCTATATATATTAGTTAGTTTAGTATGTATAAGGTTCTTATTGTCTTTTCATATAAGGGAATGTTGTTTTTGCCAATTTTTAATTTTTGATTAGGGAAGTTGTTGTGTTCATAGGTTAAATGTGAGGGGAGGTAATTATAATAATCCTCAAATATTTTGCTAGTGTAAGATTTGTTCAAACTTTAGGGGAGGTCAGTGTAATTTATTTTATAATATATATATATATATATATATATAGAGAGAGAGAGAGAGATCGGTTGGTCTAATCATGGTCATGTGCAGTGTAGTGCAGGTACGCCACCGATGAAATTAAATTACAATGTTATGTTGAACTTAAATTGGTACTTTTATGCTTGGTTTGGTTTTTTTTTTTTTTTGGATAAATCAATTGAATATAACCAAAGAGGGGGGCAAAAAGCCGAGAACAAAAAAGAAGAAAATAATAATAAAAAATCTCAAAACAAGAGGGAAACCAACTGCATGCAAGCAACGGAAAAAGCAAGGAAACCCTACAACAAAGAGCCAAAAGAAGCTAACTAAAGAACAACAATGTTCTCTAAAATAATCTAAAGACCATCATTGTTCTCTAAAACACTACCGTGGAGTCTCCAATGGCTTGCAATTTCTCTAGCTTTCTTAGTATTCTTGAACTTTAAAGAGTCCAGCTTTAGTCTTATGAAGTTTTCAAGGTTTGCTCTCACAAAATTAGCTAGAGAAGAGATGCCAACAAAAGCTCTTTTGTTTCTTTCTATCCAGAGGAAGTATATAGCTCTATTGAAGCACAACCTAAAGCAAAAGGCAACCAGAGAGGAGGAAAGTGGCTTCCATAGATCAGAAGACCAGTTGATGATGTAGTCCAGAGAACTGATTCCCAAGTAAACTCCACATCTCTCTTGACACCACTGTCAAATCATCATGGAGTAGGAGCACTTAAAAAACAAGTGATCATGGCTTTCAGGCTCATTACCACAAATGGGACAAGTCAGAGAAAGGGCAGATGAAGTGGAAGACCTATTTTTGGTGTTTAACCTCTTGTTGACTACTAGCCAAACAATGAAATAGTGCATGGGGATGTTGTTCTTGAACCAAAGAGAGTGATGCCAAGGGGAGGAGGTGGAAGGGGGAAGGGGGAAGGGGGAAGGAGGGCAAGGAAATTTTGTTTAAAAATGAAGGAACTTGTGGTAGATAGAGACCAGGAAACCCAATCCTTCATACCATAATGGATTAGAGGGAGGGAGTCAAAACAACCTATTGGAGTGCAAGCATGAAGAGCCTGAGGAATTCTCCATTGATTGCCTCTAAGAATACAACTCACTTTCTATTTTCACCCCATCTATCAAGGTTAGAATAGAAGCTTTCACAAACAGAACCAAGGTTTTCACCATTGAGCCAAGAATCATACCATAGGAAGGTGTCATTGCCATTCACAATGTGAGATTTTGTGAACTGTTTTGTAAGGTTTTTGAGCTTGAGGACTCTTTTCCAGTTCCATGAGCTAAGAGTTGAAGGTTTGATCAACCAAAAGCTCTTGTCTTTGATGATGTTGGCTTTAACCCAGTTAACCCAAGCAGGTCTGCCACTATCACTAACAACATGCCATATTTGCTTCAAAGTACTAACCCTATTAAGGTGTAGCAGGTTTGGAAGCCCCAATCCCCCCAACTCTTTAGGCTTACAAATAATATTTCAACTGACTTTAGCTCCATAAGAACTCATATCCTTGCCAGACCAAAGAAAATTTCTTAAGATGGTGTTGATGTCTTTTAGAACTTGAAGAGGGAGAGTCAAGTGGGTGCTCCAGTAAAGGTGGATACTAACAAGAATGGATTTAATAAGCTGGAGTCTTCCCGCATATGAGAGGTACTTACCAGACCAACAACTAATTCTTTTAGTGATCCATTCAATAATGTTATTTAACTCATTTACTTTAAGTCTAGAGGAATAGAGGGGGAGGCCAAGATAGGTGAAGGGAAAACTACCTTGCTGGAAGCCCACAACCTCTCTTAAACTGGCTTGAAGGTCATCATGCATTTTGGATATGAAGATAAAACTTTTGAAATAGTTTGGGTGAAGGCCAGAAAGACTTGAGAAGGTTTGGATGCCCTTATTGATAACACTAAGGCCCTGTTTTGTAACTGGTTTTGGTACCAGTTTTTTGGTTTTGGTACGAAATGGTGGTACCAACCCATGTTTGTTAGGATTGGTGTTGGTTCAACAGTACCAAACCAATGGTACCAAATGATGGTACCAACCCATGATTTTGGAACCATCTAATGAGATGGTTTTTGGTGGTGCGGTACTGTAGCAGCCCAAACCAAAACCAAATGGTTGCACCATCTCACCCCAAACCAAAATCAAATAGTTGCACAATATTAATATATTTATATTAATATAAATTTTTTTTTGAAATTATATTAATATTAAAATATATATGGAAATATATTAATATTAAAATATATTTTTGAAAATTTAATATATTTTAATATTATAGTTTTATTATTTTTCCTAAAAATTAATATATTAATATTAATATTAATATATATTAAAATATTATAATATATTAATATATTAATATTAATATATATTAAAATATATTAATATTAAAAAATATTTTTGAAAGTTATTTTAATATTATAGTTTTATTATCTTTCCTAAAAATTAATATATTAATATATTAAAACTATAATATTAAAATATATTAAATTTCCAAAAATATATTTTAATATATTAATATTAATATATTAAAATATATATTTGAAAATTTAATATATTTTAATATTATAGTTTTATTATCTTTCCTAAAAATTAATATATTAATATTAATATATTTTAATATATTAATATTAAAATATATTTTTGGAAGTTATTTTAATATTATAATTTTATTATTTTTCCTAAAAATTAATATATTAATATTAATATATTATTAATATTTTAATATTAAAATATATTTTTTGAAATTTAATATATTTTAATATTATAGTTTTATTATCTTTCCTAAAAATTAATATATTAATATTAATATATTTTAATATATTAATATTAAAATATATTTTTGGAAGTTATTTTAATATTATAATTTTATTATCTTTCCTAAAAATTAATATATTAATATTAATATATTATTAATATTTTAATATTAAAATATATTTTTTGAAATTTAATATATTTTAATATTATAGTTTTATTATCTTTCCTAAAAATTAATATATTAATATTAATATATTTTAATATATTAATATTAAAATATATTTTTGGAAGTTATTTTAATATTATAATTTTATTATCTTTCCTAAAAATTAATATATTAATATTAATATTTTAATATTAAAATATATTTTTTGAAATTTAATATATTTTAATATTATAGTTTTATTATCTTTCCTAAAAATTAATATATTAATATATTAATATTAATATTAAATATATTTTAATATTTATAAATAAAATGTGAAACCATTCCAAGTTATCAAACATGGTTTGGTTTCAGAATTTCAATCCATACTAACTCTACCAAACATGGTTTGGTTTTTTAACATCACTTTTTCTCACACCAAAACCATTTGCACCAAACATGATTTGGAATCAAAATAAAACCACACCAAACCAAATCCAACCCAACCCAAACCAAAATCAAAAACTAACACCGCACCGCACCGTTACCAAACGCAACCTAATGGAGTGGGCATCACCATGAAAAAAAATCATCAAGTCATCAACAAAACACATATGACTGAACTTAGTAAGTTTGCATCTCCAATGGTATTGAAAGAGAGGGTCGGTGTCTATAGCTTTAGAGATAAAAGAGGATAAAACATCCATGACAATGACAAAAAGGAAATGAGAGAGTGGATCCCCTCTCCTTAAGCCTTTAGCTCCTTTGAAAAAACCCTCAAGCTCTCTATTAATGGATATGGAATAGGCAGGACTACATATGCAAGCTTTGATCCAATCAATGAATCTAAGAGGGAGTTGAGGACAAGGAGGGTATCTAAAAGAAACTCCCCGTTAACAGAATCAAAAGCTTTATGGAGGTCAACTTTCAGAGAACATTTTGGAATAGATGAGGCCAGGTGATAACCATGAAACAATTCTTGTGTGAGCATGAAACCATCTCCAATCTTCCTTCCCTTAATGAAAGCAAGTTGGGAGTCATTAATGAAGTGTGGGATGAGAGGTTTAATCTTGAGAGCAATGAGCTTTATAAAGAAGGTTGCAACAGGCTATGGGTCTATAGTCATTCATAGAGGAGGGGTTATGGTTTTTAGGGACAAGAGTAAGAGAAATGGAGTTTATCTCCTTGAGTGGTCATTGGTGAAGAAATCTTGGATGGCTTTTACCACATCAGTACCTATAATGTTCCAAGCTTTTTTTTAAAAAATAGGCATTAAAACTGTCTGGGCCTGGAGATTTTGTGCTATCAAAACCAGTGAAAATGGCTTGAATATCCTCACTAGAGGGGATGTCAAGTAAAGATTGCATCAACTCAATAGGAAAGGTCTTGTCATAGGTTTCTCTAAGGGCATTGATGCCTTAGTAGGGAGTGGAATTAGAGCCTAGTAGGCTCTTGAAATGAAGGACAACTTCATGCTTAATGTCAGTGGGAGAATCAATAATAGATCTGTTGGCTTTGAAATTCCATTTCAAGCAATAAATCTTATTTTGATATTAACAAAACATTCAAAACCGTGTTTGGTACTAATATGACTTTGAGCTAAGTGTTTCAGCAAGTACAGGTAAATGTTTCAGGAAGATCGCTAAAGCAACAAGCGATAAGGAAACTCAAGCGCAAACTCGAAGAAGGACAAAAAGATCAAAGAAAGAACAAAAGCTGGACTCAAGACCTGAGGTAGATAGGTCGGGGTGAGAATATTGTAACAAGGTATCTTATGCGTTGATTGATCTTATAAGCTCAAGTAATTAATCAAACGAACTCAAACGGATCAAAAACGGACCTTGAAAATAATTTTTGGAGTCACCCAGTCGACTGGCCTGTCCAAGGCAGTCGACTGACTGTGACCCAGTCGACTGACCCTTAAGAACCCAGCCGACTGGATGAACCAGTGAGTTATAAAACATTATAACTGCATGAGGCAGTCGACTGGCCTGTCCAAGGCAGTCGACTGACTGTGACCAGTCGACTGGCAGTTAAAGACCCAGCCGACTGACTGGACCAGAGAGTTTCGAACATTTTTGATTGCCTGAGGCAGTCGACTGGCCTGTCCAAGGCAGTCGACTGACTCTTGAGGCAGTCGACTGACCCTAGCCGTTGGGAAAAATATTTTAAATCTAAGCATGGAGGCAGTCGACTGGGTGCTTCAGGATTTTAAGGAAAAGTATTTCTAAACAATATTTTTGCCCAAAAAGAAATGATTTTGCTTGCAGATTTTCAGGTCCTACTCTCCATATTGTCTAGGGTGAGACACACTCTCCAAACCCTAGTGTTCACTATATAAAGAAAGAGATATGGATTAACAATGCTAAGGTTCTTGTGTGAGAAATTTTCCAAATATTGTTCATCTCTAATTTTCTCTCAAGCATCTTCTGAAAAATCTTTTGATAGCAAAATCTCGATTTTCACTCTTATCATTTTGAAGATTTAAACTCAAGCCTTGAGCCTATTCTCTTATTGAAAATATATTGTGAGGATATATATATCTTGAGTTCTTGAAATATCACCTAAAAACACTTGAGCTTATCTTGATCTATCATCCATAAAAACCTTAGGGTTTTGAGTGTTTTTGTTTCTTGAGTGATATATTGATTACATACACAAATTTGTGATCTTGGGTGAGTGAAGCCCATTGTATCAAGGGAGGATTGTTCTCTTGATTGTGTGAAGAGCTAGTTAGCTATTTTGTAAAGGTTTTGCTATTCCACCTATTGAAGGAAGAGCCATAGTGTGAGGATTGGGAAAGTCTCAAGGAAGGGGATTCTTTGAGCCGAGGAGTAGGAGTTACCGAACCTCGTAAAAATCACGGTGTCAATATCTCTATCTCTATCTCTTTACTTTATGTTCATGCATGCTTAATTTATATTGTGGTAAATAGCTTGTTGAATTTAAGTGAAATCATTCATTGCATATTTTACCTTGTAAATTAATATTGAACCTTGTTGCATGTTCTAGTAAGAATAAAAAGGAGTTAGAAATTATTTTTAAAACCCTATTCACCCTCCCTCTAGGGTATTTTAGTGACTAACAATTGGTATCAGAGCCTAATCTCTACTTGTTTTTGACTTAACCGTCTTAGAGAAAGATCATGGTCTCAAACATAGTCACTCATGTAGAAGGACAATCAAACAATAGGCCCCCATGGTTTGATGGTTCAAACTATAGTTATTGGAAGACTTGAATGATAGATTTTCTTCAAGCTATTGATTATCAAATTTGGCTAGTTATTGTTGATGGACCTTTTACTATTACCAAAATAGTTGATGGAAAAACCATTCCCAAATTGCCCAACGAATGGGATAATGATGAGCGTAGACTTATTTCATTTAATGCCAAAGCTAAGGTTAATCTAAATTGTGCCTTAAGTCCAAATGAATTTAATCGAGTCTCTACTTGCTCCACGGCCAAAGAAATGTGGGATAAACTTGAAGTTACTTATGAAGGAACTACTCAAGTTAGAGAATCTAAAATTGATATACTTATGCATGAATATGAATTATTTGCTATGAAGGAAGATGAAAATATCAATTCTATGATGTCTCGTTTTACTAACATTTTGAATGGACTAAAGCATCTTGGTAGAATTATTCCTAGATCCGATGCGGCACGCAAAGTCCTTAGAAGCCTTCCGGTCAAATGGGATGTGAAGGTGACGGCTATTAAAGAAGCACATGATCTTAGCACTATGAGTCTTGATGAGATTTTCGGGTCACTCCTTACATGGGAAATTACCTTGAAATCTCGTGAAGAAGACGCCAAGCCAAGAAAAGGTATAGCCTTGCAAGCTTCAACCAAAAGTGAAGCAAATGAGAGAATTGAAGAAGAGGTTGATGAAGACATTGCCTTGATCACTCAACAATTCAAGAGATTTCTTCAACGAAAGAAGGCTAAAGGTCGGAGGTTCTTAAAGAGCAATGAACCAAGAGGAGAGACAAGCAAGAAGGAGTCTATTACTTGTTTCAATTGTGGTAAACCGGGGCACTATAGAAATGAGTGTTTCAAGCCCAAAAAGGAGAACGATAAAAGGCCAAACAAAATGGCCATGAATGCAACATGGGATGATTATGACTCTTGTGATTCGGATGAGGAAGAGAATGGTGAGGAAAGTGCAAATCTTTGCCTCATGGCAAATGAAGATGAGGTGTGCTTGAAGACCGCCTCAAAAGAAAGATGGTTTCTTGATAGCGGATGTTCAAGGCACATGACGGGGGACAAATCGAAATTCATGTCCTTAAAATCTTATGAAGGAGGAAACGTTACTTTTGGAGATAACTCACAAGGCAAAATTGTTGGAATCAGATCTATTGGTATATCTTCCTCTCTAGCTATAGATAATGTACTTTTAGTTGATGGTTTGAAGCATAACTTGTTTAGTATTAGCCAACTTTGTGACAAAGGTTATGGTGTTATCTTTAGGTCAAATGCATGCATAGTTGAGAAAGACGGAAAGCAATTGTTCAATGCAAAGAGAAATGGAAATTTATATACTATGTTGCTATGTGAATTAAATGAACAAGATGTTAAGTGCTTTGTCACATCGAGTGAAAATAGTTGGTTATGGCATAGACGCTTAGGACATGCTAGTATGGACCTCATCCAACGTTTGTCTAAAAATGAATTAGTCAAAGGCCTCCCGAAGACTAATTTTTCAAAATATAAAATATGTAGTGCATGTCAAATAGGCAAGTAAGTGAAATCTTCTTTTAAGAGAAAGAAAGATATCACCACTTCTCGACCCTTAGAGTTACTTCATATGGATCTCTTTGGTCCGGAAAGAACGGCTAGCTTGGCCGGGAAACTCTATGTACTTGTTATAGTAGATGATTACTCTAGATTTACTTGGGTTTACTTTCTTGCTCATAAAAATGAAACTCACTCCATTCTCGATAAATTTTATAGAGTCATTCAAAATGAAAAAGATTTGAAAATCAAGAAAATTAGAAGTGATAGGGGTAGAGAGTTTGACAATCAAGATCTAGAGAAATTATGTGATGAATTTGGTGTATCTCATGATCTCTCGGCTCCAAGATCTCCTCAACAAAATTGGGTAGTTGAAAGGAAAAATAGATCTTTACAAGAAATGGCTAGAACTATGTTAAATGAACACAACCTTCCCCGAAGTCTTTGGGCGGAAGCGGTAAATACCGCTTGTCATGTCATAAATAGAGTTATAATTCGTATGAAATTGGGTAAAACTCCGTATGAGTTGTGGAATGGTCGGAAACCCAATATTGGTTATTTCAAGGTATTTGGTTGTAAATGTTTTGTTTTAAATGATAAAGATAACTTGGGAAAATTTGACTCCAAATCGGATGAAGCAATTTTCTTAGGTTATTCCTCAACAAGTAGAGCCTTTAAAGTCTTTAACAAAAGGACTTTAACCATGGTAGAGTCTATCCATGTTGTTTTTGATGAATCACCACCTCTACCCTCACCTAGAGTTGACCTAGATGATGATGAAGTTGTAGGAATTGAGGATAATTTCAATAATCTCAATATCTCCAACTCATCAAGTAGGCAAATGGATAAGAGTAAAGTTGGAGATCAATCAAATGATGACTTGACTTGCTCCATTCCTAAATCTTGGAGGATTGTGCACAACCATCCTCTTGACCAAGTCATAGGAAACCCTTCACAAGGTGTTAGCACAAGATCTCAACTTAGAGACTTATGCAATCACATGGCTTTTGTGTCCAATATTGAACCCAAGAACTTCCACGAAGCTCAATGTGATGATTCTTGGATCATGGCTATGCAAGAGGAACTAAATCAATTTGAACGCAATCAAGTTTGGCATTTAGTCCCTCAACCCACACATCAAACTATAATAGGCACTAAATGGGTTTTTCGAAATAAGAAGGATGAAAATGGAGTGATTATTCGAAATAAAGCAAGATTGGTAGCTCAAGGTTACAATCAAGAGGAAGGCATTGACTATGATGAAACCTTTGCACCCGTAGCTAGATTAGAAGCAATTAGAATGCTTCTTGCATTTGCATCATCTAGAAATTTTATTCTCTATCAAATGGATGTCAAAAGTGCTTTTCTAAATGGAACTATAGATGAAGAAGTGTATGTGAAACAACCACCCGGCGTTGAAAATGAACATTTTCCAAATCATGTTTACAAATTATCTAAAGCTTTGTACGGGTTAAAGCAAGCTCCTAGAGCTTGGTATGAACGGCTTAGTGACTTTCTACTTCAAAAAGGTTTTTCTAAAGGCAAAGTTGACACCACTCTATTTACAAAAACTGTCAAGAATGATTTGTTGATTATCCAAATATATGTTGACGACATTATATTCGGATCAACAAACACTTCCCTTTGCAAGGATTTCGCATCTAACATGCAAAACGAATTTGAAATGAGTATGATGGGTGAGTTGAACTTCTTCTTAGGGTTGCAAATCAAGCAAAACTTGGATGGCTTATTTGTTAGCCAATCTAAGTATACTAAAGATTTGCTAAAGCGATTTGGTATGGAGGAAGCCAAACATGCCATTACTCCCATGAGTACCTCTATTAAACTCGATAAAGATGAAAATGGGAAATGTGTTGATATTACTAAATATAGAGGCATGATAGGAAGTTTACTTTATTTAACTGCTAGTATACCGGATATCATGTTTAGTGTATGCTTATGTGCTCGCTTTCAATCTTGTCCCAAAGAATCTCACTTGCTAGCCGTAAAACGTATTTTTCGCTATCTTAACGGGACGATTAACTTAGGACTTTGGTATCCAAGTGGTACTACACTTGATCTCACAAGTTATTTGGATGCCGATTTTGCGGGTTGTAAAGTTGATCGGAAAAGCACAAGCGGTACATGTCATTTTCTAGGTCACTCGTTAGTTTCATGGTCAAGTAAAAAGCAAAATTCGGTTGCCTTATCTACGGCTGAAGCCGAATATGTTGCGGCCGGTAGTAGTTGTGCTCAAACTCTTTACATTAAGCAACAATTACTTGATTTTGGGCTTATTTTCAATCACGTACCTATTAAATGTGATAACACTAGTGCTATTTGTATCTCAAAGAATCCTATTAAACACTCTGGCACAAAGCACATAGAGATTAGGCATCATTTTTTACGGGATCATGTAGCTAAAGGCGACGTTGAATTGGTTTTTATTGACACTAAAAATCAATTGGCGGATATTTTTACTAAACCACTCTCGGATGAACCATTTTCAAAAATTCGTAGGGACTTAGGAATGGCCATGGATTTTGAAGTCATTAGTTAATTTTCACAAATTCTCGTCCACGTTCTCGGCTTTCAAAATTTAAAAATTTTTCAAAATTGTTTTTTGAGGGCCAGTCGACTGCCTCATATACGGCCAATCGACTGGATCAACCAGTGAGTTTTTGTGTTTTTTAACTATCTTCAGCCAGTCGACTGCCTACATTGGCCAGTCGACTGGGTCATGAGCCAGTCGACTGTCTCCATATGGCCAGTCGACTGCCTCTGCGCGAACATTGTTTTTATTTCTTCTTTCTCTTCGTCTTCTCTCCACTCTCTCCACGATCTCTCCCATTTCTTCTCTTCTTCACGCCATTTACTCATCTTTAAACCACTTTCCCACTACACCACGATCCTCTCCTCCATCATCACCACTCCCCTCTTCATTTTCAGTTATATATCTCCATATATATATCCATATATATTTTTTTTACAATTTCACTTCTCCCTCTCTGTTTTCACCATTTCTTTTCGTTTTTCTTCTCAAAATGCTTCCCATCTTCTTGATTCTCATCTCTCTCATGGCTCCTAATGTCGTGCGCCTCAAGAAACGCGCCCGTAGGGGTGGAAGCTCTTCGGCTGCACCGCCTCCACCTCCGTCTCCTGTTCATGAGGACACTAATTCCGAATCTGAATCTGGTCCGATGTCTCTGACTGCTCTTCTCGGTGATGAAGACAGTGTTCGTCTTTTCGAAACTCAGTTCCTTCATCGAAAATTTGCTCGAAGTCGCATTGTGACTCAACCCTTGTGCGAAGAGATTGACGCTAATACGTTCAATCTTTTTCAAAATATGGGTTGGGATTTCTTTCTCTCGCTCGATGTTCCGCTCTATCCGAGGGCTGTCAAAGCATTATACACCAATCTGGTGAATCCTTCTCAACCACGCCTT
Organism: Cornus suecica; assembly: GCA_963922005.1. NCBI lineage: Eukaryota > Viridiplantae > Streptophyta > Magnoliopsida > Cornales > Cornaceae > Cornus > Cornus suecica. Next base: position 34,758,215 of record OY998248.1, read on the forward strand.
ATCTCCACCCTGCTTAGCTCCAATGTTGGAGGCGTCTCTGTTAAGATCACCGAAGCAGTACTCAATACTATTTTTCGGCTACCTCCTGGCGGTATCTCCTATTACTGCCCATCAATTTGGTACTCTTCGAGTGATTTCGATCCTCTCGAAGCAGTTCGGGCTATTTCTGTGAATAAATCAACCACCGCCATTGCTGAGTTTCCTTCTTCCTCGCTTACTCCTGAGGCTAGACTTGTGCACAACATTATCACGTATTCCATTTTGCCCAAGTCCGGAAGCCGGAGTCTTGTGTCGATTATGGAAGCTTTCCTTGTCTACTGTGTCATGACCGGTCGGAAGGTCAATCTTGCCTTCCTCTTCATATCGGCAATCCTCGAGTTCCACAAGAAGAAAGGCGCACTTATTTTTCCTATCCATTTATCCTATCTTCTCAGTCGGAACGGTGTGCCACTTGCTGACGAGCCTACGGAGCACAATCCAATCTTTCTGGACCGCACTCATCTCAAGTAAATGCACATTAGCAAAAATGCTGATGGAGTGTTGGTCTCTCTTAGGGCTGCCCCTCCTGCGGACCAAGCCGGTCCTTCTGTTCCTCGTCCCGACGCTCCTCGTCCCGAGGCACCTCGTCCGGATGCTCCGACTTCCTCAATTCCGTCTCTTGGTAGCGATTTCGATATTCCGGATTTTGGGTTCGGCGGTAATCCCGAAACTCTTACCCAAATCTTGGAAATCGTGAAGCGCAATGAGGAGGCCCAAAAGCAGACGGCCACGGACATAAAGCGCCTTGAGGACAAGATCGACCGTATCACCACCGCCATGGATGCACTTCGCCGTGACCCTCCGCCTTTTTGATGTCGTCAAAGGGGGAGAATGTTTAGGTTGTTTGTGTTGGCCATAGGTCCATTTTGCGTAGCATAGGACATTACCATGTGTGTTGTTTATGTTATCTTTAGTTTTATTTCTATGCTTTATTATTTTGTAATGTGTAGTAGTAAAACAACATGTACCGATCTTGCAATTATTAATTGAAAAATGTTGTTTCTATTTTTCTTCAATGCATTACGTAAATTAATATCAAATTACAAAATTTATTTCCTAAGGGGGAGCATGAAAATAAAAATGAAAGATGCACACATTGAGGGGGAGTATCACTTGATACTTTACCAATTATGAGCAAACACGAAATGTTTTGTCAACATCAAAAAGGGGGAGATTGTTGGCTTTGAAATTCCATTTCAAGCAATAAATCTTATTTTGATATTAACAAAACATTCAAAACCGTGTTTGGTACTAATATGACTTTGAGCTAAGTGTTTCAGCAAGTACAGGTAAATGTTTCAGGAAGATCGCTAAAGCAACAAGCGATAAGGAAACTCAAGCGCAAACTCGAAGAAGGACAAAAAGATCAAAGAAAGAACAAAAGCTGGACTCAAGACCTGAGGTAGATAGGTCGGGGTGAGAATATTGTAACAAGGTATCTTATGCGTTGATTGATCTTATAAGCTCAAGTAATTAATCAAACGAACTCAAACGGATCAAAAACGGACCTTGAAAATAATTTTTGGAGTCACCCAGTCGACTGGCCTGTCCAAGGCAGTCGACTGACTGTGACCCAGTCGACTGGCCCTTAAGAACCCAGCCGACTGGATGAACCAGTGAGTTATAAAACATTATAACTGCATGAGGCAGTCGACTGGCCTGTCCAAGGCAGTCGACTGACTGTGACCAGTCGACTGGCAGTTAAAGACCCAGCCGACTGACTGGACCAGAGAGTTTCGAACATTTTTGATTGCCTGAGGCAGTCGACTGGCCTGTCCAAGGCAGTCGACTGACTCTTGAGGCAGTCGACTGACCCTAGCCGTTGGGAAAAATATTTTAAATCTAAGCATGGAGTCAGTCGACTGGGTGCTTCAGGATTTTAAGGAAAAGTATTTCTAAACAATATTTTTGCCCAAAAAGAAATGATTTTGCTTGCAGATTTTCAGGTCCTACTCTCCATATTGTCTAGGGTGAGACACACTCTCCAAACCCTAGTGTTCACTATATAAAGAAAGAGATATGGATTAACAATGCTAAGGTTCTTGTGTGAGAAATTTTCCAAATATTGTTCATCTCTAATTTTCTCTCAAGCATCTTCTGAAAAATCTTTTGATAGCAAAATCTCGATTTTCACTCTTATCATTTTGAAGATTTAAACTCAAGCCTTGAGCCTATTCTCTTATTGAAAATATATTGTGAGGATATATATATCTTGAGTTCTTGAAATATCACCTAAAAACACTTGAGCTTATCTTGATCTATCATCCATAAAAACCTTAGGGTTTTGAGTGTTTTTGTTTCTTGAGTGATATATTGATTACATACACAAATTTGTGATCTTGGGTGAGTGAAGCCCATTGTATCAAGGGAGGATTGTTCTCTTGATTGTGTGAAGAGCTAGTTAGCTATTTTGTAAAGGTTTTGCTATTCCACCTATTGAAGGAAGAGCCATAGTGTGAGGATTGGGAAAGTCTCAAGGAAGGGGATTCTTTGAGCCGAGGAGTAGGAGTTACCGAACCTCGTAAAAATCACGGTGTCAATATCTCTATCTCTATCTCTTTACTTTATGTTCATGCATGCTTAATTTATATTGTGGTAAATAGCTTGTTGAATTTAAGTGAAATCATTCATTGCATATTTTACCTTGTAAATTAATATTGAACCTTGTTGCATGTTCTAGTAAGAATAAAAAGGAGTTAGAAATTATTTTTAAAACCCTATTCACCCCCCCTCTAGGGTATTTTAGTGACTAACAAGATCCATCATTGAGCATGAGGGAAGTAATTTTGTTCCTGTTGCACTTCTGGCTAAAGGACTTCATGAAGAAACTGGTATTCATATCACCATTCTTGAGCCATCTAATTCTTGATTTTTGCTAGAAAAGAGTATCTACAGCTTTTAAGAAGATCTGGAATTGGTGGAAAAGCTCATTTTCCTCACTACAAGCCATCTCATCAGTGGGGTTGATGGCAAGCTTGATTTGACAGGACTCAAGGGCATTTCTGCTAGCATGAACTCTAGCTGAAATATCACTGAAATCACTGGTGTTAAGCAGTTTGAGCCTAGCTTTGAGAATTTGTAGCTTCTTTGACAGTTGGAACATAGAGGTTTCTTCAATGTTGAGATTCCAAACATCCTTGACAGTGTCTAAGAAATCCTTGTGTTTAGCAAGAAAATTAAAAGGTAGGAAAGAGTTGTGAGACATTGGGAAAGAAGATAGCCAACACTCATTGACCAATGCTCTGTCTAATTTCCTCGAGATATTAGCAACACCTTTACATTTGTTTGTCCAAGAAAAAACGATGCCAGAGGAATTCAAATCAGAGAGCTCAGAGATCGGTTGGTATAATCATGGTCATGTGCAGTGCAGGCACGCCACCGATTAAATTAAATTATAATGTTATGTTGAACTTAAATTGGTACTTTTATGTTTGGTTTGGTTTGTTTTAGCTTTTGTTAGTTTTTGGATCAATGGAGTGATCGGAAGATGAACTTAATTTGAAAAAATAATTGGGCATTTAGGCATGGTAATTTGACACGTACACCACTTGCAATTTCCGTTATGGACAAAATAATGCCTCACTATTCTAGAATAATATCCGCAAGGGTATTTTAGACTTTAATATAAGTTTCGAGAATAAAATTTTAAAATAAATTCATTTGTTAATTATCATCCCTAATTCTATTTATTTATAAATTTTTCTTTAGTTTAAATTATTAATTTCATGCACCATATCATAGCTTAAAAATGATTGCAACAGTTTTAAAGAATCTGAAATGATAAATTGGTAAATATACATTTCTCTTCTCTTGTTATGTGTCTTTAAGTAAATTTAAACCTTCAACTCCCTTTGTGACCAATGTATATTCTTTCCTAGTACTTTTTTTATTTTTTACATTTATTGCTTTTTCTCTGATTTATAGATTCGTATTATTTTTGCACTTCTGTGGTTTAGGATCTTCATTCAATTAAATTTGGCATTTTAACTTTTAGAAAGCAATGTTGATGCTTCAATCATAAGACCCTCTCAAAAGGGTAACCTTTGACTTTGGAAAAGTATATATAAAAATATATATATATACATGTACAAACAAAATGTAACTTGTAAACCTATATTTTATTCATCGGCCAGGGAAAAAACAAAAAAACCTATATTTGATTACAGGCATCTTAACTCTGGAATTGGGATCCACAATGGAGGGCTCAAATCCATCCACACACTACTTTGTGAACCGTCAATCTCATGATTCTCATCTTCTAGTATAGGACACCAATAGTTACTCTGTATATTTATATTCTCCAACCAATAATAATTTGACCGTCAATTCAAATGAATAATCGTAACTAGTCGAATTACTTTATAATAAAATATTTTAAAAAATATTTTATTTTTCTGGTGTAGTAGATTTACACCAATATTATTGGCCATTGAATGTGATTATTTTTTTTTTCTAACTTTTTTTAGTCCAAAAACAAATTAGATATTTTTGTTGGATGTTTTTTAATAAAATCATAATCATTATTTCGTAACATTAATTTGAATATGTATTAAGTTTGGGCAAAATAGAAGTGTTGAAGCAAACAATGTAAACATACTAAAAATATTGATTTGATGTCATTATTTTTTCCTGAAACGTTTCAATTATTACCGTGTAAAATAAAATAGACCGTGCTAAACATGCTCCAACCCGAAAAATGCCTTGATTTTCGGTCGAAAACATAAACACCAAAAACAAAGCGAATGTCAAACCAGGCCTAAGCTAGTTAATCTACTTGGCCTAACAAGTGTTTCTAAGATTGATGGTTGTCTTATTTGGAATTTAAAAAATCTAAATAGGTATACAAATAATACAACAAGTCTGAAAAAAAAAATTCAATAATCAAAATATATAGGCTAGCTCGTGATACAAGCTTTCTTTTCGGAAATTAATATTGCAGCTTTTGATGAACACTGAAGTTTTAAAATCTTAAAAAGTGCATGAAAAAACCACTAGCTTTCACTACCAAATTTTTACTGCTAACAAATCCTGTTCACAAACACATAAATAGAAAAAATAAGGATAGATTATATTTTGAAGGGTCAAAAGACTCAAAGTCAAAACATACCAAAACAAAAATGTTGTTAATCAAAACAGAAAAGGGAAAAAAAAGGGTCATCCTCTGATTTTTATCGTCTTTCTAAATTCCAAAACTACCCTCACACAACACCTATACAGTTATGTTTGAATTGACTTTTCAAACGTTATTTTTAACTTCCTGAAAGAAAAAGTTATTTTGAACGATGTTTGATAAATTTCTTAGAAGAATTTCTGGACTTTGAAAGAGCGTTTTAAAGAAGTTGAGGGTACCAACTTCTCAAAAATAACTTCTGCTTTTCTTTTTTTTCTGTGAAAAACCAGAAACATAATTTATGCCAAATAGTGCTACAAAACTTTGGCAATTAAAAAAAATTCTAGCAAATTTCTTACATTTATACTACTCTAGTGTAGTACTAGAATACAAAAAATTGCATGTGTGATATACACTGCATCATAAATCAATATAGACACAAAAGGCCATATATATATAGAACAAATTGAAGAGAACAACTAGAGAATGCATCACTTGTGGCCAGAGCCTTTCCTGCTAGGTCCAGAAGCCAACTTGTACATGACTTGGTCTCTCATGAAAAACTGTCTTTTCATGGAGTTTGATGACTCAGAAGATGAAGATAGTGATGTAGAATCAAACCCATGAATGGTTTTGGAGCTTGTGATCTCATTCTCTGCCATTGAAGAAAGGACTCTAGAATCAACATGGCTTGGTTCTAGTGTAAGGACTAGTATGATCAAGACCATTAGGTTGAGTCTCTTCAATCCCATATTTGATCTATCTCAAATGTTGTTTAGACAATTGTGTGTGTTTGTGTTTGTGTATGTGTTTGGGTGAAAGCTAGGGAAAAGATGGGTGCAAGTGTGTGTTTATGGTGTAAAGCTACGTGTATATACTTTGTGTGTGTGTGTGTATATATAAGGGGGTGGTTTGGTTGGCCAAGGACGGCGAATCGCTTTTTGAGGGGGGGTCAAGGTGGGACCCAATTGGGGTGTTTTGACTGAGAATTTTGTGGTTGGTGATGGGGTTGCTAGATTGGATCGATGTAGAGTGCTTTTAGTTTCACATTGGAAAGGTGTTCGGATTACTCAATGGTGGGAAAATAATTTGCTTCTTCTTGGAATATATATTTGTGGTTAATGATATTTTGATACATAGTAATTTGTGAACATGTCGTGTTATGATTGTCCCAAATTATATACTAGTGGAACAAGTTTTTAGTACCTTTATTGAAGAAGATGCATTGAATGCGCAACAAATAGTGAGATTCGTGGGTGTTGTGCAACTCCTCTAGTATTTGGGCGAGGGTAGCGCAACATGTAATACAATAATTTCTCTCAATGGTGTTATATGGCATGTGTTCTAATTTTTTTTTTTTTTTGATAAGTGTGTTCTAAATTTTGTGATACAATACATAAACGTATTATTCATTCCGTCCCAATTTAAGCGTTCATTTTTATTTTTTGTCCGTTCCAAGATAAATGTCCAACTTTGAAAAGTCAAAGTACTTATTTTGTCAATTTACTAATTTAACTTTCATGCATTAAAATAATAAAAGCCTATACTACAACCCATCACATCATCATGGACCTCACTATGGGTAAAGTTATCAATTCATATATTATTCATACAATAAAAAAATACTAAACATTATCCCCTTAAAATGTTGGATTCCCCAAAATGGACACTTAAAATAGAAGGGAGTATATTTTATATGATTCAAGCTCAATGGAGAAAGTTCAACAATAATTGTCCTAGTATCTTGATAGTCGATGTAAATATGTGGTAACGATTTTATGAATATAAATCATGAGTTAACGTCATCTAAAATATTATACTTCATCCGTCCCAAATTAGTTGTTCATTTTGCTTATTTTCCTTGTCCTAAATTAATTATCTAGTTTCAAATCTCAATACAATATTATCATATATTTTCTCAAATTATCCCTCATTCATTAACTTCAAAAAGTAATGAACTCACTAAAAACTATAATTATACTAAATTATCAAATGACAAAATAAGAAACACAAAATATCAAACAAATTATTGAAAAGCCAAATGTGAACAATAAATTTGGGACGGAAGGAGTTTCAAATTTTGTTATTACTCGAATATTGTTCACTATCTCTAATTTCATTATTAGGGTGTCATTGTCTTTCACATTTAAGGTTTATATGATTTTTTTACTTTACCATTTGAAATGTTAATACTTAATAGGAGATTATACAATTTACTCTATCAATATAGATTCCTTCTCTTTCTTTTATTCTGCTAGTTTTAACCATACAAATTGCATAACTTTATTACAATGAAAAGACTCCAAACCACACATAAGGTATGATTTTAGTGGTTTACTAAGCTGACCTGCCTCTTATAATGCTCTATCTATATATTCTATGTTCATATACATATAGGTAGGTGTGTACATGTCATTTATTGAGGCCATTCTTTTTTCCTTTGCCTTGTTGTCTAAAGTTAATTAATTAGGTCCAATTTGTATGGGAAAAGATAGAAGTGAGGTACCTTAATAGTTAAAGCAAAGGAGAACACCACCACAAAAGGCAAAAGCTACCCCTTCTCTATCTTCCATAGCTTTGGTTGGGAGGGAAAAGTCCTGCAAATTCATTAGTTATATATATATATATATAGCTAATTTTATGTTTTCAGATTCAAACCAACTTGCACACACTCAAAAGTGTTAAACTCTTTCTTTTTTGAAAGGAGAAGAAATCAAATTGTCTTGATTAATGTCTAATGATAATTTTTCTCTATTGTCTATCCACTAGAGCGTAGCCAGGAAATAGTTTTAGGGTGCATATGTAATTTTGTATGAATTTATTTTTAAAATATATATTTTTATGGATTTTTGAAGGAATTTTTGAAAATTTTAGGAAGAGTCGTATGCAATTTTGTATGAACTTATTTATGAAATATATATTTTTATGGGCTTTCAAGGGAATTTAAAAAAAATTTAGGGGGGCATCTGTAATTTTTTAGAATATTATTCATATTATTTTAAGTTATTAAGAATTTTTTTAAAAATTTGAGAGGTGACATGGCCCCGACTTTCACTTTCACTGGGGTGTACATGGCTCCACTCCTGCTACCCACCACACAACCAGTCGCCCACCTACACGAAAATAAGAACGAAACATGTTGTTTTAATATCATGTTAACAAACATGTGTTATAAAAGCTTAACAATTTAGAAAATGTGCGTAACTCAAATATTTAAATTCTTTAACAATCTTAAATTTGGAACTAAATTTTTTTCTAGAATTAAATTAGCATTTTTCCAGTCCAAATTCGATGGATTAATACAGTATCCAAAAACATCCTCTGCTAGAAATTCTTCTCCAATATAAATTTTCTCCTCACTAATAAATAAATGAAATTTCAAGAGATAACATCACGTGAAAAAGAATATAGGTTAATGGTGCTCATTTTATCATTGTTTGAAGTTTGAACCTTCACTTTTTTGACTTTGAATGGCATTAAAACCATCTAAGAGAGCTCTGGACTTGTGATGGGAAATGACAAATATGGGACTAAATAAATGTTGCCTCAAGATCTTTTTGTATTGTTTTTATTCACTTTTGTATGAAAGTTGCCAAAATTTCGAGCTACATTGTCAGATTTAAATTCCACAAGTGCATGTGACCTTAGACTAAATTGAACGACCTTGCTGTTTATATTTGATTTCATCCAACAATCCAAGAAAAAATTGGAGTTGTGCTTCAACAACACGTGTGATCTTTTTGTTCAACGGTCAACATTTCATGCCATTGTGTGCTGTGCCACATCGTTTAATGTTAAATAAAAGGGTAATTTGCAGTCACACCCCTGAACTTTAAGTTTATTGCAGCCAGATGCAAAATTTTGCTTTTTCAGTCCCATAGCCCCTGAACTTTCAATTTCGTTGCAATGACCCCCTAGGCTGGTGAAATGACTATAATGCCCCTTTAATTGTTTCACTTATTACATTAGGGTAATATATAAATTGTAAAATTACCCATATGCCCAAACATTTCACCCCTCTGAAATTACTAATTACACTTTCACCCCTTATTACAAAATATATATATATTACGAAAATTACAATTTAATTTTTTTTATTTATAATATAATTTGTATATATAATTACGAAAATATATATATAATTTGTAAAAAATATATAAAATTTGACAAAACATATAAAATTCAAAAAAATATATAAAATTTGAAACAATATATAAATTTAAAAAAATATATATATAAAATTCGAAACAAATATATAAAATTCGTAAACAATATATAAAATTCGAAAAACATATAAAATTCTAAAAAATATATAAAATTCAAATATATATATAAAGTGTGACTGAAGTTTATGTAGACAAGCCTCGGAGTCATTAGCCAAGATAACGGATCCTCTCCAGCTCTCTGCAGAGCTATTTTAATGGCCACGATGGCGACACATGCCCCATGATGGTGACCGAAATCGGAATCGAACCGATACTTTATTAAAATATTTTAATCAAAATTAAATATATTAATATTTGGATCAGTCGGAATCGAACCGATACTTTAATTTTGATCCAAATATTAATATATGTAATTTTGATTAAAATATTTTAATAAAGTATCGATTCGATTCCGATTTCGGTCACCATCGTGGGGTATGTGTCATCATCGTGGCCTTTGAAATAGCTCTGCAAAGAGCTGGAGAGGATCAGTTACCTTGGCTAATGACTCCGAGGCTTGTCCACTTAAACTTTAGTCACACTTTATATATATATATATATATATATATATATATATATATTTGAATTTTATATGTTTTTCGAATTTTATATATTGTTTACAAATTTTATATATTTGTTTCGAATTTTATATGTTTTTTTTTAATTTTATATATTGTTTCAAATTTTATATATTTTTTTGAATTTTATATGTTTTTTCAAATTTTATATATTTTTATAAATTATATATATATATTTTTTCATAATTTTAATTTTCGTAATTATATATACAAATTATATTATAAAGAAAAAAAATTAAATTGTAATTTTCGTAATATATATTTTGTAATAAGGGATGGAAGTGTAATTAGTAATTTCAGAGGGGTAAAGTATTTGGGCATATGGGTAATTTCACACTTTATATATTACCCTAATGTAATAAGTGAAACAATTAAGTGGACATTATAGTCATTTCACCAACCCAGGGGTGTCATTGCAACGAAATTGAAAGTTTAGGGGGCTATGGGATTGAAAAAGCAAAACCTTGCACCTGACTGCAATAAACTCAAAATTCAGGGGTGTGGCTTCAAATTACCCTAAATAAAAAGTATTATCCAAGTTTCTTATATAATATAGGAATAATTACACAAATTTCCCCAAACTATGATATAATTGCACGCAATTCTCATAATATTTTAATTATATAAAAAATATTCCTTAATTGCACCTCCGTTTAACCCCCTTTGTTCGAAGTTAACGTAAAAAAATTACTTTATTGGTCAATAAAGACATATTATGGATCAAACTCCTTATTTTACTCTTACTATCCTTGCAATTATATTTGAACCTCTTACTTTTGCATTCAAAATTACTAAAATATATCCCAATTTCTTTTACCAAATTATCCTCATATGTATTTTATATAAATCCATTTGAGTGATTGTTTATACATACTCTCTAAAAAAAAAAAAATCACTCATTCTCTCTCTACAAATCTTATGTCATAACTTGGGAAAGATAATGTGCGCATATGAAAAGACAGTTGTTGGTATACATAATTTCCATAAATATATTTGAGGGCAAGGTAGTAAATTCATCGTCTTTTAGAAGTTTCTCTAAATATCTCAAAAGATATAAGGGTATATACGTTATTTCACTATTATTTCTTCCCAGACCAATATTCCGATGATAATAAGGAAGGTTTCTAATATTATTAAAACGTTAAAGAAATCGCATATAATTATGTTTTAATTCAGGGGAGATTTGTGTAATTAGAATATACATTATCTTCAGAAAAACAAAATAGTTTCGTTTCATTAAGACGATTAAACATCAAAATAAAGATAATACATTTCATTAATAGAACTAAAAATGTACTAAGAATAATTTAAATTATTGTAAAGAAATATTTATATCCAAACAATCAGAGTTAGTGGTATGAATTTCTATTAAAATGAGCTTCCTTCTTAAATAATGACATTTTTCGTGGTCATTTGGCTCACAACGAGGGGAGGACATACAAACTATCAAGTCACATGGTTACAAGAAACAACAAAGTTATAATCATACATCAAGCATTATGGTCAAAAACTACGTGAGACATGACATTGTTTTATAGATGTCATTCTGAAAGTGCTAGGACATGTTTGGTAGGTGCTTATGATTTTATTTAATCTGGTTTGATCTGATCTTGGTTTTCAGGGATCAGACCATTTTTGTTTGGTCTGGTCTCAAAATTTGGAATCAAACCAAATTGAACCAAATGTGGTATTTTTAGAACCAATTCTTTTTGTAGTTCCATATGGTCTGGTCTGGTCTTGGTAACCAAAATAAGATTTTTGAGAACAACGATTAAGACCACTAAAAACCAAAAATTGAATAAAAATAATAATGATATACAAAATAAATTAAATAATACATAAAAATAATAATAATATACAAAATAAATTAAATAATACATAAAAATAATAATAATATACAAAATAAAATATATTTATAAATAATTAAAAATTAATAAATAATAAATAAAATAAAATTAATGAATAATAAACAAAATGAATTAAATAATACATAATAATAATAATAATAATAACAATAATAATAAATTAATTAATAAAATATATTTTGAAATAATAATAAATTAATAATATAAATAAGAAATTAAATAAAAACATATTTAAAAATAAAATAAAAATAATTAATAATAAACAAAATGAATTAAATAATACATAATAATAATAAAAAATATGAATATAATAATAAATTAATAAAATATATTTATAAATAATTAAAAATGAATAAATAATAATAAATTAATAATATAAATAAGAAATTAAATAAAACATATTTAAAAATAAAATAAAAATAATTAATAATAAACAAAATGAATTAAATGAATAAACTAATAACTATAATAATAAATTTATAAATAATTTAAAATTAATAAATAATAATAATAAAGTAATAATATAAATAAGAAATTAAATAAAACATATTTAAAAATAAAATAAAAATAATGAATAATAAACAAAATGAATTAAATAATACATAATAATAATAATAAAATTAATAAATCAATAAATATATGAATAAATAATAAATTAATAAAATATATTTATAAATAATAATAATAAATGAAATAAATTATATAATAAATAATAAATAAATTTATTTTTTTAAAGCGAAAGTATCATATCAGATCGTTTTACCAAATATGGTATGGTTCAATGTTTGTGGCATAATTAATGACATGGTGTAATAGTTAAAAATATCTGGCCCAACCGTGATGGGCCGCAAAACTGATGGGCTGACGACGGATGGGCCGAAGGCCGATGGGCCGGGAAAACGGATAGGCTGAAAACAAGCGGGCCAAAGCAATAACAGGCCTATGGAAAACTCTAGAAGTTGAAGTGATCCACAAGGCAAGGAGTAATCCAATTATAGAATAAGGAGTCCAAAAAAGGGTAGAGTTTATCAAATTCCTTGATTTAAGGGATGACAAACTCAAATACATGGGCTTGACCCATCTTCCAAAAAAATTGTATAAATACATAGCTTTGATGAATGAAAGAGGATCCAAATTTTTACCCAATTGTTATTGTGTAATTTTTCTACATTTACACAATTGGCGCCGTCTGTGGGAAAACTCTATTATTGAAATCTTTTTCAATAAACTTCCCACTATTTACAAAAAAGCTAAGATTCTTACTATCAATGGCGATCACACGTTCTCAGCAGACCGATTTACCTCCAAACGGAGGCCAGAATCCAGAAGATCCGATCAGACGAGCCCTAGAGGAGAGGGCTGTCGAGTTAGAGAGGCAGAACTCTGAACTAGTGGCAAAACTGGCTCAACTGCAGAACGCACATGAGGTTCATAACGACGAGCAATCCGGCCAGCATGAACGATCTATAGGCTGCCAGACAGACAAGGACGATCTCCCCGTTCGATCCCATAATGATCGTGAAGAGCACGCAGAGTCATCTCTACAGGTTCTCGGGGTACGTAACCCCGAAGAGGTCCTGACCATGAAAAAGCTGGAGGAAATCATGTCCAGATTCCAGCGGGACGTGCTTAAGGATCTGAAGGTACAGACCCCAATCGATCTGGCATCCGAGGCATCCATAGACGCCGTTCAGACACCGTTCACCATCTCGATCACCAGTGTGCCCTATCTGGAGAGGTTCAAACTACCGAAGTTCACCCTATTCGATGGGTACGAAAGATCCAACCGAGCACATCTACCACGTTCATACCAAGATGAATGTTTACAACAAGAACGAGGCCTTACTTTGCAAAGTCTTCCCGACCAGTCTGACCGAAGCAGCCCTTCTGTGGTTCAGAAAGCAACCACCCCGATCGATCGGAAGTTGGCTCAGACTCTGCGAGTTATTTATTGCCTAGTATTTCGGTAACAAAAGACAGAAGAAGACTATCTCCAGTTTGTTCACCATGATTAAAGAGAAGGGCGAATCCCTGAAAAGTTTTGTATCATGATTCAATGTGGAGATGTCCTCAATTGACAATTGTGATCAACACTCAGTTGTCGAAGCCTTCAGAATAGCCTTGATTCCGGGAACCAAGTTCCATCAGTCCCTGGTCAAAAGGCCACCTGCAGACATTGGAGAGCTCAATTCCAGGGCACAGGGGCACCTCCAAATAGAAGAAGAGTTAGCCATACGACAAAGAAGGACCGCCTTTGCAACAGTAGAGGCAAGGGCATCCGAACCTTCAGGGTAAAGGATCAGGCACCAGATCGGAAGAGACCGAGCGCTCCTCCTGCTCCTTCCCCGGTCCCAAAGAAACGCCCAAGGTTTGAGGAGAAGGTCACCCCCCTAAAAGTGACACTGGCAAAGCTGTATCAGGAGACAAAGTGCAAGGGAATCTATCAGTCACCACCACCCATCAGACAACCGATGGATCAGAGAGATATGTCAAGACATTGTGCCTTTCACGGCGAATACGGGCACCACACCAACGAATGCAGAAGCCTCAGGAGGCAGGTGGAAGCCATGATAGCAAAAGGATAACTGACCGAGTATGTTGCCAAGGAAGGAGCCCGATCAGATTAAGCGTCGCATGCTCCTACCAAGGGAGCTATGGGACAACCCGTGCGGATCATTCACATGGTCTATGGAGGGCCCAGTCGATCAGAAGCGGAGGAAGCCCGTAGATCACAGATGCGGCAAGCCCAAAAGTTGCGAAGGGTTGGGGAAGTCACCGAGTTCCGAAGCCCGAAAGAGGATGCCCGGATTATTTTCACCTCTACAGATATGCGGAATATTCAGACACCCCATGACGACCCCCTAGTTATCTCCCTCATGGTCTCCAACTGCTTGATCAAGAGGGTAATGGTCGATCCAGGAAGCAGTGCCAACATTATCACCAAGTGGGCCTTTGAGAAATTGGAAATCAACCCCCAGGAACTAGTCCCTTCCAGAAGCCCGATAGCAGGATTCGATGGCAGAAGAGTGGAACCAGTGGGGGAAATCCAACTACCAGTAACGACAGCAAGGCGCACGCTTCGAGAGACTTTTGTGGTGGTAGATGTCAAACCTTCCTATAATCTCCTCATGGGAAGGGGATGGATCCATCGTATGTACGGAGTCCCTTCTACCATGCATCAGGTCATGCGATGTATTGACCTGAACGGAGTTGACGTAATCGATATCAGGGGCGATCAGGTAGCAGCAAATGAGTGTTATGCCGTCACCATGAAAAGTCTAAAAAGAAAGGCTGAACCAGAACGATGATCACAATCCAAGGCGACATCCGATGACAAATAACAATTACAGGAGGGCAGTTCGGGGTCACCAGTAGCAGTTGAACCCCTTCTGGAGGTTCAAATTTAACCCGATCGTCCTGAAAGATTTACTTATATTGGTTCAGGCCTCAGTCCCCAAGAAAAAGAGGAAATGGAGTCCCTTCTCCGTTCTAACGCTGACATATTCGCATGGAGCCATATGGACATGACCGGTATCGACCCGTCAGTAACCCAACATTCCCTCAATGTGGATCCAAGTGCAAAGCTTGTCAAGCAGAAACAAAGGCGAATGGGGGCCCATCGAAATCATATCATAGCTGAAGAAGTTGATCGACTCTTTCAAGCAGGATTCATAAAGGAAGTCCAGTATCCTTCCTGGTTGGCGAACGTTGTGGTGGTCCAGAAGAAAAATGGCAAATGGAGGGTATGTGTAGACTTCACAGATTTGAATAAAGCCTACCCAAAAGACTGTTTCCCTTTACCAAAAATCGATCAGATGGTAGATGCCACCGCGGGTTTCGAACGCCTGAGTTTTCTGGATGCATACTCTGGGTACAACCAGATCAGAATGGACCCGGGGGACCAGGAAAATACTGCATTCATCACTGAATCAGGTACATTTTGTTACACAGTTATGTCTTTCGGACTAAAGAATGCAGGTGCTACCTATCAAAGGTTGGTCAGAAGGGTGTTCCAAGGAATGATGGGATCCACCATCGAAGCATACATCGATGACACGGTGGTCAAGAGCAAGGTAAAAGGAGACCACCTGACTGATCTACAGCAGGTGTTCGACACCCTCAGGAGGTACAATATGAAGCTCAACCCGTCCAAGTGTTCTTTTGGGGTGTCCTCAGACCAGTTTTTGGGGCACATAGTTGATCGGACGGGAATACAAGCTAGCCCGGCTCAAGTCAAAGCCCTCGTAGAGATATCGGAGCCAAAGTCTTGGAAGGAGATCCAGGTACTAACCGAAATAATAGCGGCCCTCAGTCATTTCATCTCTCGGTTAACCGATCGGTGTAGGTCGTTCTTTCAAGCAATAAAGGCGGCAAAAGGAGAAATCTGGGGGCCAGAGTAAGTGGAAGCCCTGAAAAGACTCAAAAGTTACATAGCGAAGCCCCCGATACTGACAACCCCATAAACTGATGAGTTGTTGCACCTGTATCTGGCCATATCAGCAACATCTACCAGCGCAGCTCTGGTCAAGGAGGGCAAAGGGTACCAAACACCAGTCTTCTACACCAGCAAAGCCCTTGCTGATGCAGAAACCCGTTATTCAAAGCAGGCGAAGTTGGTACTATCACTGATCAATGCTAAGCGACGCCTTCGACACTACTTTGAAGCACATCCGATCATAGTTTCTACTTTAACTCCAATCAGATCCATAATGGCGAAACCTGAGTTATCCGGGAGAGTATCAAAATGAGCGATTGAACTCGGGATTTTTGACATAACTTATGTCCCCCGAACGGCCATCAAAGGACAGGCAGTAGCTAACTTCCAGTTGGAAACAGAAACTACTGACTCCGTAGTAGAAGGTGAGCATGGATTATGGGTCGTGTTCGTGGATGGATCATCCAACATCAACGGAGCAGGGACCGAAGTAGTACTTGTAACACCGGATGGTACTAAAATCCAGTAATTCGTTCGACTGGAATTTCCAGTCTCTAACAATGAAGCCGAGTACGAGGCCCTTCTTGCAGGAATTCGGTTGGCCCGAAGCCTTCAAGTATAGAAAGCGGAGGTTCGAAGTGATTCCCAGCTGGTCGTAAGACAGTTAAAAGGGGAGTATGAAACCCGAGAGCCGAAGATGGAAGCCTACAAGAATTTGGTTCTAAGGGAGGCCGAGGGATTCCAGCAAATAAACTTTGAACAGATTCCCAGAGAAGATAATTCCGTTGCAGATCATCTGGCTAACCAAGCCTCCACGGCAGGAGAAAGTATGACTCGCACTGTACCAATAGACTTCATCGCCCGATCCAGCTTGGAACCCCCCGAAGAAGTAATGGTTATCCCATGGTAACCGAGTTGGATGGACCCGATAGTGGATTATTTGAGATTTGGTACATTGCCTGAGTCAAAATCAGAAGCCCGAAAGATAAGAATGAAGGCATCCAGATATGCCCTCTACAACGGCCAACTATACCGGAAGTCTTTTTCCTGACCGTACTTGAGATGTCTCACCCCCTCTGAGGCTTCGGCGGTCATGGAGGAGATTCATGCAGGAGCTTGTGGCAATCATTCCGGAGGAAGGTCCCTAGCTCATAAAGTTCTCACCTAGGGGTACTTCTGGCCCTACCTAGCAAGGGATGCTGAGATCTACACCCGACATTGCAAAAAGTGTCAGTTTCATGGAGATGCCATTCATCCACCGCCAGAGCTCTTGAACCCAACAATTGTTCCTCACCCCTTTGCCCGATGGGGTATGGATATTGTGGGTCCTCTCCCGCAGGTAATACGATGTACCTCACATGTTCTTTTGGCTACCGATTACTTTACCAAATGGGTGGAAGCCGAAGCATATCCCACAATAACTGGCAGCCATGTTATAAAGTTCATCTGGATCCACATCATCTGTAGATTCGGTCTACCCCGAACCATAATGATGGACAATGGTACCAACCTGGATAACAGAAAGGTTCAAGCATTCCTGACAAAGCATGGGATCAATCAAAACACTTCTTCCGTCGGCTATCCACAGGGGAATGGACAAGCCGAAAGGACAAACATAACCATTTTTGACACACTGAGAAAAAAACTTGAAGAAGCAAAAGGGGCATGGTTGGAAAAACTGCCTGAGGTGTTGTGGTCCTATCGGACTATTCCGAGGCAGCCAACGGGATAGACTTCTTTTGCCATGGCTTATGGGGCTGAAGCGGTTATTCCAACCGAGCTAAGGGTTCTTACTTTAAGGAGTCAAGCATGGGAAGAAGGGCCAAACAATCAGCACCTAGCCCATGATCTGGACCTCCTGGAATAACGAAGGGAAGCTGCCGGGATAAGACTGACCGCCTATCAGCAACAAGTCCGGGCACGCTTCAATCAGAAAGTCAAAAGGAGAGAATTTCAGGTAGGCGATATGGTACTCAGAAGGAAGCTTGGGATTGTAGGCAAATTACGAGAAACATGGGAAAGACCTTACACAGTGGTTGAGGTTATCGGGCGCGGTGCTTATCGGGTTCAGAAGAACGAGACAGGCCGCCTCGAGTCCAACTCTCAGAATGATTATCGGTTAAAGATGTATTATCCTTAGATAGTTACTTTTCTTGTTAAGGAATAAAGTTGTGTCTTACTATGATGCCCCTTTTATAAAGCATCTGTGCCCGATGTCCGGCACCTCTGCTTCACCATTTTCAAAGTTCATTTCAATAAAAATGCATTCTACTTTTATACAAGTTCTCCGTGCTTGAATAAAAATATTCATAAGTGTTTGAGTTCAAACGTGATTTGAACTAACCAGAGGACAATATCTAGCCTCAGGGGCCAAATGCCCGAAGGCTCAATTTTTCATTAAGAATATTCCCAAGTGTTTGAGTTCAAACCTGATTTGAACTAACCAGAGGATAAAAGCTAGCCTCAGGGGCCAAATGCCCGAAGGGTCAATTTTTCATCAAAAATATTCCTAAGTGTTTGACTTCAAACTTGATTTGAACTAACCAGAGGATAAAAGCTAGCCTCGGGGGCCAAATGCCCGAAGGGTCAATTTTTAATCAAAAATATTCCTAAGTGTTTGAGTTCAAGCTTGATTTGAACTAACCAGAGAATAGAATCTAGCCTCAAATGCCAGATGCCTGAAGGCTCAATTGTCTAACAAACGGTTAAAGTACAAGCATTAGAATCAAAACAAGGATGGGAAAATACGTAAAATGGTAAAAAAAACTCTTGTTCATTGATAAGGAAAGAAATTACAAAAAATTAACCCTTTGAGGGGAGCAAAAACAAAACAAAATTGCCTAAACTACTGATAAGGAGGATGACATTCTTCCCCCTTCAGGATGGTAGAAAAGCGTTTCTCGTTCTCAGAGGCAGGAGGGTTTTCGTAGGGCATAAGCACTCCCATATGGGCGTCGAATTCCTCTGCAGTCTTGAATTCTCGGGATTCCAGAGGGATATTCTCCATTTCATGCCTCCGTCGCCAAGCCCTGGCCGCTCGGATGTCATAGATAACATAGTATCTTTTGTACATGTCAAGACCTCTTAGTCGGCACACTTCTACTTTTTCCCGTTCAAGGGACAAAAGCTTCCCTGATTCTGCCAGGAGTTTATCTGACTCAGCCTTTTCGACTGCCATCTTCTTGGCAGCTTCCCTCGCTTTTTCCAGCTCGGCAGCCAGAAGCAACTTTTCGGCAGTCAGGGCTCACTTATCCGCTTCACCGGTTTCCAAAAGAGTCTTCTGTTCGGAAACGGTCTGGCGAAGGCCATCCGCCTCCTTGACTAGAGAAACCCGGTGGGTGTCATTCTGCTTTATTTGGGCTTGCATACTGGCCATTTCTTTGACGTCAGTCTCCAGGAGGCTATTGTAGGCCTGAATGCCGTAGAAAAGCTGCACAGTAGAGAAATGATTATTACACAAAAGGATGAGCAACAAATAAGCTAAGTACAAAAGAATGAACAAAGTTTTTACCTCCATGACCATTATTGAAGTCCTCTTTGCCAAATCAGTTCGGGTGATTTTGGTCTGGGCGACCCTATCAGCTGGTGTCCAGATCCCTTTGGCCATAGCCCGAACAACTTATGGCTGATTGAGAGTGATTTGGTCAGCACAGACCGGAGTCCCATCTGGCAGCAGGAATTTTGGCTCCCAGGGAATCAAAGTGCGGGATGATTCAGAAACATCGGGAGTTTTGCTTGAGGAAGCATTATCAACTTGTGTCATGGCCCTCTTAGTAGCCATTCCACCAGTTGTACTGGATCGGGTCCTGACAGTTAGAGGGTTTACAGGAGGCGGGGGTGGAGCTCCAGGGTTCTGTGCTGATGGCGTTGTCGAGCTTTGTGCAGGAGGAGGTACCGAAGTCGAAGGCGGTGCTGTTGATAATGGCAGAACATGAACAAGGGTAATCCCTTCGGGAACTTGAGGGATTCTGGCATACATGGGTTTGTCAGGCAAGTCCATCATGTCAACCGCAGCGCCCAAATTAGAAATCAATTCAAGATTTTCCGGAGTCAGCAGGTCAGTAGCCGATCGGGCTTTTCCACAGATATGGGTTTTTAGGAGGCCTATGCGTTGTCTTATGAAAGTAAGGGGAATGTCCTTATCTTCGTAACCCAGGAATTTATAAGCATAGTCTCCCCGATGAAGATTGCAGTGTTCACAAAGGCAAGAGACTTTATGAAGGGCACGGTAGATGGGAAGACGGATGGCACCAAAGACTCTTGGGATCGGGAATATACGTGAGAAGGAGTAAGACCAGTTGTCCCTCACTACTACCATCCTTTCCTTCCATCCCTTATCCGACTTTTCAGTATCGGTACATATACTACGACCCTGGAAAGGGAAAAGATTGTATCTACCCTTACTCGCTCGGGTGTTTCGAAAAAAGTAGCATATGAGTAGATCTGCTAAACCTAAGTTGAGATCTAGGTCCCTATTATACAACAGAAGCATGGACATGATCCTAAGGCTATTTGGGTTCAACTGAAGGGGATGTAATCCCAACATGAAGAACGCATAGTGGAAGAAGGGATGAAGGGGGAACCTTAGAACCCTAAGGTGGGATGCCGACATCAGAATGCTACCGGGAGCTAGTCACTGACTCTGGGTAAAATCAAGGTAACCTGGGTAAGGGGATACATCAACATCCCTAGGTACTTGGGTCTTAGGCCGAAGGTGTTTCACGTCTACTTCCGGTCGAACTCTTTTAAGTGGGGCCACTACAAATGGTTCGGGGCCCTTAGGATTCACAGTTTCATTCTGGGATGGACCTGGAATGTCAGTATTTTGGGGAGTTGTTTTCGAGGCTCCTGACGATTGGACTGGGGACTATCGCTACTGGTAGGATCGGTACCAGTAGTAGACGACAAGACGACCTCTTCAACCGAACGGGTATCGTCGCTATCAGACATATTGTTAGAGAAAGGTAGAAGAGACAGAAGGTGGGTAAAAGTGAAAATCAAAGAAAGAAGGGAAAAGAAAAAGACCGGTCAACTTACTCAGTTGGTGAACTAAGAGTCACAGAAGCTTCGGGTAGCAGTAGGTTTCTGTCCTACTAATAAATCCGAGACGACCGACGGAAAGGATTGTGGCAATGATGAAGGAATAAATTCCAAAGATAAAGAGCTGAGGAAGAGAGAAGCTAGAGCAGAAGATTGCAAAGTATGAAATGAGGAATGAAATGTAGAAGTGTGGGTTTTTATAGAAGGGGAGAAGGAGGCCAAAGGGTTGCACGAAGTCCGAAGGTCGCAACCCACGATGAGCCGTCAGGGAGCTACAATTAAGGGAGTAATGGCCACTCATTTTTAAATGCCAATAAATGCTCATAATTGATTGGTAACTCACCAACCCTCATTCCCCACAAAATGCATGTATGTATATATGTGTATAAAGGTGTTTAAATTTTTCGGTCATGGGCTTTGAAGAAGGAAAGACCACAAAAGCCCATAACCTCAGGGGCCTGTGTAATAGTTAAAAATATCTGGCCCAACCGTGATGGGCCGCAAGATTGATGGGCCGACGACGGATGGGCCGGGAAAACGGATAGGCTGAAAACAAGCGGGCCAAAGCAATAACGGGCCTATGAAAAACTCTAGAAGTTAAAGTGATCCACAAGACAAGGAGTAATCCAATTATAGAATAAGGAGTCCAAAAAAGGGTAGAGTTTATCAAATCCCGTGATTTAAAGGATTGACAAACTCAAATACATGGGCTTGACTCATCTTCCAAAAAATTGTATAAATACATAGCTTTGATGAATGAAAGATGATCCAAATTTTTACTCAATTATTATTGTGTAATTTTTCTGCATTTACACATGCAATAAACAACGATCACTTATTAAAGACTCCATTTGATGCCAGGACTCTTTTAATTCATTTAAATAGATTCCAAGTCACTAAGATGAGTAAGTTCTATGGGAGTCCTGCATGAACATGGAGTTTGGAGACGGTTTGATGGAATTCAAAATCATGGGTAATTGTCTTTAATTTCAAAATAAATAAGATATTTAATAATTAGATAAATTACTCTGACTCAAATTAAAATTTGTGTAAATGTACTATGTTCTTCCCTGTCACATTAATGTTAACTAACTTTTTTGTGCATTTAATAAAGTAAGTAACTAATTTTCTTTTGCATATACTAAAATACCCCTAACAAGTACTTTAAACATAAATAATTTTAATTAAGAAAGAACAAAAATATCAAAATCCAAAAGTACTTTAAATAATATGATGACATTATTAGATATCTAAAGTATAAATTATTTAAGTTTAAAGTACTTAATTTATGGGTACTTTAGTAAATGCACAAAAAAAATTAGTTTAACATTAATCTAACAAGGGATGACATAATAAATTTACACAAAGTTTAATGTGAAATTAATTATACAAAACTTTAGGAAATGTCTGAAAAATTTATCCTTAAAAATTTTAATTTTATTTTATTTTAATTTTATTTTTATTTTATAAACATAGGTCTTTATGCAAAAGGTCCACGACCATCACAACATAACCTAGTATTTAGTTTAGCAAAAACTCTCTCTTAGTTGTAATCCACCCTTTTAGTTATAATTAAGCTCTCAAGCATTCTTGAATTCCAATTGTTTGTGTGTTCTTCGATGTTTCTTTTGCCATGTCTGATGACTTGTAATCCAATACTGCCAGTCTGCCAGGAGCTCATCCACTCCGACGTCTTGTTCGGTTTCCTTCCACATCTTAGATTTTCCGGTAGAGACACAAGGAGGCGGTCATTTTTCGTGTGGTTAATGGTATCTCTCGAATTCAAAACTAAATTAATAATTTTCTCCATTGATGTCAAAACTACCTAACTCCTCATAAATTGAAAGGTGTGCAAACGGTTTATGATTTTATTTTTGGATTATCTTCATTTACACTCCCTCAGGATTGTTTTTACTTTAATTACACATTCTTATGGTGTGAAATGTCTAAAATATTCTTATACCAAACATTCCTTAAATCAATTTAATCCCTAAATCAAACACCTTCTTAAATCAATTTAACCCTCAAACCAAATACCCCAACCCCAACCACCACCACCACTATCCGCCGCCGCCGCCACCAACACCACCACCACGAGCAACAACCATGAATGAAATAATTTTTTCAAAAATGGGTCGAAAATAGGGGGCCGGCGCCGGCGGGGGAGGCAGTGGGAGGAGGTGGCGCCGGTGAATGATGGTGTAGATCTATATATATATGTGTGTGTATATATGTCTGTGTGCCTGTGTGTGCAGGGGTGAGTGGGTGTGGGTGTGTGTGTGAGAGAGAGATAGAAGAATTTATTTATTTCTAAACATAACTCATTAAATATTTATTTGTAAAAATTAGTTTTCAAAAAAATTAAATGTGTTTGTAAGAATTAAATATTTGGGGTTGGGATGGGGGTTTTAGGATTTAATTTTTATTCACAAATTAAAAAAATTAGTTTCCAAAAAAATTAAATATTTGTTTGTGAATATTTGGGGTTGGTGTTGGGGGTTTTAAATTTTAAATGTTTTTTTTTAATTTTATATTTATTTTCGAATTTAATAATTTTTTTCAAAACTTAATATATATATTTTTTGAATTTTATATTTATTTTCAAATTTTATATTGTTTTTCAAAATTTAATATATATATTTGAATTTTATATATTTGTTTCAAATTTTTTATGTTTTTGCGAATTTTATATTTATTTTCGAAATTTAATATATATTATTTGAATTTTATATGGTTTTTTTTAATTATTTTTTTCGAAATTTATATATTTTTTAATTTTATATTTATTTTCAAATTTATAATATTTTTCAAATTTTAATATATATATTTTTTCGAATTTTATATATATTTTGAAAATTAAATACAAATTAAATTATTAAAATTACAATCCTTGTTTCTAAACTGCGGTAGGATTTACATTGAGGGTAATTTAGGTATTTACAGAAATAGTTAGGATGATGTCATCGTTAAGGGGATGTAAGTGATGAGAATATCAAACCTGAGAGGGTGTAATTAAAGATATTCAAACCTAAGAGGGTGTGATTGAAGTTAAAGCAAACCTCAGGAGGTGTAAATGAAGTTAACCATTTATTTTTTCATAAGGTAATTTACACAAAACCTCCTAAGGTTTCAAGATTTAATAACTAAATTCCATGTCATTCGCCAAACTCCCTGACATTTCAGATTTTAATCAAATATATTCCCCTTAAGCCAATTTTCATATCAAAATGACTTAAATGTCCTTCACATAAATTATAATTTCACCACTCTTTTTTGGATATATTATACTTTTTCCCCTCTTGTTCGAATAATTACACTTTCCCCTTTTATAAAAAAATATATATAAAAATTAGAAAAAATTATTTAAAATTTGAACAAATATATAAAATTTAAAATATATATATAATTCGAAACAAATATATAAATTTTGAAATATATATATAATTCGTAAACTATATATTAAATTTAAAAAAATATATAAATTTTGAAATATATATATAATTCAAAAAATAGATATAAAATTTGGAATATATATATAAATTCAAAAAATATTATATATAATTCCAAACAAATATATAAAATTCAAAAAAATATATACAAAATTCATAAATAATATATTAAATTTTAAAATATATATAAATTTCGAACAAATATATATTAAATTTTGAAAAAATACATAAATTTCGAAAAACATATATAAATTTCGAAAAACATATATAAATTTCGAAAAAAATATATAAATTTCGAAAAACATATATAAATTTACCCCCATAAAAATAGAAAGCAAATAAAAAGAAAATGATGATGCTAGTATTTAAGATGAGATAAACAATCAGCTCAACATTTTACCATATCCCACTTCTTCTTGTCCAACTTTTGCACATTTATCTCTTTTTCCTTTAATTTTTTGTCAATTTAAAACAATACATTCAAAAATAAATATTTAAGTACACAATATGACATGGGTCCCCATTAAATCTCACGTGTCTGGTCCAAACCATACACCCTGTCACGTGCCACTCATGTGGTGACATAAAAAAATAAAATTTATTTATTGAAATATATATATATTTTCAAATTTATATATTTTCTGAATTTAATATATATTTTCTAATTTTTTATATTTTTTCAAATTTTATATATTTGTTTTGAATTATATATATATTTTAAAACTTATATATTTTTTCAAAATTGTATATATATTTTTAGAATTATATATATATATATTGTTTCCGAATTTTATATAGTTTTTCTAATTTTTTATATTTTTTTCCAATTTTATATATATTTTTTGAATTATATATATTTCAAATTTTATATATTTTTTTGAATTTTATAAAATTATATATATATATTTTCAAATTTTAATATATTTTTTATGAATTATATATATATATATATTTCAAAATTTATATATTTTTTTCGAATTATATATATATATTTTCAAATTTTATATATATATATATTTATAAATGGTGGAAAGTGTAATTATTCAAACAAGAGGGGAAAGTGTAATATGTCCAAATAAGAGGGGTGAAACTGTAATTTATGTGAGAGACATTTAAGTTATTTTGACATAAAAATTTGTTAGACGGGATATTTAATTAAAGTCTGAAATATCATAAAATTTGACGAATGATAGGGAGTTTGGTAATTAAATCCTGATGCCTCTTTGTGTAAATTACCCTTTTTCATATTAATTACTTGTATCCCTTTCAATTCTGTCACATCTTTGTTCACAATGGCCATTTGAAATGCATTTAAAGTCAATTAAACATATCAAAACCTTTAATCAATTAGGTTGTGTTTGGTAACGGTGCGGTGCGATGTTAGTTTTTGGTTTTGGTTTGGGTTGGGTTGGGTTGGATTTGGTTTGATGTGATTTTATTTTGATTCCAAATCATGTTTGGTGCACATGATTTTGATGTGAGAAAAAATGATGCTAAAAACCCAAATCATGTTTGGTAGAGTTGGTATGAGTTGAAATTCTGAAACCAAATCATGTTTAGTAACTTAGAATGGTTTCACATTTTATTTATAAATATTAAAATATATTTAATATCCAAAAATATATTTTAATATTAAAATATTAATAATATATATATATATATATATTAATATATTAATTTTTAGGAAAGATAATAAAATTATAATATTAAAATAACTTCCAAAAATATATTTTAATATTTATTAATATTAATATATTAATTTTTAGAGGAAAGATAATAAAACTATAATATTAAAATATATTAAATTTCCAAAAATATATTTTAATATTAATATATTAATTTTTAGGAAAGATAATAAAACTATAATATTAAAATTTATTAAATTTCCAAAAATATATATTAATATTAATATATTATTTTTTAGGAAAGATAATAAAACTATAATATTAAAATAACTTCCAAAAATATATTTTAATATATTAATATTATATATTAATATTAATATATTAATTTTTAGGAAAGATAATAAAACTATAGTATTAAAATATATTAATATTAATATATTTTCATATATATTTTAATATTAATATAATTTCAAAAATATATTTTAATATTAATATAAATATATTAATATGGTGCAACTATTTGATTTTGGTTTGGGGTGAGATGGTGCAACCATTTGGTTTTGGTTTCGGTTGCTACAGTACCGCACCACCAAAAACCATCTCATTAGATGGTTCCAAAATCATGGGTTGATACCACCATTTGGTACCATTGGTTTGGTACTGTTGTACCAACACCAATCCTAACAAACATGGGTTGGTACCACCATTTCGTACCAAAACAAAAAAACTGGTACCAAAACCGGTTACAAACCAGGGTCTTAGGTAGTTTATAATCAAATAAGTGTAAACATCTCAAACCTCACCAAAGTGGTAAAATATTTTATTATATATATATTTTTTAGCTTAAAATGATGTAAATACACATTTAGAATAGGTAAGTACTAAAAATATAAATAGATACTTACATGTTATAATGAAATCTTTTAAGAAAGGACAATATTTGCTTTAAGCAATGTAAATAGGATGTTCCTTACATAGGTGACCCAATAAAAATCATGCACCTATTTATAAAAATAAAATAAAATCTAATGGGTCATATTAATAAATTTTTCCCTATCTCTCTCACGCGCCCCTCTCTTTCCTCTCCCTTATTTTTTTTTTTCTTTCTCACTCTCTGAATTTTTCAAAGGCTCTCATTACCACCCAAGAATTACATCGTCCCGGTCACATCAATTTGTTAGAACTTAAATCTTTATTCAAGCTACTTGAAACCATTAATTTAGGGTTTGAGACTTTGAGTTGTTATTGTTATTCAATCAGTTGATTGATTTCTACATAAAGAGGTTTCCGCGACCCAGGGCTTCTGACTTGTTTTGATAATAGCAGAATTGGAGAATTCAAAACTCTGAATTTTTGAGACAATATCAATTGTGCACCTCATCCTTTTTAATTCTCGGTTTCTACATTAACAAACTGGGAATAATTTGCTCTCACTCTATCTATCTGCTTTTTCCTTTCTCTCTTTTTATTCATGGACAACTAATTTAGTTTATGCTTCTCGAATACTTTTTGTGATTAAAATTCATTTTTAGGATCAAGTTGTTTTACCAAATGCCTATCTACTTATATTGATACACAAAAAGAATGTATAAATGTAACAGATGTGATATCACTATTGTATACGTAATATGGAAACATCACCAGATCAATTTAGTTAAACAATCTGACTAAATTGATAAAAAAAAATAAATAAATTATGGAAAAACAATTGTACCAAAATAGTCGAAAAGATCTTCTTGAACTCATCTGGAATGAAGTTTTTTGATTAAGAAGAAATAAAAAGTGTAAAATGGAAACCGAGATTACCTATTGGAATCATGTCCGGATTTGTGAATTTTTAGTATTGCAGACTCTGGGAGTAACTTGTCAATACATGAAAATCAAGACCAAAACCAAATTCTCAAACTGACCATGAGATGTAGAAAAGGAGAGGATTATTAGATTTTATTTTATTTTTATAAACAAGTGTATGATTTTTATTAGTCCTCTATGATGTAAGGAGGAGCCAACAACTTACAAAATCTAAGATAAACATTACCCTTAAAAATAATATTTTTGTGTTTTAAATAAATGTATTATTTCCGTCCTATTTTAGTTGTTTAATTTGACTAAAATTTGTGAGTATCTTTTGGTCAAATATAGACAAGTTATGACAGAGGTAGTAAATGGTAGCAATCAAATTAGTGGTCAAATATTCTATTTAATACTATACGAAAGATGCGTAAGACTATTAAACCCAACACTCTTCAGCCATGAGACGAAGCTTGAAACTTCTAAACCCTACACTCCCTTCTCCACAAACCCTAACCCTAATCTCCGCCTCCGCATACTCCACCTCCGGCGGCGGTGGTGGTGGCAAGCCCCTACCTGAAACTCCGATTCTGTCATCGTTGGTGTCCGATTCACCGCAATCGCAGTCCGATTCACCCATTTTGTTCCGCAAAGAAGAGGCCTCCGATTGGGTTCCTAAACCCCCAATTGGCGATCTGGGTGGAGAACCAGAAGTGGGTGATTATTGTTCCACCCTTTTATCGTTGCTTTCCCGCGCGAAAGTGAATGTGGAGCATCGGCGGCGTCACCGACGCCAGGTACCTGCCAGAAGAGAGGGAGGAGCCACTGCGGAGGCGACGGTGAAGAAGATGGTGGAAATACTTAAGAGGGTGGAGGAGAGAATATATGAGTTGGATGGTTTCGAAGAAATGAATGGCAGAGTGTTGCCTTCTCCTGTTGATGATGCATATATATATATATAGATATATAGATGCTATGCACACCAATTATATGGTAGATTGGCTTGGTTTTTCTTTACTACTTGACTTGTTGGAGAATAGTATGGAGGAGCGATCCAAGACTAAAATCACTTCAATTAATTCTAGGAATCCTCTATATATATTGATATGTTTTTAGATTATCTCACACACATATATATATATATATATATATATATATACTGGTTATTATTGTAATGAAACTAAGATTGTAATGAAAAAACGTAATAAAAGTAGCCCTTTGGACTGTGATCCATTTGATCTTTGTTCTTCTTTATAATATAGCCTTTGTAGAGTGATTTTAGAAATCTTTCATTGATATGTTTGTGGTGATTATTGTAATGAAAGTAGCCCTTTGGGCCTTTATATGTATCATGCCATTGAAATGTATATGTATTTTGATGTTGCAGATAGAGTGTGAGCCGGAGTACTTGATGGAGTAATTTCTAACGAATCCAGATATTGATGAGAATTTTTTTTTTCCTTATTTATATTTTTTCAATTGATTAAAACTGGTGATTGTTACGGGAATCCTTACATTCATTTTCCAACTTTTTTTTCTTTTCTTTTATATACAAGTAACCGATTTCTCTGGAATGTTCTAGTGATTATTGGCATTTGGAGCTTAACCTAGGTAATTGAGCTTAGATTTCAATACTTAATCTGTATCAGTTATTTTTATATGTTCTATTTTATAATCGTATTGTGCAATATAATGGTGTTATCATTATTTTGTTCAAATCCTCTTTTTGTGAAATTCAATTTACAAACACTATTATCTAAAAAAACATCTGGTAAAAAGCATTTCTGGAAAACCAATTCAATTATAGATGTTGGTTGATATATATGAAATTCTATAAATACCACGCTACAAACACTAAATTTTCATCATCCAACATTTCTTTAATTCTCTATCTCAACAATTCAAAATATTCTATGGATAATCGATCTCTATTCAACAACCCTTACACTATGGGTGGAACTTTCAAGATTTTATCCAATCTGAATTTTTGTCCCAATCCAATTTCCAATATACACATTCTCCTCAATATGCATCTCTATTCTAAATTCCGCATCCATCACAATATGCATCTTAATTTCAAGTCTCATATCAAGAAATTTCTCAATCTCAACCCCCTTCAAGGCAAAAAAACAAAAGCATCTCAATTTTAAGTCCCATATCAACAAACTTCTCAATCCCAATCCCTTTCATGGCAACAAAACAAAAATTGGTTAAAAGAAAAAGATGTAGTATTGTGCAAAACATGGATCATGGTTGGTAAAGATCCGATGACGGGAACGGATCAAAGTAAGTCCACCTTGTGGGCACGAATCCGCTCTCAGTTTGTTAATCAATTAGGAGGCATGACTGGTAGAAATAATAGTACTCTAATGAACCATTTTTCAACATTTCAAGCAAAAGTAAACAAATTTGCTAGATTCAAAAACAATGTTCACAACACTCCAACGATAAAAGCATAGTAAGTTTATTATTAATTATAAGAGCTATTTATTTATTTAATTTTTTTTCAAACATTGTATGTTGAATTTATTTTTTCATATGTAGATGGAAACTGCAAAAGAACTATATAAATTACAAGAAAATCACGAATTTAATTTTGAGCATTGTTGGAATGTGCTTCACTCAACACACAAGAAAGAGAAGTGTTATCAATTTGGATATTAATGAGCCTGGAAATTTATCCCAATTGATACCAATAACACAAGGTTCTTCGACTCCTGGTATATCAACTCCAGAATCGGTAAACCTTGGCGATGACAACCTACCAACCGGAGATATTGATGAAGGTTCACATAGTGCCCGCCCCGTTGGATGTAAAACAATGAAGAATAGTAAGAAAAAAAATGCATCTCTTTTATCGACAACCAAAAATTTGCTTGCAAAAGTGTAATTTGTAGCAGATCGGGCCGTGTAACTAATGAATCTGGAGCCGAAGAATATCGGATTAGGCTTCAACTTCGCTTGGAAAGACAACGAGCTAAACAAATGGAGATACAATCGAAAGAAATGATTACTCAAATGGAGTTTGAAAAAAGTAAATTAGAGCTTGAATTGAAGGAAAAGATAACTCAAAAGGAGTCTGAAAAAGACATAATACTTCAAGATCCAATGAAAGCTCCAACAGAAGTAGCAAAAGTACGGATCGTTGCACAACAAAAGACAATTGCGAAAAAATTAGCTTAAGAAACTAATGATCTGTCATATTTTTATTTATCTAGCGAAAATATATGTAATGCATTTTATTTAATGTAATATATTTTTTATATGTAATAAAATATATGAATTTTTATTTTTATTTTTATAATTTTTTTTGTTTAACGAATATATTTATTAATAAATTAAAAATAAAATATTACATAACTATAAAAAATAATAAGAATTTTGTATCACAAATATATATATATAAATATATATATATAAATATATATATATATATATATATATATATATAGTTTAAAAGTAGTCCGCCAATGTGGCCTATCCGCCTTATGCTTAGCGGATATGCATTCAGTCAGGTTACTCTCTGACTGGAACGGACCAGTCAGCCCAGTCAGCAGCGATGGGACCCACAAAGTGTAGCTTGTTCTGTATAATTTCTATATCCGTATAATTGAACAGTATCCGTATAATGAAATAGTGAAAGTCAACTTAGACCCACAAGTGCAAAACCCATTCCCGGTTTGAATTTAAAATTTCTGAAAAATTCAAAAATCCCCCCAATTTGAGATTTAGGTCAATAGTGAGGAGGAGGAAAAACATATATATACATCTCTGAAAAATAAAGAAAAACTTTCTCAACCAAAATCCAATCCGGAAGAATCAGATCCAATGAAATCCAAACTTCATGAAAGTTGCAGATGAGATTCATAATGCCCATTTTCGGACTCTTGAGACATTCTAGTGAAATGGTTGCCACTTTCCCCAATTGGTTTATGCTGAAAATCAATAATGGATATGCATTCAGTCAGGTATGATTCTCTCCACCATACCCATTTGAAAAATTCCCACTTTGTCCAGTTGGGTTCTGGTGTTTTTCTTCATCCTCCACCGTAATATGCTTCACCTGCTGTGTATTATCTTTCAGAAATCTTCAAGTCACCGAGTCTCCGAACCCAAAGCCAGCTGCAACACACGATCGGTATGCCTTTGTTTTAAATTGATGATCACATGCTCCTGAATATCATGTATAATAAGTTTGTAACTCAAGCATGTCGTTCTTTTCTGTGCAAATATCACCAGTCCACTTCTTTATTATTATTTTCTATCCTGCCACATCATCTTCCTAAACCTCTTCTTGATTCCAACTTTAAAATTTTAAATCCCCAATCTCAATCTCTGCGAATTCTTGGTCGCCATTGACAAGAACCACCTTCGCAATCGATCTGCAACTCGTGATAAAAAAAAAAAAAAAAAATGAATAGAACATCCCCGATTCCAGGTACTGTTACCCGTTTGGTTTATATGGTTTAGGTTTTACGTTCTGCCTCATGATTCAAGTGTTTGTCTTAGGTTGTTTCATCAGTATGGATTTTCATTTATTGCAGAGCAGTTGGTGTTGAATATGAATATTAGCGCTGCCTTATAACATTGCACGTATAATTTACAGAAGTTGTTCATTTTCTGTTACAACTTTACACAATCTAATTCTTCAATAGTGAAATCTGTATGTTGTTTGCCTATTGATTTGAATTTGTTAAATGTTGTGTGTTTTTAAGTTGTTTGGTTACTTTAGGGTTTGTTTGGTTAGTGTGATGTTAAAAATTTTGTCAAAATTTTTTTACATATAAAACCAACGATAATTTGACCATTCCTTGAAAATGATCCATTTTGAAGATGAAGTTATGCTTTTGAGCTTAGTTAGTTCTTTATATAGTTTTGGATTCATTCAATTGATAAAATACGCCATTCTTGATGATTCAAGTGTTTGTCTTATTTTGTTTGATCTGTGTGGATTATTATTTTCTCTGTGTATGGTTGTTGTTGAACATGATTATTATTGGTGAGCGTCGTTCTGCCTATGGTGGGTGTTGAATATGAATATTAGCGATGCATGTATAATTTAGAGAAGTTGTTCATTTTCTATTAAGATGGAGTTTGGTTAGTGTGATCCCCTAAATGCTGTATAAATTTTTTGACATATAAAACCCAAAATATTTTGACTCTTCCTTGAAAGTTTTCCATTATTTAAGATGAAGTTATGCTTGTGAGCTTAGTTACTAATTTATATAGTCTTGGATTCATTCAATTCAAAAAATACGTCATGCCGGATGATTCACGTGTTTCTATGTTGATATGTTCGATCAGTGTGGGTTTTTGTTCCTTGTATCTATGGTTGCTGTTGAATATGAATATTGTTGATGAGGATCGTTATGCCTATGGTTGGTGTTGAATATCAATATTAGCGATGACTTATAACATTGCACGTATAATTTATAGAACTTGTTCATTTTATATTACAACTTTACACAATCTAATCGTTCAAAAGAAATATTTATGTTATTTTATTTGGATTTCTTAAATGTTGTGGGTTTTTATCTTTTTTGATTACTTTAGAGTTTGTTTGGTTTGTGCTATCCCCTAAAACTGTCAATAATTTTTGTCATATAAAACACATGAAATTTTGACTCTTCCATGAAAGTTATCCATTTTTAAAATGAAATTACGGTTGTGAGCTTAGTTACTTATTTATATAATCTTAGATTCATTCAATTGTATAACATCATGAAGTTGAAAACGAGTATATCTCATTAAATTACAGAGGGATTAAATGTATTCTTATAACATTGCACGTATAATTTACAGAAGTTGTTCATTTTCTATTATAACTTTACACAATCTAATTATTCAATAGTGAAATCTGTATGTTCTTTGCCTATTGATTTTAATTTGTTAAATGTTGTGTGTTCTTACGTTTTTTTGGTTAGTTTAGGGTTTGTTTGGTTAGTGTGATGTAATAAATTATGTCGAAATTTTTTTACATATAAAACCATCGATAATTTCACCATTCCTTGAAAGTGATCCATTTTGAAGATGAAGTTATGCTTCTGAGCTTAGTTATTTGTTTATATAGTCCTGGATTCATTCAATTGTAGAACATCATGAAGGTGAAGAACACTAATACCTCATTATGTTGTAAATGGATAAAAATTATTCTTATAAACAATGTTATTGACGTTAGAATTATGTACAACCTAACCCACGAATGTTATTTGATTTTAGGTCTTTTATAGCCTTAGTACAGTCTTCGACATTAACAAACATATAGTAATCTGAGTGGCGGAATTTTTTTAGTTATATTGTATTTTATCTTTAGCAATTCGAGGCTTTATTTACATGTTTCTTTCATCTAAAAATTTATATAAAGCTGTTATCCGCTTTGTTTTTAGTAAAATATTTTTAACTCATACATATCATATATTATCTGATTAGGGTTTATATGTGCAAAAATTAGTGACTGAAATTAATTAATTGATCATGTATATAAAACCTTTATCCTGTTATTGTCTTGGTTTTGAGGAAATTATTTATATGAGTTATACATGCTTATGAGATATATTTGATTACAAAATATATGTGAAAAAATTAATCAACTAATTGTATTACTTGAGCATTCAATAAAATGATTTTGTACAAAAATTCAGAATAATATAGTGCGTAATTTAAAGGGTTTTTTCATATGTATAATCATTTTGTTTTCTCTTTTATGGTATGGAAGACAAAATTAAATTCTTACTGGTTCATTGCATTTGTTTCCATTTAATCTAATGAAATACATGCTGGGAAGTTAGTTTTCGTCTTCTTTTCGTTAATTTTTCCAGTTTTACTTTCCATCATACTTCCGTCTATCAAACGGACCCATAACATTTGAAATTAAGCTTTTCTTTCGTCCAGAGAGCGATGGTTTACCTTTATATAACCTCCCATTTACCTACCTTTTTTTCTTATTATATATATTGCTCCTATATTACGTGTCGAAAGTGTTCAATATATGTTGACATATTGAGAATATACGGATATTGATTTTTGTACTCCATTTGTAACTAATACGGTTATAATTGATTATTCCTGGATGAAAAAATGGATGCTCGTGGTCGATAAATAGAGGTTAATGGATGAAAAAATAAACATAAGCTTTTTATGCCTTCAGATTAAGAATCTTGTACCTCTAATGTAACACCCCGTGTTATTATCCTTTTTACTGAAATTATCTTTGATTTAATTTCGGTAATGACGTCACTTGTTCTTGACGTATTGTTTGTTCTTGGTATTTGATACCTGTAAATTTTTCGCGTTTAGTTTTAAAGTCGACTGGACGACACTACGCGAATTCTTATTCTCGACTACGCGGTATCGATTCAACGTTTAATGATTAGTGTTTCGATTGGATGACGACGCATTTTAATTGGTCGGGCTTGTTTAAGTGTTCCGACATTTGGGTTTCTACCCCGATGTATTTAATTAGGCTTCCCGTTATTAATTCGGGCTTGGGAGATTATGTTCGGATGTTCCCGATAATTATTGGGGTTTATTATATATATATATATTCAATTATATATATATATATAGAAATGGGGGTTATTTTGCGATTTTGGAGAAATGAAGGGTTAGTTTTGCAATTAGGTCATATATATATATGTATATATATACACAGACCTGCATCTTCTCCTTCACGCCATCACAGACCTCTGCTACACTCTCCTTCGCACGACTGAAGCAGCTCTTCTCTATTCACCATGGTCGACCGATTGAGAGAGAGAGAGAGAGAGAGGGCCGGTTCGTGGAGAGAGAGTCGGCTGAGGGAGCGAAGCGTTTCAGGAAAGGGACGACTGGCGGTCGGCGCCCTGGAGCAGCTGCGGCGGCTGGACTGGGCGGAGGCGGCGGCGACCGTGGCTGCCAGCGGCGTGCACGGAGTAGCAGGTAGCTACGGCTGGTTCGCGTAGCAGCAGCGCGCAACAGTGGCGAGTCTGGCTGGGCTTCGGCCAATTTTTTGGCGACCTTCCGGTGATCGGTTTGAGCCGATTTTCGGTGAGTAGCTCCGTATATTCATGGTATTCGTTATATATTAATTTCGTGATTTTAGGATGAACGATTTGCCCGGAAATTGCATTTATAGGTTATAGATTTCGTTTGGGGTATTTTAGATTTAACCCAATTAATTAACCTATTGTTAACGGGCTTCATATATATCGTATAGGTTGTCGAGACGGACATTTCGATATATTCGAAATAGTTTTTGGACGATTTTGGTCGGCGGTCTTCATAATCGGGCGCCGGTACTGTGCTGGTTCGGGCTGTTCGGTAACGTATAATTAGGTGGGAAATTATATTTCTCACTCCGCATTATTGAAGTAGTTTAGGGATGCAAAACCCTTATTTAATTTATTATAGATATATTAAATTGCTAGTTTAAATATCTATAAATTGTTTAGGATCAGAATGGGAATTAGGAATTAATTTAAGAAAATTTATTAAATTATTCCTATGTGATTAAATAATATTCTTATTTAAATTAAATAAGAATAGACGGCTTAGAAAACCCTTACGAATTTAAATGGGTTAGTAGAGATTTGTAAAGCTTAGACGATGTGCTAGGTTCCTTTTTGGAATACGTGAAATAATTGTTTAAATTATTTTAAAAAGGGCATGTTATTTGAAAATGAAATATTTTCTAAAGAATTAATAGAAAATATATTTTTGGAGAACATGAATTATATATGAAATTGTTTTCATATAGTTTAATTGCTTTATGGTATTTTAAAAGCATGTTGAAAAGAGATTTTGAGACTTATATTACCATGTGGGTATTTTTATAAATATGATGCATGACATATTTATATTGAGATATGATTTGATTGTACACCATGTCGTGTGAGCACATGGGTGTGGGTGCACGTAGTGCACGGGTTTCACCATTTGCAGAGAAAGGTCTTTTGGTGTGGTTTACCTCATTTCGTGTGGTATATGAGAGGGTTTGGGTCGGATCATCACAACAACTGGCCAGGAGGTATCACGCCTACGGAACTAAAAAACCGGCAAATGTGAATTTGGAGTCCGGGTAGAGGCTCATGTTCTTGACTCCAGTGTAGTCATGGCGTACGGAGTTACAATTTGGGCTCTCGTACAACCGCCTTCCCTGTTGAAGTGATAGAGAGAAAAATCACTTGGGAAGGGTCGGTGTGGTAACTCTACACTACTTGATGGGCTGTATCCTCATAAGTATGTCGACAGAGTCTGTATCCGTTGCCCTTGGGAGGAGCGTGTTGTGTGTGAGTATCACGTGGGGTGTTAAGTCACATTACACTGCACACTGTTTATGTGATCTCGTTTGACATGTATATGTGCTATATTACATGTGATGTTGGAGCATGCTAGTTATGAATATGCAAAATGAATTCATATTTTATAAATGCTCAGTTGAAAATGAATAATGTGAAACAAGACTTTAAATGAGAAAATCATTATAGTATAAATGAAACATATAATCTTTATACTTGTGTTATATGCTTTCATGCCTTTGAGGGAGGTTAAGTGTATTGACGTAGTAATCACTGTGAGTAGTTGAGGCTAGTGGTGGATTGTGGAGTTGATCTTGATTTGTGGCCTTAGAGAGGACTGTTAATTGTTTTGTGGTTGTAGTTAGTTGTGCGATATCTTTAGAGATTTGAGGTCAGTGATTGACTTAGTATCAATTGTGATTGAGGCCTTAGATAAGGCGGTTGATGTGATTGTGGTCTTAGTGGATGCGGTAGCATAGACCTTTAAGTGTTTTTCATTCTTTTGAAGAATGGGTAGAGGTTATGATTGAAGTGATTTCATTAAGTACTTAGGGTACTGTAGCGTGGTTTCTAGTGCTTAGTTCATTCTCCTAAGCATTTCTTGTACAGTGTTTGTACACTAGTACGTGACCTTTGACTTACATGTCATTCCTTGAGTTGTCGGTTACGGTGTGGGCCGAACCTCTTCCTCGTGGTGTCATTTGATTTGGTGGTGTTGGAACGGATGGTTGTCTTCCGTGAGTCCAACGTGTTGCTCTTCCTTTACTGTCCTCTCGGACATTACAGGAATTCATAGAGTTGTGTTTCTCTTATTTGACTATCATTTCGAAAAACGGCGTTTTCTAAACTCTTGTATTTAAAAGGGAAAAACCCGTTTTCGCCTACCCCCGTATAAATGAAAAGTTTTAATACTTTATAAAATGATCTTAGGATCTTTCTTGAAAATATTTTCAACTTTTAAAAGCCTGTGATGGCGACTGACGGAGACCGGGGGCAAGACGGTTATCTTTACTATGTGGTTTCTTAAAAGTAAAACTATTCTATTATTTTCTTGGGATTCCGAGATTTCGAGACTTCTTTCTCAATATCTCATCCTGTAGAGTTTTGAAAGGTGTTCCATTGTTTCACCTTTGTTTCCTATCATGCTTGAGTCTCGGATTGAGGCTTGTTGTTGTTCAGTGCACACATATAGTGTTGCCTTTCCCTTTTCTGGGTTGTTGGTATCACCACCTAGGTGATATGAGTTTTTCTTACGTTAGGGGCATGGATACC